>BPUM01000148.1:0-429362 GCA_020521455.1 Prunus kanzakura
AAAAATAGGTACACAATAATTTATAGAAAATAGGTGCATTGTATAATTGAAATTTATGCACATTTTTTATAAATTAAAAATAGGTACATTATTTAGAAGAAAATATAAGTTCATTATACTAGGTATACATTATTAGAGAAAAAAAATAGGTACATTATTTAGAGAAAACAATAGATACAAAATTTAGCAAAACAAAATAGGTTCATTATACTAGGTACATTATTAGAGAAAAAAAATAGATGCAAAATTTAGCAAAAAGATAGGCTCATTACACTAGGTAAATTGATTTACTAGGTACATTATTAGAGAAAAAAAAAATAGATACATTATTTGGTGAGAAAAAATAGGTTCATTTAAAAAAAAATTGTTTTCATAAAACAAACAATAAAACAATGATCAAATTATTTTTCATAAAACAAGTAATAGGTGCTTTATTTAGAGAAAAAAAAGGTACATTATTAAGAGAAAAAAAATAGGTACATTATTTGGAGAAAAAATAGGTTCATTTAAAAAAAAATGTTTTTCAAAATATAAAAAATAAATAGATTATCAAATTATTTTTCAACATAATTAAAATGTACACTATTATTCATTAAACTATAATAAAATAGATTACTAGTCTTATAATTCATAAAAGGAAAACAACATTAATTCCTAAATTTAATATTGAATTTAAATTACTAATACATTAAATATATTACTAGTCGTAATTTATAAAAAGAAAACAACATTAATTCAAAAATAGATTACAAGTTGAAAAATAGATTACTAATACGTTAATGTTGAATTTAATATTTAATTTCAAATAAGTTTCTAAATTAATTCCAACATCCATTACAACCATTTGAAAATCTTTCCAAATTCAACATGTGTCATTAGTTACACCTCCTATAACACATTAAGTCATAAATAGGGATAGTTTTGGAATCCAAAAAATACAATAAATAAGATTTTAAGTTATTTTAGGTAACTTGCTTAGTTGAATCCTAGTCATCGGGTATTATTTAAAAAAATTGGGTATTTTAAATAGAAAACTAAAGGAAAGGGTTTTAGGTGATTTAAAATGAATTTTATGGGTCTAAGCTCAATTTTCTATTATAATTAAGGAAAAAAAAAGGAGTAATCAATTTCATTGTTAAAAGATTAAAACTCTTACCAAAATTCATGCCAATAATAGAGTGGCGAAGAAGTGTAGCGCCATATGGTCCTTTCTTTGGCATTAGATCTTCGAGGGGAGTGACGGAGTAAAGATAATCAACGACATCCCAATGTTCACTGAAAGAAGCGTGGAGAATTGGAGTCCTATTGTCCTCACAGGGAATACTAAGTATTTTCTTGCTCTTTCTAACCAGGCATTCAACCATTTTTATATTTCCTCTATGTGCAGCCAAAGCAAGAGCTGTCCAACCCTCATTATCTTTTAATTCCAAGTCTTCCTCTGACATCAACTTCACCAACTCTTCCACAATATGCTCGTGCTCTAATTCTATTGCCTTGTGAAGAGCTGTCTCGTTTGTAGAAGGAAATGTTGCTTTTATTGCATTGGGATGTAAGGTAAGAAACTCCTTTGCTTTATTCCAATCTCCACTCAACAGAGCATCGAACAACGGCTTACACTGATTGTCGTCATTGTAATATGCTGCGCAAAGTTTGGTTAATTAATTTATTAATGATTTCAGATAACATAATCCATTTATATTTTGTGTTAATAATTGAATGAATTGTACCCATGCATATAATTTGTATGTAGCTCTGTTTTTTATTTTATTTTTAAAGTCATATCAAGAATATGTAGCTAGAAGTGTAAACAAATCATATATATTATTTATTAGTCTTTATTTTTCGCTATTATTCCCAACATTTTGATCCAAGGAAAAAAAACAAGTTTATCATATGCGAAATGGCCCTACAAAGTGTCTTCTCAATAATGTGATTGGAGGGATATACCTCAATTGAAGGGGGTGGCTGAAGTTAAAACCTACACTCTTAGTTTTTTTAAAAATTTTTATTTTTAATAGTAAAACCTCCACTCTTTGCAGCACGTTTGTTACATTAATACATGATTACGATATGAAGTATAGTTCGTTTTCCCTCCCTCATGAATTATATAGATTGTGTCAATCTACCCCCAAACTTTTATTTCAACCAAATTTTCCCATAAACTATACAAAACTGGTTGATTTACCCAACTGTAATTCCTACCAATTACATCAATTAAAGTAATGTTTTTAAGAGACTCGTGGTCATTTGACATCATATTCTTTACAAAAAGTGGCGCTAATTGTCATTTTGAAAAGTTAGGTTCTTAGTAATTGACTCACTTTTGAAGACTTTCAAGACAATTTTTTTTGTAAAGAATATGGCGTGAGATGAGCATTTGTTTTGCCTGACATCTTGAATGAAATTTGTTTTGCCTGACATCTTGAATGGAATTGCTCGGAATATGAGCATGGGTTATAAATCGGGTAGTTTTCTGATTCATGGGGAAATTAACTATTTTAAAATAAATAAATAAAGCCAAAGCGGTAAATTGACACCGTTAGATTTAATTTCCACATTGTTATACGTGTAACTTGTATATTTCTTTTCGGATACAGTAAGTCTAGGGAGACCAAAATGTAAAAGAACAAAACGTAAACTGATCAGTCCTTACTTCCGTGCTAGTATAAGAACAAAAATAGTGGTGTTCTGGTTAATCAATTAAATGTTTCAGAGTATAATTTGGTTATATATATCATATATATTTCTGGTTTAAGTCGAATATTTACTTCTCACAGATTTGTTGAGGTTCAAGATTTGAACTGGGGACTTACCTGCCAAAGTATCCCAAGCGTGTTTGGCTGAACTGGTGTTTCTAATGATTGAAGAAGCTTCCCGCCCGCACGAAATTTGGATTTTATGTAAGGCCGTGGCATTCTTCTCCCTCCAAGCTTCTTCTTCTTGTTCGTCTCCTTCCACTACATCCCAAAGGCCTTGAGCCAACAAGTCATTTTTAACCAATTTACTCCAATCCACATAGTTACTGCTATCAAGAAGTTCCACAACAGCTGCATCTGCGGAGACGGCCATTCTTAGATGGATCTGACCAAGGGCTTACTTAGGAGAGGGTTTCCAATTGAATGAAGAACCACTTGTTAAAGCAATGGGGGTCCGCGTAGGGTGAGGATTATGTGATTTACCATTTGCTCGAAATCTGCACCATATATATATACTGTATACACACGCTCATTACTATTAGGCCCCTACTGGCTACTGCCACCAGCACTGATGGTAGACCCAAAAACGCGTCAAATGGACAGCTGGTTCGTTTCTGTCGGTCTTTGATACTGGCAGGGTCTTTTTCCAACTCATTCACACTTGCTTTTTCCGATCACATTGTGAATTCACCAATAAAGTTTGATGAACTCCGGTGATATCGCTGAAGATAATAGAAATGGAGAATTTCACTTAGACCCTCTGAAGCTAACTCCACTTAGGACACTTTTCCTCTCTCTTATTTTCTTTATCTTTTCTCCTCCCTCTTGTTTCCGTCTCTTTGATGTGTCCTTTTTTATCAGAAGAGTCTTTTTTTATCAGAAGAGTCTTCTAATTGGTGTAGGCCCCTACAGGCACTGCCACCAGCACTGATGGTAAACCCAAGAACGCGTCTAATGGACAAGTTACAGCTGGTTCGTTTCTGTCTTGTTTCAACTCATTCACACTTGCTTCTGTCCAAGCACATTATGAATTGACCAATAAAGTTTGATGAACTCCGGTGATATCATTGAAGAAGATAATAGGAACGGGGAATTTCGCTTGCACCCTCTGAAGCTAACTCCACTTAGGACACTTTTTCTCTCTCTTCTTTTCTTTATCTTTTCTCCTCCCACTTCTTTCCGTCTCTTTGATATGTGTCCTTTTTCTTTTAATTGTCAGTTTTTTTTTTTCACTTTTATTATGCTGGCAACTATTGTAATCTCTCAAAAGTATTTTTTTCCCACTTTTATTTTTCTCAACTGATTTTTTATTTTTTTAGTTTTTATTTTCCTTTATTTTTCTCAGCAATAATCCCCCTACAATCAAACTTGACACTGACAACATTGTTAGATGTCATTGCTTAAACAAAACCATTATAATTATAAATTCAATTCAATTTACAGGGACCAACTTATTTCATATGCAAGATGCAATGCATTAGACACTCACAATCAAACATGTCAACCTTGCCTTCATACAGAAAGTCCACGTGTTCGTTTCACGGTCAGTTCAATTCTCTTAGAAGGTTAATTAACCTTATTTAGAGAAAAAGGAAGAAAGTTAATTAATTGGTCAAAGAAGAGAGGTCTCGCAAAGCCACTTGTTCATATTTCATTAATATCTCACCCCATAAAATGAAGCATAACAAAGGAAAAGAGAGGAAGTTCAATCCCCTCAAAACTTGGCTAAAACTTATTTCAACATAATATACCGCTTTGTGTCTATCTCTCTCTTCACATGATAAGTCACGTGTCGAGAGAGATATGCACGAAAGAATATACACCTACGTGTCAATCTCTCTGAAACCCAAACTAACCATGCATTTACTAGTCATCACCAACAACAAAAAATACAAATAAAAAAGAAATAAAAAGAATATTAAAGCCTAACACGTACCATTAAGACCAAAATGGTGCAAATTTTGCAGATGAGGGTGAACCAGCAAACCAGCAGTTGGCTTTCTTTCTTTTATATATTTCTGATGTTTGATTTCATGGATTGATTGATCGTCTCGGGAAAAAGTTGAGAAGATACCGTCCTCTCCCTGTATAAAAGTTAAAACGTGTTTCACAGAGAATCCAAATAGTTCGCAGTTGTCACCGTTAGATCGTTCTCGGATTAAACAAACACCGACTTCCAAGGCCAATCGGACGGTTGATATCTTAAGGTAAAACCTACAGTTTCGTGAGCAGGTAACGCATCTTGCGGAGAGGGCCAATCGGACGGTTCCACAACAACTGCACCTGCAGAGAGGGCCATTCTTAGATGGATCTGACAAAGGGCTTACTTAGGAGAGGATTTGCAATTTCTGTTTTATTTACACAGACTCATTAAATCTGCGCCATATATATAATAATATATACTGTATACACAGACTCATATAATATATACTGTATACACAGACTCATCAAAGAGTCTTTTAATTGGGATGGCCCCTACTGGCTACTGCCACCGGCACTGATGGTACCATTTGCTCCAAATCTGCGACATATATATAATAATATATACTGTATACACGGACTCATTAAAGAGTCGTTTAATTGGGATGGGCCCTACTGGCTACTGCCACCGGCACTGATGGTACCCAAAAACGTGTCTATTAAGAACTTCCACAACAACTTAAGAGAGGCTTTGCAATTTTTGTTATATTTACTAGGGAAATAGCGGTATATGCCCCCAAAATTATAATCTCAATTAAAAATACTATCGCTCCCCAATTTTTGTACAAATATCACCTATAAATATAAAATAATTGTCCACTTATTGCTGATTTTTCACAAGTTCGGAAAGTTTGCTCTCTCTTAGGTCACTCAGCTCTCTCTCTCTCTGGCACAGCTCTCCTTGTCTTTGGTTTCTGTCTAATGCAGCTCTCTGTGTCTCTCTTGGCTCTCTCTCTCTCTTGGCTCTCTCTCTCTCTCTCTAGCGCAACTCTCTGTCTCTCTCTTTGCTCTCTTTCTCATAGCGCAGCTCTTTCTCTCTCTCTTTCTCCCTGTATTCAGTCTCTTGCTCTCTGTTTGGAATCGGAACCCCTCTGTATGTCTTCTGAATAGCTGCTTGCAACCTTGAAGCTTTAGTGGATTGCCGACCTCGAAAAGGTAGTGTTGATGGTTATTTTCTTAAAATTAGTGGGATTATGTGAAATGGGTTATATTTTGATTGTTTGGGTTTGTGTTAAATTCGTTTTGGCTTTAATTGCTTTGGGTTAGGTTTTGTTGAATATTCATGCTCAGTCATCTGGGTTTGTACCAATTGCACTTAGATTAGTCTGGAAATGTGAATCTTGAAACTTGGGATTTTCCATTTGATGTAGTATATCTGTATAGTGTGATTGCTGATGTGTTACTGGTGTACTGCTGTTGCGTTCCTCTTATTTCACTGTCGTATTGCTGTTATGTTGATGTTATATTGCTATTATATTGTTTTTATATTATTGTTATATTGCTATTGTATTGTATGGTTATTGTGGTTATATTGTATTAATGAAATGTTGTTTTGTCATGGTCAGAAATGGAGACAATTGTTATTCTCGTGTGCTACAAGGGAAAATGGGTCACCTCGAAGAAGATGTGCAAATACGAAGGGGGTGAGTCAAAAGGTTTAATAGTTCCACGGACCATCAAATTTGCTGAATTGTTGGACCGTGTGCATCAGATTGGTAATACAAACAGCAGGGAAGACAAGGTTTGCTTAAAATTCTCAGTTTTGGTGGCCTCGAATGAGTGGAAGCACATAAAGATTGAGGACGATGATGATGTTAAATTTTTTATGAAGTACAATTCTGAGGTAACACCTTCAAAACTAGCTCCCTTACTCGTGAGTATAGAAGATAAAGGACTGAGAAATGATGTAGTTGATAGTATACATATCACGACAGATAGTAGTCGGATGGGTCGTTCTTCAGTTGGCATTGTTGAAAGCAATCAAGTAACTTGGAATAATGCAAATGGCACTGATGTGGGAGGTGAAGTAGGGACAGATTTTATGGATATGATTGATTTTAGCGAGGTGGATCAGATGCATGGTGGTGATAATGGTACTGAAAGAAATGAAGTGTCAGTGTACTCTGCCCCTCCTATTTTGGGCTGTTTGAACACATCTGCCCAACTGCCAATAATGCGTTTAGGGGGAGAATCTGAACCCATTCGTGAACATTATTCAAATGAAATAGGTGAACAGAACCGGTACAATGAAGGAAGTGTAAATGATGGAGAAGCATATTTGGATGGGGGGTTTTCGCGAAGTGATTGGAATCCGAAAATTACAGTTGGGCAAATTTTCTCTACTAAGAAAGCATTGTTGACGGAGTTACAGTTGATGGCATTAAGAGGCCATTTTGAATTTAAGGTGCAATCGTCTTGCACTAAGAGGTTGGTTGTGGTTTGTTGTCAACGTCCATGCCCATGGCGAGTCCGAGCATCGAGATTTGGAGATAACAGCTTCATGATTGTGAGGTGTACAATTGTCCATGAATGTGATTTGAGGGTTGTAAGTGACAACCATCGTCAAGCAACTGCAGCACTTGTAGCCACTTCATTTAAAAGGAAGTTTAAGGATTCTCGGACAATATACACACCAAGTGACATTATGAGAGATGTGAAACACAACTTTGGTTTCAGCATCCATTATTCGAAAGCTTGGAAAGCAAGGGAGTTAGCTCTATTGTCCATTAGAGGATCAGCGGAGGAGGCATATTATATCCTTCCAGCTTATTGCTATGAATTGGAGTGTATGAATCCCGGCACAAAAACACACATCCAAACTGATGAGAACAATCACTTTGTGTATTTATTTATGGCGGTTGGCACATGTATTAGAGGGTTTCATTCTTCCATGCGCCCAGTGATAGCCGTGGATGCCACTCATTTAAAATCCAAGTACAAGGGTGTTATGTTTGTAGCAAATGCATTTGATGGTAATCGAAATATATATCCTCTTGCTTTTGGGATCGGGGATTTGGAGACGGATGCATCATGGCATTGGTTTTTCACTAAACTTCATGAAGCCATTGGTGAGTGTCCCAATCTTGTTATTATTTCTGATCGCAATGTTAGCATAGAGAATGTGTGGAACAAAGTTTTTCCAACGGCGCAACATGGCATATGCTTTTATCATATGAAGGGGAACATGAAACGCACTTGCAATTTGAAAAAGCATGATCACATACTTATGCACTTTGAGAAGGCTGCGAAATCTTATTCCATTGCTGAATTTGATTGTCATTTTCGCAAGATCAAGCGAAAGGAACATGTTGCTCAATATCTTGAAGAGGCAGGGTTACATAAGTGGTCTAGAGCTCACATGGATGGATGCCGCTACAATGTAATGACAACAAATATTGCGGAGTCAATCAACTCAGTCCTTAGGTTTGCAAGGATGATGCCAGTGGTTCATTTGATAGGGGAAATTATGAATCTCCTTGTGAAATGGTTCACCGAACGTCGTGACTTGGCTTTGAATTGCACAACAACATTGTGCCCCAATTTTGGAGAGAAGAAGTTGAGGAACAGGTTGGAGGATGCTGCAAGGATGAATATGGTTAAAGTAAATAATGCACAGTATAATGTTTTGGACGGTTATATGGACGGCCTCGTAGATTTGACGAACAACAGTTGTAGTTGTAGAAAGTTTCAGCTTGAGCAGCTACCTTGCAAGCATGTAGTTGCAGTTTGCCGATTCTTGAAAGTAAATGTATACTCAAAGGCTTCTTGGTATTACACTCGGAAAACTTGGATGGATGCTTATTCGGATAGCATCTACCCGGTAGAGCCTCACGGAAGGTGGGATATTCCTGAAGATGTTCGAAGTCAAGTTGTGCTGCCTCCTATGGCAAGGGTCATGCCAGGCAGACGAAAGAAGTTAAGAATTCCCTCGCACGGAGAGGGCACCATTAGAAGAAAGTGCTCAAGGTGTGGTTCCGCAGGCCACAATAAAAGCACCTGTAAAAATAATATTCCATTGCGCAATGTATCTTAGACAATATGATTTGTGTTGCTTTGGTAGGTCATGTAAACTTTACTTTTATTTGTGGTGGGTTTCGTGTTATGTTGAATGGGAATTGTTTTAAATTTGCATAATTTGGGTTGCATTGCTACAGCATGCTATATTGCTTCCAAATTGCTATTTTATTGTACTCGTATTGCTTCCAGATTGCTATTATAATTTGAGTGCGAAATTAAAGGGCCTGGAATGTAATTCCAAAAGGATCCAAAACATTAAAGTTCTTAGAATTCCTTTATTACACAGTTACCCTAATACTTCGACTAAACCTTCTTTTCTGATTACAAATTCGGCGGATGCATAGGCTAGATGTGGGGCAAATACAAGGTGAAATGTCCTATGTGTTTGACTACATATAGTTGTTGAAGGAGCATTACGAATGTTAACCCCAATAGATTGCTCATGTCTTGCCAAGAACACTCTTGAATTTATGCAATGTGCCCAAGCCAGTCCCAAAGCTGGACTCACCCGTCTGCCTGATGTGTCCAGGGACTCCAAGTTTCCCAACCTCACCCCATTAACTCCATCATGTGGCCCAATAAAATCCACCACTTGGTTGGTGACAACCACCGCCAACCCAAACTTATTTGCTAAACCCTTTAATGTCCCAGATATGTTGAAGAACATTTCAGACCGCCGTTTCAAATCTGCCGCTGTTGTCTGATACTGTGATCGAAACAATGCAGCAATGGAATCAATGACAATGAGTTTGACAGGTAGGCGGGTGTGATCAATGGCAATAAATGCTTCTATGTCTCCAAGGACATTGATGAGTTCTTGAGCATCCTGAACACCACGAACATATATGTCTTCCAATGGCTCCAACCCTATTAAGTTGGGGTATGATGCATGATAAAGGTTGCCTAGTTGTTGCAATCGACGAAATGAGAAGCTAAATTCTGTGAATATGTAGACGGAGGAGCCCCCTAGTCCGCCACGTGAGGGTGGGAGCTGAGCTCGTACCGTAAGTTGGAGACAAAGCTGCGTCTTCCCGGAACCACTCTCCCCTACCAATTCTGTTATGGAGTTGCAGGGTATCCCACCCCCCAAGCAGTGATCTAGTATTGGGCATCCAATGGATAATTTAGGGGTTGAAAGAGGAAGGAGCATGAGGTTTTGGGGTGTCATGTTTCTGTAATTTAGGGGGGGATGTGATGGTGCTACAAGGCATGCATTATATATATAGAGTTCATTTTGAAGGTCTGTAATGTAGGCCATATGTCTTTTAAGGGATGTACACTTCATCCTTTTTCCAGGTTGGAATTACTTAATAATTTTTTTCTTGACTTTTTGAGGACCAAATAATTTGAAAAACATTCTGATGCAGTACGTACTGTAATACGATCATATTGTAACTCTATCACCTCTGTATTGTACTCATATTGACATAATATTACCATTATAAGCATGTTTATTGTATAGTTATTGCTGCTATATCACCACTGAACTGGACACCGATAAACTGTATACGCACAAATACAAAAAGAGGCATGATCATTCCATAAAATCCTATTTCCAAACTTACATAATACAACAACAGGCCACCCCATGGTTACATAATACAAAAAGAGCCCACCTCATAGTTCCATTTCCGTGCTGTTGACAAATTCGAAGTTTGCATACTGTTCAAGTGCGGCGACCACGACCCATGAAATTCATGACCCCAGCCACAGTGATGTTGGCCCAGTTTCCTGCCGAATCCACTATTTTTGCAAACTTACAAAATAGTTCAAATCCCCTTTCCACTTGTTGTTGCTTCAACTTGGCCATTTCTTCTGATTCCTTGAATACCATAATTGCAGTGGTATGGGCAATTTCAATTTTTCGTTTGATTGCCTTTATATGTACGAGATGCATGCGGGCATGATAACGAGAGCGAATTCTGCGCTTTCTTATGACATCCCATCTAGCTTGGCCCTCCACAATTTTTGATACTATGTCTGCATGGAGATTTTTCCAAAACATGGTATTGCCTCGACATTACTGCATGCCATGGACCAAGTTTGCAGTGAGTGAATTGGGTGACTTGGCTTCTATTTCAGTCTCCCCTCCTTCAATAATTGAAAGCGTTGGGTTTGGTGTGAGGTTATGGTCCATGGTCTTTGATATTTAATGTAGGCTGGTGTATGAGTTCATTGGAAAAAAGGGGGGCTAAATGCGATGTGAGTGAAATCAGTGGGGAAGGTAATGGCTGCAAGCAGGAGTTAATGTGATGGAAGCTTTCATTTCAAACAGCTGGGTTGATTAATATAGGCAGGTTTTAATGACCTAGAGTAACAGAGAGAGTTAGTGGAGGGAGGGATTAGGGGGAGTCATTGGCGGGAGGGCTTGGCGGGAGTGTTAGGCGGGATAGTATTGGGCGGGAGTTATTACCCAGTTGACTATATGCCTTTTTGTCATATATTTCTATTTTGGATGTTCCGAACTTGGTCATTTTCCCATTATGTAATTCAAAAAAGGGATTTGCCTATTTGCCTAATTGATCAACTCATTCAAATTGACCAATATGGTTATTGTCTTATTTCTCATTTCAGCAATCTCAATTCGTTTCCATTTTTCCATTTTTCATATTTTCCTATTTTCCATCTGTCATCCAATTATGCAATTATGCAATTATCCAATTTTTCATTTTTTGTGCCTATTTTATCCTATTTTGCAATTTCCCAAGTTTCCTTTTGTTCTATTTCCAGTTTTCCAATTTTTCAATGTTCCTATTTTCCCATTATGTTATTATAAAAAGTTGCCTACTTTGCGTAATTGAGAAAGTAATTGAAATTGTCCAATATGGTAATTGTCTTATTTCCCATTTCCACAATTTCAATTCGTTTCCAATTTTCCTATTTTCCATGTGTCCCTGTTTCCTATTTCCATTTATCCAATTTCCAGTTTTTGTCCAATTATCCAATTGTTCTATTAACCAATTTTCTTTTTTCCAATTGCCCTATTTTCTAAGTTTCCTTTTTTTCCTTTTTCCAATTTGCTAACTTTCCTTTTGTTCTATTTCCAAGTTTGCTATTTTCCAAGTTGCCTTATTTGCTATTTTTCAATTATCCAGGTATCCAATAGTCCAATAGTCCAATAGTCCAATAGTCCAATTTTCCAATTATCCAATTATCCAATTTTCCAATTTTCCAATTTTCTATTTTCCAATTTGCGAATTTGCCTATTTTCTAACTGTCCTTTCTTCCTATTTCCTATTTCCAATTTTCCAATTTTCATGTTTTCAGAGTATCTTTTTTTTCCTGTTTCCTATTTTCCAAGTTTCCTTTTGTTCAATTTCCAATTTTCGAAGTTGCTTTATTTTCCAATTGTCCTATTTTCCAAGTGTCCTTTTTTCCTTTTTCCAATTTTCCAAGTGTCCTTTTCTCCTATTTCCTACTTTCTTACTTTCCTCTTTCCAATTTTCGTTTTTTCCTATTTCCAATTTTCCAATTTTCCAAGTTTCCATTTTTCGTATTTCCGATTTTCCAATTTTCCTTTTGTTCTATTTCTAATTTTCCAATTTTCCAATTTTCCAAGTTTCCATATTTCCCAATTTCCAAGTTTGCACTTTTGCTATTTTGCTATTTTGCTATTTTCCATTAAGGTTTGCTTTTTTTCGTTTGTAAGCCAATTTTATTGTTGTTAATGTAATGCTCTACTCTACTGCTCTAAATTACAGCCAAGGAGTTAATGGTGTAGTTTGCAATCCCATCAATTTAATGCACCAACTAAAGACCCAATATATGAACCTTCCTATATATAACTGCAACATAGGCAGCTTAATTAACGGGAAAGGTAAACATTCATATCAGTCTGACTCAAAGGCAAAGGCAAACATTCATATCAGTACTTCATATCAGTCTTACTCAAAGGCAAACATTCTCCACATTCATATCAATACTTCATATCTGTCTTACTCAAAGGCAAACATTGTCCACTAAAGCTAACCATATTGTCGTTTACAACTTGACACAGAATCTATGTTTATTCTTCCTGTTGCAGTCGGCAGCTGTGAATTCTAGTACTTCAATACTTCAATACTTCAATACTTCAACATGTCGGATGTACGGCCTCCAAACGACCAAGTCAGTTACCCGGGGGACCTGCCGTGGCATGTGCCATTCCCATCTCCACCGCTGACTCCGAATCATGATCCCACTTCATCTGGAAGTGAGGCCGAGAGCACTGATCCGCTTGACAAAATCTCTACCGTCAAGCACGACCTCCAACATTTGTCTAAGGCAACAGATTGGTGGGAGAGTAAATGCGATATTCATGGCCAAGTTATGGGAAACTTGGCCAACAAGTTGAACAAAGCATTTGCTGGAGAAGTTAAGCAAACTCTAAAAGCAAAAAGTCGGAGCAAAAAGTTAGAGTCGTTGAAGTTGAAATTGGAAGAGCGAAAGAAAGATGCCGTCGAAAAATTCACAAAATCTGAAGAATATAACCATGAAATGGTTGACTGTTTCAACACCGGCTTCGAAATGTTCCGAGATTATGCTTCGGTCATCTCACCAGACTACAATTGGAGTGAAATTGATGTAGCTGGTGTGTGGGAGGTGCTGAATATGGGTGCTGAGGGCATGGCTCATCATAGTCTCGTGCATGCAGCGAGGACAAAGGACAAAGACATGGATCTTTTGATGGACCTGTAGTCAGGGTGAGTGCTGCTTGAGTTCATCTGACCCGAGTACATGGATCTTTTGTTGCCTTGGTTTTCCCTTCGCGGGATACTATTGTTAAGGTTCGGGGGCGATTTATTTTGCATCTGTGAAATGTAATCTCTAATGGATGTGTGTGTGTTGTATGTAGATAAACTTACTATTGCTCTTATATTGTACGTATATTGCTTAATATTGTCTTTGTATTGCATATATAGTGTCTGAATATTGCCACCTATTGGATGTATATTGGAAAATTATTGCTATTGTATCATCCATATATTGTACAAGTATTGGCTCTATAGTGCATGTATATTGATGTGATATGGCTATTATATCGTAAGTCAATGGCATTTGGTCTAATAACAGTGCACTTCGTTCAAAGTAATCCTGATTTCAAATATCACGGACACGACAATTGTTATCCATCCTTATATTTCCCAAGTTTCCTTTTGTTCTATTTCCTGTTTTCCAAATTTTCAATGTTCCCATTTTCCCATTATGTTATTATAAAAAGTTGCCTACTTTGCGTAATTGAGAAAGTAATTGAAATTGTCCAATATGGTAATTGTCTTATTTCCCATTTCCACAATTTCAATTCGTTTCCAATTTTCCTATTTTCCATGTGTCCCTGTTTCCTATTTCCATTTATCCAATTCTCAGTTTTTGTCCAATTATCCAATTGTTCTATTAACCAATTTTCTTTTTTCCAGTTGCCCTATTTTCTAAGTTTCCTTTTTTTCCTTTTTCCAATTTTCAAAATTTCGAATTTGCTAACTTTCCTTTTGGTCTATTTCCAATTTTGCTATTTTCCAAGTTGCCTTATTTGCTATTTTTCAATTATCCAGGTATCCAATAGTCCAATAGTCCAATATTCCAATTTTTTTCCAATTTTCAAATTTTCGAATTTGCTAACTTTCCTTTTGGTCTATTTCCAATTTTGCTATTTTCCAAGTTGCCTTATTTGCTATTTTTCAATTATCCAGGTATCCAATAGTCCAATAGTCCAATTTTCCAATTATCCAATTATCCAATTATCCAATTTTCCAATTTGCGAGTTTGCCTATTTTTCAACTGTCCTTTTTTCCTATTTCCTATTTCCAATTTTCCAATTTTCATGTTTTCAGAGTTTATTTTTTTTCCTATTTCCTATTTTCCAAGTTTCCTTTTGTTCAATTTCCAATTTTGGAAGTTGCTTTATTTTCCAATTACCCAATTTTCCAATTTTCCAGGTGTCCTTTTATCCTATTTCCTACTTTCCTTTTTTCCTATTTCCAATTTTCCAATTTTCCAATTATCCAAGTTTCCATTTTTCCATATCTCGGATTTTCCAATTTTCCTTTTCTTCTATATTTCCAAGTTTCCTTATTTCCCATTTTCCAAGTTTGCAGTTTTGCTATTTTGCTATTTTCCTAATTCCCAATGTTCTTGTCTGAAATTCGCAATAAATGCTTAGTTACATAGTCCTATTTTGGGTTGAAATCCACAATTATCCAATTTCCCATTATTGTTAAGCTTCGGTGGCGATTTGTTGTTGCATGAGTAAAATGTAGTCTGTAATGGATGTGTGTGTATCGTATGTAGATTCACTTAATAATGCTGTTATATTGCATGTATATTGCATTTATATTGCTTAATATTGCCTTTGTATTGTATAGATAGTGTATGCATATTGCCCCCTATTGGATGTATATTGTCATACTATTGCTATCGTATTATCCTTCTATTGCTCTAATATTGCCTCTATAGTGCATGTATATTGGCCTGATATTGCTATTATATCGTATGTCCATGGCATTTGGTGTAGTAAGTGTCCACTTGGTTGAAAACGAGAATGATTTTTGGCATGCTTGGGCCAAATAGAAGACAAAAGAAAATCCATTCAACCTTGTACAATGGAACGCACACAAACCGTTTTACATGTCCTTCCAAGACCAGTGTGAAGTATCCTAAGATGGTACCGTAGAACTCTAGGTCCATGCGGAATTTGATAGAAGAAAACTTAATCAGAATATTTCATATTTGTAACCACTTTGCTTGTTCTCGGAGGAAGAAACAAAAATATTCATAATAATAAACAGTGTGATTTCAATTCTTTCCACAGATTGATGTCAATACTGTTTGTTTGACATTATAAGGACATCTCTCACACAATTAAGCCCACAAAATAAAGTAAACATGCTATAAGCTCCACAGTAGTATTTACTTCATCTCCATAATCAGAATCATGGGGGAAAAAAAAGCACGGACAAATACTTGAAATGAAAAACAACTCGGCCGTGACTGTGACATTGTGTACATAAAACTTGGAACAACCTAACCAATTAAAGCTAAGGCATCTCATACGTATGCCTACAGAAAATAACAGTGTATGGTCATCTTCTTTTGAATATTGCAATCAACACTTGGGTGAGACCGACCTGCAAAAACAACTGGGTTAAGTACAGAGATAGAGTTTATGAATGACAGTTCCAGAATTAAGACCTATGTTAATTTGTAACTGCCACCGAGTCAGTTCATAGTGCCAAGCCAAAAGATCCCAAGAAAAAAAGCAAAGTAAACAAGAAAAAAGAGGCATGGCATAAATGGGAACCTCAGCAGAAAGCATCACATAAGCATAGAAGCAGATTGGCTCCATTACAATGTTCAAGATTGATGTAAATACTAGATAAAAGAGTTCTTATTCAAACCTCAGTAGGTTTCTCGGGTTCATTGCTGGACCTTCAATATCGTCTTGCAAAATAGCATCAGTTCACTTCGTCAAAGTTCCAGACAAACACTCCGCAATTTCTTTTAGACCCTGCAAGAAAGTGGCATGACTGAAATTTAATTTTTGGATACGCAAGAGTCTAAACTAGTCTAAAAATAAAGCTGTTTTACCTGCTTTTCTGAAATGGAACCTAGCTTGTAATCGTGCCAAAGGGAAAAGTAACATAAGTTTCTACAAATTGAAAGCAAAATTTGTGTCACATAGAGTGATGTAAAGGAAAATTAGTATATAAGGGGAAAGTAAAAAAACTGAGAGAGCGCATGTAATGTAAAACTGTAGCAATTCCCAAATATACCAAACCACCTGTGACATTCATCCTGCTCCAGCTAACATCAGCAAACACAATACTCGGTTCCAAATTCCAATGACAACGTAATGCTACGCAGAAAAGTAGAATTGCGGCCGTCATTATTTAAAACGAACTAAGTCAAAACGAAATTGAGAAATCTTAAGAAAGCTGTATGCTTCAGTAAGTCCACTAACAGATTCCCAGTGCAGGAAATGAAATTTACCTATATCACATAAATTGCAAACAAAACCACAGACAAAAAATGTAAACAATGGCTACAAAAGCATCCATAAAGAGCAACAATATTTATATATGGAGGTGTACAAAATAGGTAACCTTCAAAATCGAAACAGTGTGTGTGCCATGTAAGGCAATTAGCCACTGCTTCTAGACTGTACAATATTACACCTCACAATATACAACAGGGCCAAAGACCCGGGTTGCTACACATAATAACTAAACCTAGTAGCTCTTGCAAAAAGGCAGGAATTTCCAGCAAAGCATCCACGTCTACATCTTCATATAAATGAGTTCCTGACATAATTAATGAGCACAGTGAATACCCAAGTCCTAAGTCCACACTCAACTAAATTCACAGACATGAAGACATATACCTCATACATATGCCTCCCCCCTTAAACCCTCTATTGCAAGCTTCAGTCTATAGTATTTGCTCTTCAAAGGGTCAATTGTATGCAACGAAATCCCAGCACTGAGATGCTCCTAGAATTTGACGGTCATGATTCCGCAAGACGCACTGTCAAGCCAATAAGTTGGGAAATTAGAATTGCATTTATGTAAAATAGTTTCTAAACTCCACTAAATTCACAAACCTTACCCATTTCGTTGTTGTGGCACATCTCCAATGGTGCAAACTGAGAATGCCGTAAAGGTAGACATCTGCAGCCTCCTTTGCTTCACCTCTTCAAGCTCAGAAGCTTCATAAAAGTGCATATTGTACAGCACTTGTGCCAGCGTCTCGGATATAGGGCGAAGCAGTCCAACCAGCTTCTTTGTGGCGGTAAAATCAGAGTACGAGTCATACACCGTTGCAGTATGATTGACAAAATCAAGTTCGATTGCAACCCAATGGGACCCTTTCAGATTATATGGAAAATAGACCTTCCTAACTTTTGTCCAAGCTTGGCCATACCCGTGTTGCCACGTACCCCGCACATAGTGATGTATATTGTTCAGCTTGCTGGGTGTAAGGTCACTGATGTTTGAAGCAGCTACCTTCTTCGCTCCACATGTCTTGCCAGTCGCTTTGACCGGCTCTAGAAATTGCTGCACACATTGAAATGAAGCCATATTATGTAATGACAACCAAAAGCAAATGAAGCAGTGAATGTTAAATGGTAACATGTTTACCTGCAAGCAACAATCTGCCGTTGTCCACTGAGTTCCAAATACCAACGGATGCGCGTGTTGCCTTTTCTGGATGAGAAAGGTTGCCATGTCCAAGTGCTGAAAGTTCACGTATATAATATCAGCACAATTTCATACAACTGTACACTTAATAAAGCAAACAAAACAATTGAAGTATCGTAATAAAGTAGAGAATTGTGTATTCTTACCCTTGAGCTAATCCATTCCGTATCATCGATCAGTTTGTAGAAAAAATCAGCGCCCACCGAACATGATTCCAGCTGCACCTCCGCACTACAAGAGGCAAAAATGTAAAGTCCCGATCAGAACTTAGGTGGTAATAGTTTTCACAACATATATAAAATAATATTGTCCCATTTAAAATAACAGTTTTCAGATATAGCAATTAGTGTAGGAAATTCAAAACATTTTTCCAAAGTTCATTTGAATATTAAACATGCATTTAATCAAATTAATCGCAGCGGAAGTCTAAGGTGGTTGTTTAAATTCAAAAACAAAACTTCTTCCAAGTATCTTTAGCCATGAACATTGATATGTTTTTCATAAATGAAAATTCAAGAGAAAAGGATAAGATCTAATTACCCTTGAAGCAATTATATGAACCAATTTGTGTTTGGTCTTCTCTTGATGATTTCCTCTTTGTTGATCTCCTCTTTGATCTTTGCTCCTTAATCTTTCTCCTCCATGTGAGCCACAAAAGTATATGGCCTCTAAGTCTCCACACCAATGGAACCTTGAGATGAGAAGAAGTATCTTGAGAATACTTGGATGCTAGTGCAAGATTCTCAAGATTGGTTTCAATCTAAACCACTTTGAAAGATGAAAGTGTTTCACTCTTGAAAACTCTCATTTTTCTCTCTTTGATCTCCCAAACCCATTTGGTTGATGTTGGATTGTGTTTGTGTGTTAATTAGCTTATGGAAACAATTCCCTTACATACTTACTTAAGCATTTTCGGCCAAAACCCATTGGGCTTCCAAAATTGGGCCTTATGACACTTAAACCATAATATTTAGGTGTCTTAAGCCCTTGGGCTTGATACCCAACCATTTGGGCTTCCCGTTAACTATTACCGAGGCCCAAATACGTTTTTACACGTAGTAAATCATCAACATCAAATCAATCAAATTGATTTCCTCATTCTCATTTGTATTACTCAAAGTTAACCATTTAAGGTGTGCGATCCATTAGGTTCTAATTAGCAAGGCAGTGGGAAAATATAAGAACTCTTTCTAACCAACTGGAATTAAAACCCCCTTTTAATTCTTCCTTTATTTAGATCGATCACAATCAATCCTAGGACTTCCACAAGCCAAGAGTGACATCTAGCAATATATCAAGGCTACCCAAGCTAACCAGAATAGATGAAGAACCTATTCAGTTGGAATTGCAATGCAATACGGTCCTTCTCTTATACAATGTTTCAAATCATATTATTAGGGTACGGATTGATTATGTCAAACCCCTAATATGATTTACAACCTCATGTGATTCAAAAGAACATGATTAAGAACAACTTTCTAAATCAAGCTCAAAATACTTTGGCCAAAGATTTACTGAATCACATCTTGAAACATTCTCCTTCTTTATCGAAAGTAGAGATTCCTTATTGTACATTCACATGCCCCTATGATGAATTAAGAGATCCCAACAACACTTAAGACAAATCTTTTACGGCTTGCCTTTAAGAGCTATCAAAGATCAATAACGCATCACAGGACAACCATGATGCCTCAGGTCTAAGGACTAATTTGCATTATTGCAACTATGAGTTCTCGTTTGACATATAGATAAATACTCCATACGAGAACTACGGTTGATCGCGTTCAGTGTACTCATTCACTAATGAGCACCCACATACTTGTATTAGTGTCAACTACACAAATGGTTTGAGACTAACCATCCTCCCAATTGAGCATACATAATATGTGCTAATCTTGACGGTTTATCAATGCCCATTTGATAACCTACGATTAGGAACATTTTGGGATGCTACAGTTAGAGATTAAAGGTCTCCCGAATCTAATCTTCTTTAGATTACTTTATCTCTTATTTAGCATACCTTGGACATTTGTTTCTTTACACGATGTAAAAGATAACAAAATAAGTTTGCCCTTTATATATCATATACGAAATGTATTCTAAGGAGATTACATCAAATGTATTGGCTCTTAGGGCACATTTCTAACAATCTCCCACTTGCACTAGAGCCACATAGCCATGTATCTCATACCCATTATCTCTGTATGTCTATCCAGTTGTGACTGTGACATAGGCTTAGTGCGTGGATCTGTTACGTTGTTTGCAGACGCCCCATCTAATGGTAACATTTTTCTATGTGTTTGGATCTTTGATGAGACCTAGGTTCCTTGGCTTGAGCTATCGCCCCATTGTCATCACACAGTAAAGGTACTTGTGACATTATGGTTAGAACCACATTTAGTTCGGTAATGAACCTTTTTATCCAAACAGATTTTATTGTAGCTTCTAAAGCGACAATGTAATCAACTTTAGTTGTTCTCCAACAACTTCGTGTCCATTCAAAATGAAGACGTACCCTTAGGTGGATTTGCAATCATTGATAATAGATATACTATCCGAATCAGTAAATGCTTCCACTTGCTACTCTGATGTTCCTCCCAGATGAGGAACATGTCCTTAGTCCTTCTTAAGTATTTAAGAACATACTTGACTGCTCCCAATTGATCTAATCATGGGCTTGATTTATATCTTCTAGTTATACTCGTATAACCAATATCACGTCTTGTACATACTATGACATATATGAGAATCCCTATTGCATATGCATAAGAGATTATTACTCATCTGCTGTATCTCATAATGAGTTTTTGGACACATGCTCTTAGATAAGTGAAATCCATGTCATACTGGAAGTAAACTTTTCTTAGACTGTTCCATATGAAATCTCCTTAGCATCTTATCAGCATACAAGGATTGAGATAATCCAATTATTCTCTTAGATCTATCAGGATAAATCTTTATCTCAAGTATGTAAGATGCTTCTTTAAAATCTTTCATTAAGAATGATTTTAATGAGTCATAGCTTCACTGAAGATATCATTCCTATATCATTTTCGATAGGTAGTATGTCATCTACATACATCACTAGGAATATTACCAAACTCCCACTGACCTTTTTGTACACTCATTAGTCATCCATGTTTTGTATGAAGTCAAATGATTTGACAACTTCATCAAATAGGATGTCCCAACTCCAAGAACCTTGCATCAACCCATAAATGGATCTATGTAGCTTGCATACCTTATGCTTATCAACTTTAGAAATGAAGCCTTCAGGTTGATCTATATATAGTTCTTCCTGAAGGTGGCCATTCAGAAAAGCCGCCTTCACACCCATTTTGACAAATCTCATAATCATGGTATGCATCTATTGCAAGAAAAAACCCGAATAGACTTTGTCATAGTGACAAGAGAGAAGGTTTCTTCATAGTCAATCCTTTCTCTCTGCTTGTAGCCCTTTGCTACTAGCCTTGCTTGTAGGTTTCTACTATCCCATCTAAGCCTATCTTCCTCTTAAAGATCCAATTATTCCCTATTGGTACAATACCAGGAGGAGGATCAACTAGAGTCTAGACTTTGTTGGTATACGTAGAATCCATTTCGGATTTCATGGCTCCAAGCCATTTCTATGAGTCAATGTCTAACATTTCCTCATTGTAGTTCGAAAGGTGTTCGATATCCTTACATTCACTTAGGAGATTTAACTCTCCTTTGTTGTCGTAAAGGAAACCATAATACCTTTTAGGCATTCTGCTAACCCTTCTTGAACTACGTGGAGTCTGTGTTACAACAGGTTTGTGGATCTGGGATTGCACTTAGTTCAGTGTTGATTTCTAGCTCATTGGACAATTCCTTGAGTTCTATCTCATGTCCCCCTTTTCCCATCAAGAGTGTATTCTCTTTTTAGGAAGGTAGCTCACCTTGCGACAAACAACTTTTGCTTGTTGATGTGATAGAAGTAATATCCCATAGTTTCCTTGGGATACTCTATAAATCTACACTTCACTAACCTTGCATTTAGTTTATCCACATCTTGCCTTTGCATATGCTGGACAACCCCAAATCTTGATCTAATCAAGACTTGGTTTCTTCCCAAAACACATTTCAAATGGAGTTTGTGGAATGGATTTGGAAGGCACTCTATTTAGCAAATGAATTGCAGTTTCAAGTGCATATCCCTAAAAGGATATAGGTAAATTAGTACAGCTCATGGAACTCATTTTAGAAACTCCATTATGTTGTGGAATTCCTGATGGAGTCCATCGTGATAAGATGCCATGTTCCTTAAGGTAATCAAGAAACTCTGTGCTTAAGTATTCACATCCTCGATCGAATATAAGGATTTTAATACTCTTGCCTGTTTGGTTTTCAACTTCATTACTGAATTCCTGAAACTTTTTCAAAATTTAGATTTATGCTTCATTAAGTATAAATACCCTAACCGTGAATGATCATCGGTAAAGGTAATGAAGTATGAATAACCGCCCTCTGTGTTTGTATACAAAAATTCACAAACATCTTAGTGAATTAATCCCAACAGTTCTGTAACTCTTTCTCCTTTACCAGTGAAAGGAGGCTTGGTCATTTTGCCATGTAGACAAGATTCACAAGTAGGCATAGGAACATGATCAAGTGATCCAAAAGGTTCCATCGTTTGCCATCCGGTGAATTCTATCTTGGCTAATGCCTCCAAGTTTAAGGTGTCACAATTTAGTTGATGTATCCACATCTCTAGGCCTCTCAGGTCTAGTTGCATCTTTATCCATATACAGTTAATGGTACCATTCATTTCTAAAATGAAAAGAGACCATCAATCAAAATTGCATAACCAACGATTTGATTGATATGTGAAATAGAACAAAGCATTTTGTCAAACAAAACATCAAATCCATCTCTTAAAATATAGAGACGGATATTAAGTTCTTTACACATCCAGAAATGAAATAACAATTATTTCAAATTCAAGTCTTCTTCGGATGGTAGTTTGAGATGTTAGGTGCATGTGGCATTGGCAACTACATTAGTGCTATTTCCCACGGTTAGCACCATTTCTCATTTTCCAAGTCTTCTACTCCCACTAGTCCATGCACACAATTGCATATATGTTAACTAGCTCCTGAATCAACTATTCAGTTTAGAAGCTTTAGCTGTAATTACTAATTTTAAAACAAGAGAGTGACCTTCTGAAGGTTTTTTTCTCTTGAGGCTTGCAAGACATCTCTTGCAATTTCTCTTCCAATGTCCATCCTTGTCACAGTGAAAACAAGTACTTTTCAGTTACTTGTCTTTCTTTTGTATTCTTTCTTCCTTGGGTTTTTAGAAAAACTTTTCTTCTTATTTCCTTTATCCTTACCTTTTGTTTGGATTTGGAATATGAAGAACCCTTCTAAAATTTGCAACTATCCTCTTTAACCCTTTATCTTTCGAGATATTCATTTAAGCTACTATAGCCATGTTGAGTAGCTCAGATAGGGTGTCGTTCATCCTTCCCATATTATAGTTCATAACATATTGGGATTAACTGATGATATGGATGAAAGAAAGAATCTTGTTGAACTTCAACATCAAAGAAAAATCCATATTTTCCAATATCTTAAGTAATTATATTACTTTGAGATCATGTTGATTAACCGGGAACCCACTTACCATTCTTGTCATAACAAGTTCACATATGGTAATGTAAGCTAGGAGTAGCTTCACCTTTTCATGGATGTCAACATGTAACTTTTACCTCGGTTGTCATCTGACACATGCTTCTTATAAGCCTTTGTCTCCTCCTCAATGGCATATGGACCAAGAGGGGTATGTGGTGGGGTTTTTCTTATACACAACTAATCTTATCCAATTATAGGACAAGTTGGTGTTTGTGCAATCAAACCGGATAGTTCGTGTCATCTTGGACGTTTGAGTCAAGTATCTTCGAGATTGGGTTTGTGATGGTTAATTTGAAATTCTGCAAAACGTAAATAGATTTTAATTTAGATTAATCTTCTACCAAGGACTTAGGGTCTTTAAGTCATGATGGTAGCTCCCACTATTTTTGGCAAATTTCATATCCCTCCTGAAATCCGAGAGTTTCCGTTGAAACTCTTAGTGGGGATGGGAGTCTCACTTTCACATAGTTTTCCTCAACCTAACAGTTTGTTGGATTGCTATGATACTAATGAGAGGATACTCTTATCCAATCACATCATTAATGTGAATACCCATCACTATGGCCTCTAGAGAACTAGACCTCAACCTAACAGTTTGTTGGTTTCGTTCGTCTTAGTTAAGTTATTCCCACCATGCTTGTGGGTATAGGGTTTCAAGTATGACCTCAACCTAACAGTTTGTTGGCCACACTCGTTATCTATCCGCACTACATCAAGTATGTGTAATAGGCTTCCCTTGGATGGTTACAAGTACTGGATGTTGCCTCACTGAGGTCCAACAAGGTGTAAATGTGCCACCCAATAAGAGACTACCATGGTGGAAGGCCACAAAATAGCATTCAAAGTGCCATTTCGCTTATCAACTTAATATTGCTTTGAGGGTAGTTAAATTGGTCTCATTTTAATCCAATTTTAATCCTATTAAAATTACTTATCTAATCTCATTAAATGGTTCCCAGTGCAATATATTAGTAGCACACAATACTCCCACTAAATGTTTTAGAAACCATTTGCTTGAGATAGTGGAAATACATGATACTACTAATTGATTAATTATCATTACCGAACATTCCAATTGCATTGGGCTTGTAGGATGATTATGGACTTTCTTGTTGATCCAACACGAGCCACCATGTTGGATCATGGTCTTGGATGGTGATTCATTTTAATTACGCGCGCATAAAAATAAATTAGGCATGAAAGCCATTTCATTATTACATAACCAAATAAATTAGGCATGAAAGCCATTTTATTATTACATAGCCAATCAAAATCGAATACATATCCAATAAGCGGCCAATCACATAGCTCAATTGTTTGGTCTAAGTCCATAACCATCCTTTAATTATTTAAACGCTTTAAACAATTAAACTAGCAATGTAAAAACATGCTCTTGGGTTGCATACATATATATGGGTTTAATTCAAGTGGTAACCATATTCAAATAACATAAATTTACCATGGAGTGAAAACATTTTACTACAATAGTAAATGTAATTGTAGAAACCTTTTAGGCATAGTTACATTTATCATATATTGCAACTAGGTCTAAAACTTTTCAACAATTAATAATGGATCCAAAGTTGATCCACTAGGGTGTGGGTTTAAAGCATGCATTTGTAAAATACAAAGTGGTGATCATGATTTTTCCAACTAAGTGAATAATCATGAATGTGACTAGGTAGGCCAACCACACTCACCAAAGTAATCAAAAAAAAGTTTAGTGTGGTAGGTAAATAATTAGTGATATGAATAAATTGATCAACTTTTGCATTTTATATCAAATCACCATAATTTACATCAAGATAGCCCCACACACTCACCAAAGTAATCTTATTAATTTTAGTGTGGTGGGTAAATGTTTATTGAGTGGAAACATTTTTGAAAAACTTTTAATTTTATAATAAAACATCATCATCATCTTTTGACCTATTTTGGTGGAAAATTCCACTAAACACAATCATCAAAATTAGCCACCTAACTTATGGATCAAAAAGATCCCATAACAAGAACATCAAGAACACCAAGAACATGCATATGAACTTATATGAATGTTCATGCTATTTCCGGAAAAATCCATATTCCATTTTAACTATCTCATGCTCTTAATATCATATATTTCATGAAGTTAAAATCATGGGAGTTTTAATGCAACTATGCTCTAATATTCATATACACATATATGAACACAAAGAGAGCATCAATCATCAAAACACAAACCCGGAAATCCAAAATCCCAAACAACCCCTTTCACTCCATTTGATTTTTATTCAATCAAATCAAAATAAATCAAGTATAACTATTATACTTTTAAATGAATTCACAACCCATATATGCATCTCTAAACCCCAAAAACATATCAAGTTCATGACCTATGGCTCTGATACCAATTGTAGGAAATTCAAAACATTTTTCCAAAGTTCATTTGAATATTAAACATGCATTTAATCAAATTAATCGCAGCGGAAGTCTAAGGTGGTTGTTTAAATTCAAAAACAAAACTTCTTCCAAGTATCTTTAGCCATGAACATTGATATGTTTTTCATAAATGAAAATTCAAGAGAAAAGGATAAGATCTAATTACCCTTGAAGCAATTATATGAACCAATTTGTGTTTGGTCTTCTCTTGATGATTTCCTCTTTGTTGATCTCCTCTTTGATCTTTGCTCCTTAATCTTTCTCCTCCATGTGAGCCACAAAAGTATATGGCCTCTAAGTCTCCACACCAATGGAACCTTGAGATGAGAAGAAGTATCTTGAGAATACTTGGATGCTAGTGCAAGATTCTCAAGATTGGTTTCAATCTAAACCACTTTGAAAGATGAAAGTGTTTCACTCTTGAAAACTCTCATTTTTCTCTCTTTGATCTCCCAAACCCATTTGGTTGATGTTGGATTGTGTTTGTGTGTTAATTAGCTTATGGAAACAATTCCCTTACATACTTACTTAAGCATTTTCGGCCAAAACCCATTGGGCTTCCAAAATTGGGCCTTATGACACTTAAACCATAATATTTAGGTGTCTTAAGCCCTTGGGCTTGATACCCAACCATTTGGGCTTCCCGTTAACTATTACCGAGGCCCAAATACGTTTTTACACGTAGTAAATCATCAACATCAAATCAATCAAATTGATTTCCTCATTCTCATTTGTATTACTCAAAGTTAACCATTTAAGGTGTGCGATCCATTAGGTTCTAATTAGCAAGGCAGTGGGAAAATATAAGAACTCTTTCTAACCAACTGGAATTAAAACCCCCTTTTAATTCTTCCTTTATTTAGATCGATCACAATCAATCCTAGGACTTCCACAAGCCAAGAGTGACATCTAGCAATATATCAAGGCTACCCAAGCTAACCAGAATAGATGAAGAACCTATTCAGTTGGAATTGCAATGCAATACGGTCCTTCTCTTATACAATGTTTCAAATCATATTATTAGGGTACGGATTGATTATGTCAAACCCCTAATATGATTTACAACCTCATGTGATTCAAAAGAACATGATTAAGAACAACTTTCTAAATCAAGCTCAAAATACTTTGGCCAAAGATTTACTGAATCACATCTTGAAACATTCTCCTTCTTTATCGAAAGTAGAGATTCCTTATTGTACATTCACATGCCCCTATGATGAATTAAGAGATCCCAACAACACTTAAGACAAATCTTTTACGGCTTGCCTTTAAGAGCTATCAAAGATCAATAACGCATCACAGGACAACCATGATGCCTCAGGTCTAAGGACTAATTTGCATTATTGCAACTATGAGTTCTCGTTTGACATATAGATAAATACTCCATACGAGAACTACGGTTGATCGCGTTCAGTGTACTCATTCACTAATGAGCACCCACATACTTGTATTAGTGTCAACTACACAAATGGTTTGAGACTAACCATCCTCCCAATTGAGCATACATAATATGTGCTAATCTTGACGGTTTATCAATGCCCATTTGATAACCTACGATTAGGAACATTTTGGGATGCTACAGTTAGAGATTAAAGGTCTCCCGAATCTAATCTTCTTTAGATTACTTTATCTCTTATTTAGCATACCTTGGACATTTGTTTCTTTACACGATGTAAAAGATAACAAAATAAGTTTGCCCTTTATATATCATATACGAAATGTATTCTAAGGAGATTACATCAAATGTATTGGCTCTTAGGGCACATTTCTAACAATTAGGTGAGACAAATATAGAATTCTTGCTAAGTAGGAAGCTACTTCACTGGGGAGTGGAATAATTTAGCCTCAATTGTAACAAAACTTTCAAATTCTATATATAAATATGAAGAAACATGATAAAACAGGAAACAAAAAACTTGTTAGATTTTATCTCCATGTTGTAGTGGCCAATCATCTTGACTCTATTTGTCTCCATCTTTGTCCCCTTGAGCACCAATTGAGAATTCTTAGGTAAACTACTTATCTCTATTTGTTTCTCCACTTGAAATTGTAACGACAACCAAGCAATTGTATTTGTCTTCTATTTCAACTCTGTTTTTCTTCACTTCAAATGTGACCATAAGTTCAATTCTTTGTTCGAGTAATAATTTGTTTTCGATTAAGAAACTCTTTCAACACATAACCATAATCCAAGAGGTAACTGCCATATACATTTTTAAAACAAGACTAGTTCGCACAGGCTCAATTAAATTCTGAGTCGTCCAATAAAAATACCCAATATGTGTAAGATATATGAATTTAGTTCGTTGCTCATGCATGATACATGATACATGATACATGATGCATGATGCATGATACATGATACATGATACATGATACATGATGCATATGCTTGGGTTCGCTAAGCATCCATTCAACATATCCACCTTATCCATACATATTTTGTACTTTAACCATCAGTCCAGAAAACCTCAACCGCTTTTTATCTACATTTTGTATTTTTCTTACTATATATATATATATATATATGGCTACATACGATTACTGGGAGAGTAAGAATTTGTGGATATAGAATTAGAATCTTAACTTAGATTTCCATCACTCACTCTCTCTCTCTCTCTCTCTCACTCTCTCTCTCTCCCTCCCTCCTTAACAGTTTCGCATCATAAAAAGGAGGAACATTTTGGTCCATATATTGCAGTTTCTTCCTATCTACTTGCTACCTGAAGTGTATAACAAGAGAAATACTTGGTTTTTCTCTCATGAATAAATTATATAAAATCCCTTTAATCAAAATGCACATTAATTTTCTACGATTAGAAGATTAAAATTCAAAACTTTTACTGCAAATAATTAGTGAAAAATTAAGAAGAAAAACATTAGCATAAACGCACCCAACTAATTATCACATTCTTTTTCTCCAGTCTCCATTTACATAAACTAACTAATTCAAACCCAAAATTCAAGTTTAGGGTTCATACTAGCATAACGAAGCTATCTATTCGTCTCTAGCTCTCAGCTATGACAGTATTCTTTCCCAGCAATACGTACGTGACAGGAAATAATAAAATCATAACCAAGGCTTGTACAAAATGTTTGAAGGACTAGTACTAATATCAATATCCCAATGAAATTGGAACGCCTATTGTGAGATCAAGATTGAGGTCAGGCAAAGCACTGCAGCTTGTGTTGCTTTCGGGTTCACTTGAAGAATCTAACAATGGATCATCAGAGTGAGAATTTACACTTGGCTGATCATTTGTATTAATCCTGGAGCCAAATGATTTAGTATGGCCAAAATTGTGCCCTATCCGATGGTTATTTGGGTACATAACATGGAGGAGAAGACCAGATGCCATGGGCGGAAGGAGCCGCTATTACAACCCCTTCTAAATCTCTGTTATTGTCTTCTTTTGAGTCTAAATGTTATAATAATAAACTACAATTCAAAATTTCTTACTACCTATATTTAACAAAATACATTTAACAGCAGCAGTCAATATTTTTTTGCTTTAACAAAGTCTGAATTTTGTTCATCACAAATATACACATGTATATTAAAGCGAACTTGGTAATTCTCTCATTTCTATATCAGCACATACTAGCATAACATGAAGATTGGATTTTGAAGGTAAAGAATCCTAACCTGATCTCGTTTTTCCAGCCAATGCAAAACTCCATGACTGCCTTCACATCTTCAATGGGAAGGGGTTTTGATGGATCAAAAAATGGCGGGGTTTCAGTCGCATCCGACACACTCATCGTCCTCTTCTTCCTCAACGGATCAGTAAATGGACTACACAAAGTGTGGGACGGACGCTTCTGTCTACAGCCTCTACCTTTCTCTTCTTTTGTTTCAACACTTTTAGACCCTTCTCCATCACCAGCCATACTCACTTTCGGTATACTTGGAGGATTGATCGGACCTCCCGATGCCATACTATCACTTATTTTCCAATCTTCTAACAAAAACATCAGTCTTTTGCAAATTTCGTCACACCCGGCCACATCTTCCGGGGTAGGCAGCTTCTCGACTTGTGCATGCTCAGCTGCTTCATGCACTTCTAAGTGAGGAACGGAAGTGACAATTTCTGCCCCTTCAACTACCAAGGTTGCGGATGGTTCGGCTCCATCACCAGGGCTTTTTGTTTCCATTGCTGCCGGTTCTATATGCGGACTACCATAGTCATGTAATGGTCCTTCATTCATATGAGGACTACGGAGGTCCTCATGTCCTTCCCCACCCTCATTCAACCCACTATTTATTTTTTTTCAGCTGCTCTATCTCCCCCTTGAAATAATGTTCCATGAAACCTAGGGTCTTGGCAAAATCCTCCACTGACTTTTTATATTTTGCAGACTCTATTTCATGTTTCAAGGACTCCGTCCGTACAATTTCTTCCAACTGATGCACTCTCTTGCGAAGTCCTTGATTCGAAGCGGCTACTTTGGCCAATTCATCCTTTGTCCTTTCAAAGTCACGCTTCAAAGTGCGTAAATGAGTGGATGCGACTTTACCCTGCATTAAGTTATAATGCAAATGTTACAATATTTCGAAAATATTTCCCATCAACAGCAGTTTTTTTCCTATGGTATTATGACGTATATATTGAAAAAAAAAAGTAATGCTTGCCTTAGAAGACGATGGAAGGCTAGCAATTTCAGCAATGTCCTCATCTTTTTCTTGCACAGAGGCAGAAGTGCTGGTTTTTGGTTCTTCGTCATCGCCAAAAAACTCAACAACTTCTTCAGTGTCATCAACATCGTCACCCCAACTCCAATACGGCTGCTGCTTCTCAATTACAGATGGGCGGAGAGGTTGCACATCAACCTGCGATGTGAGACAAAAAACATATTATTAAACCTATAATTTGAATCAGAAGCATAACATTAGTATTATTAACAGAACTAACCTCTGCATTTTCAAAGACTTGGCTCATTACTTCATGAAAACGAGGCAAACTATTGATTCTCCATTGTAGTATACGAGGGACTTGGGCATTCTGTTCGCACACAACGATATGCAAAGCAGCGAATGCTGGAAACACCTCAAAAGCCCATATCTGTTTTCAAGAAAAATATATCAATCACTGTCAACAATTTTTTTATGGAACTTATACATAAACGGATATTTCCTCACCTGAAGTGCAAAGCCAAATCCTTTTATGTGGTACTCCCTTGGTCTACCACTTGCCATGGTCTTGGATTGCTTTGTTGATTTTTTGGTTTTTAAGGCTTTCTGGGGCACTTTGACTCACTGGTACTCTGCGCACAGTGCCCTCAACAATGACGAATTTGTCTTGGCATATGACACTGCACCCCACGGATACTTCTGGAAGTCTTCAACATCTTCGGCCAATTTCAAGTAGCGCATGTCAATGTTGACAGGCTTTTCACTGCCCAACAGCACAAACACAGCGAAATATAAAAGCCCCAACTTGAAGACGTCCTCCTCATCACTGCAGTCGATGAAGGCTTGTTAGAGTTCGGAAAGGCTGACCGTTTTATTGTTGCAGAAATACTTCTTCTTCAATGAGCAGTTGTCATTAGTTGCAGTCGGAATGAAGGGAAGGTTTCCAAACTGCAGCCCTGTGATGACGCAAAACTGCTGCGCTGTGAACTGTATGACCTTGTTGCCAACGATGAATTTGATCCCGTTGACTTGAGAAACTGTCCTCGGGTCTGCCTTTCTCAACAACAAGCCATGGATAATTTGTGTTGTCCACTTCAGGTCCTCAATTACTAACAAATGGCCAAAACAACTGTCCTTGAACCTTTGTAATTGTTGCCCACTAAATTTGTCCTTAATTGTACAGATCGCTGTTTTTGTATGGGAAAGGGTCAACGCCTTTCCCTGGATTTTTTCATCCGCAGCAATCATCAACTTTGCTTTCGAGACCATATTTCCCTACACGCCACCATTATACAAATAATTTCAAGCCTTTTAAATATACACAATTACAAGCAATAAACACACAATACAGATGCATGTCATGGCAATATGCACAAGATATATCAGTGATAAACCTACAATACAGCCCCAATAGAACTTTATATGCATTTCATGTTTGTTCACCAATGGCCCATGACAGAAAAAATACAAATTCATTGTACCTTCAACCCTTATCTTTTCTCTCCACAAATCTTGCTCTTATATTTTCCCATTTCCTTCTCTTATATTTTCCAATTTCCTGATGTTATATTTTCTGTCCACAAGCCGTGCTCTTATATTTTCCCACGTCCTTCTCTTATATTTTATCTTCAAAAGGCTTCCTACAAAAGTTTTTCCCATTTCATACACCTACAAGTGCAAAAAATGGGAAAAACTTCTGACTACAAAGTAACTACGGAGTGAAGTGAAGTGAAGCCTATCGTCTGATTTGACACAAGGGGTAATAATGACACATTGTGCAGAAAAAACATCATTTTATTTGAAAGAAACAATGTAATTCATAAGCAGTGAACAGTGTGGATATCAAAGATAATTTAATCCCAATTGCCATTATTTAAACCTCAAACTAAATATGTTGTGTATTCCAGGTTGATTCAGACATTGTTACATGTCAATAAATCAAGAAGCTGCGTTACGTAACCACAAAAAGCATGCTGAGAAATGAAAGGCATCACAAAAAACAGAAATCTAACCTCAGGGAGTCTGACAACAAAATATTTTATGTAGTCCCGTCCGCTATTCTTTACAATATTCTCCAAAAGATAAAGTTATGGTGACTTCTGCTCACTAGAAACCTGCAAATTAGTTTCTACAATTAGATACTAAACACTACTTACATCCAATATTGTTTGAACAAATAAATGACTGATAAACCAAAGGCCTAACACGAAAATGCTTCCCGAATGAGAAGGGAAATGGGAAGGAGAAGCTATTTCAGTATAGGCTCTTCAAATCAATTTCAAAGATAGCACAAGCAACACATCTGCAGGTACTGTAACTTCTAAACTAGCCCATTGTGCACCCAAAACTAATATACATCCCCGCATATGGTTCTTTGCCCTTTGTTTACACATTCAATATTCATCCCCAAACTGAAATTTCAAATAATCACAACAGAATATGAAAAACAAAGATAACTTATCCATATCCAATATGCAAGCCCTAAACTTATCAATGACGTGTTTGTTTCACTGCCGTACAATGTATAGCCCAAATTACTTTCAACGACGTACATTTAAAACAAGTCATAAAGGTGTGTCATTGAACTACATTTGTTGTTGTGGAACATGAATAAAACCATAATAAACCATTACAACCATAACAAACTAGCAATACAACAGAACTAAAATGAATATACAACGTCACTACATCAGCAATAACCCGGCAACAAAAGAGCAATACAACATCAATACCAACAGCAAAACAACACCAGTGCAAGCATCATTCCACAAAAAACAAACCCATTCACTGTTTCAAACAATGAATCATCGGAATCACAACATTTCAGACCTAACCCAATTTCAGTGAATCCCCTAAACCAATTTCTGAAAAACCCCTAAACCCTATACCCATTTCAGAGAACTCACTAAACCAATTTCAGAGAAAGCCCTAAACCTAAACCCTAAACCAATTTCAAACAAACCCATAAACAATTTTCATACAAACCCATAAACCCTAAGCCGTAAGAAACTTTCGATGAACAGTACCTGGTTCATGTAATCGATGGCATTGATCTTCAATTAACGAATTCCGCTGGGAGAGGAAGAGAGAAGAGAGAGTGAGACCTGAGCGACCAGAGACTGAGAGCGTGAGAGCTCAGCCACGAGCGACGACAGAGTGAGAGCTGAGTGACCAGAGAGTGAAGACTATGAGAGACGGAGCCAAAGAGAGAGCTCATTCGCGAGAGGTGATTTTCAGAAAAAGTGTTAGGTGAGCAATAAGTGTACAATAATTTTATATTTATAGATGTTAGTTGTAAAAAAATTGGGGGTGGTATTTTTAGTTAAGATTATAAAATTGGGGGTATATACCGCTATTTCCCTATTTACTATACCCAATTGAGTGAAGAATAACCTGTTAAAGCTATCAACTATGGGGTTCCGCGAAGGGTGAGGAATTATGTAATTTACCATTTCCATTCGTTGACGTAATTAAATAAATACTTTGCAGACAAAAGAAAATTTATAATGGAAATTTACCATTTCCATATGCATGTGCACAGTGCACGCACAATTCAACAAAGAGTAATTTATATTAACACCCTTTTAAGGTTTTTATATAACTCCTTCAGATCATTAAACTTACACAAACACCCTTTTAAGTTTCAAAACTTCATAAACAACAAAAACATTCTTATGCAAATAGTAATATAGTCTTGGTATTAGAATACGGTTGAATACCATCTCAATTCTTACACATTATTGCCAAACGGGTCTAGTTGAGTGGGCTGCCAAAAAAATAAAATTCTATCCTCGTGGAATAATGACCTTAATTTGTTGACTAATAGTCTGAGGTTCAAACTCCCCTTACATCACTCAAAAGTAATTAGGGTTTGAATTGATAAGAGTATTATTCTCTCAATGAGGGATATATATACTACATACGGAGTGGGTACAAATAGAAAATATATACAAAATCTCCTAATTCTACCCAAATTAGATAATTATAATAAAATACGAATTCTATTCCTAATAGGAACATTGACTTTGACTCACGCCAACATTCCCTATTAGTATGAAAATTGAATTGGCATTTCCTAGACTCTAGCATAGGTCGGAAATTAGTGTGTGAATATGTTTTACTAGAAATTTTGGCGCAACACATTCAATTCCGGATTTTCAAAGTATGACTCGATCGATATTGGAAACTTGATTTCAGGTAAATCATGACATAATCATACATTCATTATAGGATTCCTAGTTGGAGTTATTTTCACTCAAATGCTTTTATATTAGTCATTTTTTTAATATGATTAGATTTTATCCCTTGAGATTATTTTCCTATTTGGACCTTATTTTGGTTTAAAATTAAAATATCCATTATTATTCATCTTTACTTGGAGTGCACGTCCTATTTGGCTTCATTGTATTCATCTTTGTTTATATTGTTTCCTTATATAAATTGATGAGATTAGAAGTTATTGAATAGCATGCATAAAGCTGGCGCAATTGTATAGAATCAAATCTGTTTTAGGCAATATTTGATCTCTTAGGCTTTAAGCAATTCCCTTGGAATAAGGAGAAGATCTTTGTATAAAGATGGCATGATTTCTTGGGTTTTAACACAGCTTTTCACATGTTTTGATTGATCATCTAAATTTCTCTACAAAAGTTGTTGTGCATATAGTTGAGATAAGTCATCAAGTGTTCTATGTTTACTTGGTGATTTATCAAATACTTTCATCATTCATATTGCATTCATTTGCAAGTCCTGTGACTCATACGATTGAGGGCACCAAAACTGTGGTGGCGGTTTGTCTCCTGCGAGCTTGAAGCAATCCTGACCAGTATTGCGTTCAACATAAGGAGTGTCAAAAGATCATCCCGTGACAGAAGTTGGGTTATGAAGAAGTCGGTAAACATTATCTAGATTGCGTCTAGGATAAGTGTGTGAGTACTTCTTATAATCATCATTCTATAGTGGATTTGTTTTGGAATGAGGAGGGGTTTTACCACATAAAATAATTATCTGCGTGTTCCTTTACTTTATATTCTACACGTTTCAAGATTGATAAGCTATATCAATCATGCTTCCGAAGTTTATTTTTATTTATTGATTATAATCTTAAATTGGCAGATCACTTTTGGGCTGAAGCTATTAGTACTACATATTATACTTCTAACCGTGTGTTTTTCAAGCCACACACCAAGAGCACTCCCTATGAAATTTGGAAAGGGAAGAAACCAAATGTGAAGCACTTAAGAACTTTTGGTAGTAAATCTTACATATACAAAGTGTTTGGGCCTGGTTGAAATTTGACCGGGTCAAGCCCAAGATACGACAATTAAATTAACATTGGACCCAATCAGTGGGCCTAATCAATAAGGTCGGATAGAAGCCCAAAATCATAAAGGTGGCCGAATATCTACATGTGGCTGCATACATTAATCTGGTCGAGCATATTAATACGGCCGAGAGCATAAAAGTGGTCGAAAGCCTATATGCGGCCGAAAGTGTAGATACGGTCGAATGACTAAAAGCGGCCGAAAGGGTAGATACGATCGAATGACTAAAAGCGGCCGAATACATGAAATCAGCCAATGTTTAAATAAGGAGAGAGATAATCCGTAGGAGGATTTTCTCATAGGTTACAATTCAAATACAGAAGGAATTATGCCAAATTGATGGTCAACGGAAGTTATTGTGGGAGAGCTCAAGATGGAAGGAAAATCAAATCAAAAATTATTACTCATATTAAATCACATGCATGAGACAAGGGATTGAAGATATTCTGGAGCAATTATGATTGATTTGAAGGCCAATTGAAAACCGACCAAATTGAGACGCACCGAAGCCCCTATAAATACCAAGCTTATGGAAGAGAGAAAAGACCCCCGACACAACACACAACTTGTCATTTTACATTATCTTCAATTTCTATCCTAGGAGTAGCATAATGTAGCCATAGCCTAGTTCTTATTTTTTCCGCTCTAGTTTCCGTAAATTTCAATTATGCCTTTACATTCTTGTTCTTGTTTTTCAATTCTATTTCAATTACAATAATTTCAATTCATGTTATCTTTACTGTTCTTCGTAATCTAGTTTATTTTCCGCCCTTTACCTTATGCACTCGCATTTCAATTATTTAATTTATGCAATTTACTTTACGCACTCGCATTTCAATTATTTAATATATGCAATTTACATTACGCAATCGTCTTTACATTCTTTACTTTACGCACTTTAAATTACGCACTCGTCTTTAAATTATTTATTTTTAAGCGCTTTACTTTCCGCACTTGTCTTTTAATTATATTTAAATTCAAGCACCTTTAACTTTACGCACGTGTTCTTCGTTTCATTACATTTCACCTTCAATCTTCATCTCCACCCACTCCACATCGTTTGGTTGCTCACATAAAGCCTTGACTCTGAGGTAGTGAAAGAACCTAGGCCGTGAGGAGGTTCCTTGCTCGGCCGAACAATCGTTTGATTAAAGTCAGATCTCGGACGCAACACATCCATTTACTCACATTCCATTCAAACCCAAATTCGGGGCTTGGTGGTGGCACGCCCCGCACTCAAAAAAGAAGAAGGACCAAAAACTCCTTCAATCGGCCTACCCGGCTGAAAAGAGGGAAACATAATTTGGCACGCCCAGTGGGACACACTCTATGAGCGACCGAAAGGAATGGCAACATTCCTACCAGCCGATGAACTACAACGGCTATGATTCTTATGGCTCGAATAGCCAATCCATCGGCCAACACTATGGCCAATATAATTTTACCCATCAAGGTGGACCTAAAAACCAATATGGCTCAAGTAGTCAATTTAGTGGCCAATATGGTGGGCACAACTACGTTGGAGGATTTGGTGGCCAATATGGTGGGCACAACTATATTGGCGGATATGATCTTATGGACCAAAATGGTTCGAATGATCAAAATGGCTTTGGTGGCCAAACCAATCAAGGTGGCTATAACGGCCAATACAATTCTACATATCAGTATAGCTCTAGTAGCCAATTCAATGGCCAACATGGAAACAACAGTCATGGCCAAAATAATATGATATATCAAAATTATGCGAATGGCCAACATGGCTATAATGGCCAGTACAATCAAGTGGCCGGAGGGCAATACACTTACCCTGATGGCCAAAATAATCCGGCCAATATTTATAATCAACCTAGTTATGGCTCCCACCAAACGAATCATCCTAATGGCTATGATGGCCAAAATTTTCTTAGCGTAAGTGAGAGGCCATATGCTGACCGCATGGACAAAGAACATCAAAATTTCATAAAGGAAATATCTGAAATGAAAGATTTATTTATGGAGATGACAATTCCGAATGAACTTTTGATCCAAGGTTTGCGTGAAATTGCCTCGCGACTTGCGATCGAAGAGCAAACTCTTAGTCACAATCTTGAATCTCAGCCACAGCAAGAAAATCAACAAATGACTACAATACGGCCACTCACTCTACCTACCCATGTGGAGGAAAATGAGGTTGGCCGACAATATATGAAGGAAAAAGATGTGGATGAATCGGCCTTGGAATTCAGTGCTCATACCCATTTACCTTTCGAAAACCTCACATTGGTTGAAGAAGAGGAAAATCATGGTATGGTTGCAGTCCGGCCACCCATTTCACCAACTTTTCTAGAGGAAAATGAAGTTAGTCGAGAATATGTGAGTGAGAGAAAAATGGATGAGTCGGCCTTAGAGTTGAAAACTCAAATTAACTTTCCTATTGAAACTCTCACGTTGGTTGAGGAAGAAAAGTCCAACCAAGGGAATGCGATCCAACAAGCGGTCGCGGTTGAACATCGAAATGTGACTCAACTTGAGACGTCCATCCTTGAAATTAGTGACCAACAAGATCAAAAAGAGAAATGTCTAAACACGACCCAACCTGAAGCAGTCATAATAGACATGGTTGTTGGGAACCAATCGAACATAATTAGACCACAATTAGAGATGGTCAAGTTTATCAGACCCCAACAGAAGGCCAAGTCCGGCCAATCAAGCGGACTTGGGGGGCAAGGAAATTCGGTCAACATAAAGGGAAAAAACAGTTTTGGTCATACCAAGGTGACTGGGACACCAATTTACAGTTTACGCAATCGCGAAATCCATGCCGAGAATAAGAAGGGCTCACGGCTTGGAATTAAGCATGGGTGGCCACCCCCTTGGTCTCCATAAAAATATTATTTTCAACGGCCGATACCCAAATAAGTAGGCCGACAATATTCCCAATAAAGGTCATATTAGTATTATGACTACATAAAAAATGAAAGAAGTAAAGAACTTGTTAGTGATTTGGGCACTGCAAAAGTTCATAGACAAAAGTGGCCACATTAGTGTCGGCCGTCAAAAGTTTCTTCTCAATGCAAGAACGGCCGAACCAAAGTCTATTATTTTGGCCGCAAATTATTTTTATGAAGAAGATACATGCGAAGGTGTTAAGCCGAAATTACGGCCTAAACTTAGAAGCAAAATAGTGGATAAAATTTGATACTATTTTCTTCAAAAACAAGAAATTTAGTCATATCCAAAGCCTAAAATAAAGGCTGAAATTTATTGATGGAAATCAAAAGTTCATCAACTAAATAAAAGAGAAATAGTTTGAGGTTCAAATGCAGCCTAGTTATAAAAATACAAAATGGTCATAAAAGGACCATGACAGGTTTTAGAGGTGCTTTTGGATGGCCGTTTTGAAGTTAACCCATAATTCGGCCCTTGCACTCATCAAGGTCTTGTAGTCGTCTTCCTTCTCTTGGAAATCGGCCTGTTGCTGCATAAACTTTTCTAGTTCGACCTGATGTGGCCGAGAGTCTTGAACCGCATTGTCAATCTTGGCTAGGATGGTTGATTTTCTGGCCTCAATCTTTTTCTGCTCCTCCTCTAGTTTGTCCAGTTCTTCTTTTCCCTCTTGGCAGATATGTAGGTGGGCTTGCAAAATATGATTAGTTGATTGAATCTTTTCAGTCAAGGCTTGGCCAGCATTGTACTCCGTCACAGCTTGGTTGTAGGCCTGGATGCCCTCAGCCAATTGCTTCATGAAACCTTTGATTGTGGACTCGTCCTCAATTGGGAAAAAATGGGCATCAACGAGACTTTGAATGGACGAGCAAAGACGAGCATGTTGAGCTTCATTAGCTAAATCGGCATAGTCTTTGTCAAGAATAGTTTGGACGGTCGCTTTGGCCGCAATATTTAAGGAAGAGTTGTATGAAGAAGTGGTAGCAACTTTTGCTGCAGCCAAGTAATCTCTCATGCCTTGAAGTGATTCCAATATAGCCGCTGAGGGGAGTGTTTCCTGCCAAAGGTGCATAACATGAGCAACATGGTGGCCGTCGAGCATTCACATAATATATATAAATATATATTTTAAAACAAGTACCTTTTTAGGCTGCATAACACTCGTTTCATGTGTTGTAAGTGAGGTAATGTCTTGAGTAGGTAGAGCAAATTCAACTTCGATTGGAGTCTGTGATGAAGCTATAGTTTTTAAAGTCCCAACGTTAATTTCCTGCCGGAAAAATCAAGGGTGAGCATCCATAAGGGATAAAGGAGGAGGTTTGATTAAGAAAAATGTCTACCTGCGTTGTATCCTTGACTATTTCAACCACATTGGAAGGGGAGACATGTTTGCCTGGGTGGTCATCAGCTAAGGCCGCAACAACGGCCTCATTAATCTCAGCTATGACAGTGTTATCGACCGACAAATCAAATTGGTATTCGGTCTCAAAGCCTATGAATTCTTGAGAATGGCCGGGTGAGGAAAGGTCAGGTAGATCCTACAAAATAATGGTTAGCCCGTGCAAAGAATATTATAAAAAACGATAACATAATTCTTTAGTGAGAGTACCTCAATGATGGGATCTTTCTTGGCCCGTTTTGTTGGAGCTTTTGCTATTTTTTCATCATCTTCATCACTACTTGACTCGTACGTCATGCTAGTTTTTCGGCCAGCTACAAGTGAAGCGAAATCATGATGTTATTGCACAGCCAAGGAAAAGAAGTTAGGGGAGAAGCGATAGTGACATACTGCGAATGACAAGAGATTTAGGCCTTGAAACTGTTTTAGGTTTGGCCGAAGCAGCGGCCTGACCATGGCCGGATGAACCTCCTGGTTTAAATCCAAATCACGAAAATAATTACAAAGCTTGAGAACAAAATGCTTTGAGAGAAGTAAGGACGTTACCAGTCATGGTTGAATGGTTTCGCTTGAGGAGCAATTTTTTCTTTGGTAATGCTGGTGAAGCAGAACTGATCTCTTTGGCCACGTTACCTACAGTAAAAATTGTTGAGAATCATTATAATTATATGAGTAGTTGAAAGCACTCCTAGTTTGAGGAGAGAGAAAGCACTCCTAGTGACTCCCTATAATTTAATGCTGCCTTATTTAATTAGTATTTCAAACCTTTATTTAATGATAACTATTTTTTATTTTATTTTTTAATAGAGATGGACCAATTAAAAAAGAGTTATAGCATTTATGACTCTCCAAATTAGGGAGTACGGTTGGAGTTGAAATTTTTTAGAGAGCTCCTAAAATAGCTTTCTTATATTTTTAGCTAAATTTTAGCTAAGAAATAGAGAGCATCATTGCGGATGCTCTTAAGCGGTCCGGGGGCAAGACTGTCTTTCCAATAACCCACCTCCAGCGTCAAATGTTCAAAACATTGGAATCGTCGTTTCTCAGCCAAATCTCTCTCTCGGCAACTGGGTTTTAACCTTGTTTCTATTTGTGGTTGCACTGTAATTATGTTTAACTTGAGCGGGTCTACATGAAATTCTCATGCATGCAACAAATAAAGATCAAAGAAAGGATTGAGTTTTTGGAACATCAATGTGGTGTTAGTTTAAGACAGGTGTAGTCAATTAGATTTGTAAATGGAATCGTTTTGTATCTTTTGGTATCTCGAGTCTTGTAAAATGCCAAAACATTGACACACACATAAAATTACGCTAGTCTTCGAAATAACTTGACGTTTAGACTTTTGTGCCTGTGTGGGTTGCTACTTATTGAAGCATGACGCCACATGGCAGAAATGCAGCAGGCGTGCTTGCTCATCATGGTTGTGCCCTTTGGTGAACCATACAAGCCTTCAATATTTAAGAGAAGGGATCATGTTTGAGATAAAACTTTGCGTTTTGAACGAAAATTTGAAAGCTTCTGAGCCGATTTACGGCGAACTAATTTTTGGATGAAGGAGATTTCCGTGCAGCGATTCAGAGTATGAAACATAGTTATTAAAGACCTTAGAGCCTTTAGTTTGATCCAAGCATGACCCTTAGTTTTGCTTTGTTTTTGTTCGTAGATGTCACAGAGTGATTCAGAATATGAACAAAGTTCCCCTGCATTCGATGAGGAATCATCAGATGATAAGTCGGGTATCGATTGTGATGAGGGTACCGATTTGGAGGTGCCTGCTGACAATGGTATGGCCGTCGAATATGGTCATACTGGGGGTGCCGATTAGGAAGTGTCTACTGATAATGTCATGGCAACCGAAGACAGTCCCAATGAGGATGCCGAAAGTCTAAAGAAATAAGACATTTGTTTGAATATTCTCGTTGTATTGACAAAGGTCTACAGACCAAGATATATATACATGCACAATTCCTATTTCCTAGGCTTAGAAGCCGTGACCCACTTTAGGTGGGATTTAATCTAGGATAATACAGGAAAGTAAATATATTACAGTAATCTTTCCTAATACAACAATATTTCGTAATACTCCCCCTCAAGTTGGAGAGTGAATATCATGAATACCCAACTTGTCTCGTAGTGTCATAAATTGATCTTTTCCCAAGGCCTTCGTAAACACATCTGCCAGCTAGAAGCGTGTAGGTACATATGAAGGACTAATCATTCCAGCTTGCAGTTTTTCTCGAACTATGTGGCAATCTATTTCAATGTGCTTTGTACGTTCATGAAAAACAGGATTTGCTGCAATATACAAAGCTGCCTAATTATCACAAAATAATGGCACAGGAGCTGTTTGTGGGACCTTTAAATCCTGTAATATGTAGCGCAGCCAAGTTAGCTCCAAACAAGTATTAGCCATAGCTCGATATTCAGCTTCTGCTGATGATCTAGAGACATTAGCTTGTTTCTTGGATTTCCATGAGATAAGGGCATTTTCAAGAAAAACACAATATCCTGTAACCGACCTCCTTGTGGCACAACAACCTCCCCAATCTAAATCACAAAAAGCTTTCAAGGCAAGATTGTTAGAGGCAGGAAATAATAAGCCTTGACCAGGAGTACCTTTGATATATTTGAGGATTTCTAAGGCAGCATCCCAATGAGGTTTTCGAGGTTGATGCATGAATTCGCTCAATGTTCGAACGGAATAGACTATGTCAGGCCCTGTGACAGTGAGATAAATCAGTCTACCAACTAGTCTTCTATACTTAGTTGGATCATGCAGCAGTTCTCCATCTGTGGGAGTAAGTTTCAAATTCTGTTCCATTGGAAACTTGTCTGGGCGTGCCCCCAGAAGTCTTGAATCTTGCAAAATATCTAGTGCGTATTTTCTCTGAGACATAAAAATACCTTTCTTGAACGGGAGAATTCAATACCCAAAAAATATTTCAAATTTCCAAGATCTTTGATGCGGAAGCATTTGAGAAAGGATGTTTTGAGATGTTCCATTTCTTGAAGATCATTGCCTGTGAGAAGTATGTCGTCAACATGGATAAGTACTGCAGTAAATGAAGTGCCTTGTGCTTTGGTGAAAAGAGAGTAATCAGCCTTTGATTGTTGATAACCAGCCTTATGAATGGTGTCTGAAAAAGTGGAGAACCAGTTTCTGGAAGCCTATTTGAGTCCATAAAGGGACTTGTTGAGCTGACATACAGAGTTTCCCCCTTATCGGCGAAGACCAGGAGGAGGTTCCATGTAGACCACTTCATGTAAATCGCCATGAAGAAAGGCATTCTGAACGTCCAGTTGATGGATGAACCAATGGCAGGCAGCAGCAACAGTCAGCAGACAGCGGAGGGTAGTGAGTTTGGCAGTAGGAGAAAAGGTTTCTTGATAGTCAATGCCCTCAACTTGAGTGTATTCTTTGGCAACGAGGCGAGCTTTATAGCGCTCAATGGTGCCATTAGACCTGTATTTGATTTTGTAAACCCATTTGCAGCCGATCAGTTTATGACCAATGGGTAGAGGAACCAAACTCCAAGTGTTATTGTGCTGCAAAGCCTCTAATTCTGTAGTCATGGCCTGTTGCCAATTTGGATCAAGGATAGCCTGAGCATATGATGTGGGTTCGGTGTGACCTGAAATGTTAGCAAGAAAAGCAAAATGTGCAAAAGACAAATGGGAGTATGAAAGGAAGTGAGAGAGTGGATATCGAGTACCTGATGCAGAACAAAAATGCAATTTTCTCTCCTTTACTGATGTACGTGCTGGGCAATTAGGATGATCACTAGGACTACTCGTATTTTAATGAGGTCAAGTGCAGAAATTCATAATCATTCATTCCCGTATTACAATAGTAACGTAAATTTAAAAAATTGACATAAAACCTGAGCTTATATTATTTTAGTATAAAAAAATGAATTTTTAAGCTCCGCAACTGCCCTACCCCACCCAATTAGAGGAAAAGAAAGCTGGGAGATCGATTTGGGAGAAGCTTGATATATATATATATGTTTGTTAAAGTCAAGACGCACATGATATCACCTAACATATTAATACACCTCATTAAACCTGCAACCCAACATATTAATGGATGTGTGGTCAAACAAGTACAAAGGGCTCAGAGTCTCAGTCTCAGTGGAAAAGAAAGCTGAAACCTAACATATTAACGGATATTAGGAGAGGCTTGATATATTATTATTTTGTTTAAGTCAAGATGCACATGATACACATTGATATCACCTAACATATTAATACACCTCATTAAACCTGAAACCTAACATATTAACGGATATGTTGTCAAAAGAAAAAGGAAAAGAGGAAAAAAAAAAAAAAAAAACCGAAGTTAAGATTTTCGTACAAAGTGAAGCAATGTGGGACCAGATTTCCACAAACTTAACGAAAATACTTGAATGGCCTGCAATAGGGAGAATTTCATTTAAACCCCTTGAGGTTTGGCATAGTTACAGACAAACCCCATAGGTTTAGCAAAATTACAGTCACACCCCTATCTTTAACATATGTTAAGCGGTCCGGGGGCAAGACTGTCTTTCCAACAACCCACCTCTAGCGTCAAATGTTCAAAACATTGGAATCGTCGTTTCTCAGCCAAATCTCTCTCTCGGCAACTGGGTTTTAACCTTGTTTTTATTTGTGGTTGCACTGTAATTATGTTTAACCTAAGGGGGTCTACATGAAATTCTCACGCATGCAACAAATAAAGATCAAAGAAAGGATTGAGTTTTTGGAACATCAATGTGGTGTTAGTTTTTATTTTATTTTTTTTATTTTGGTTCGATTTTGTGTATGAGAAGACTATTATACTAGACTGTACTAATTTTAGTCCAATCTTCCGTGTGTTGGTGGTAATTTGTTCCTTTAGTTGGCCTTTTTGGTTTTTGTATTCTCTGTTTGTTTCCTTCCCATTTATGGGGTTTTGAATGAACTTGAAAAAGGAGGGCTAAAGCCCAACACAAACACTAATGTGGTGTTAGTTTAAGACAGGTGTAGTCAATTAGATTTGTAAATGGAATCGTTTTGTATCTTTTGGTATCTCGAGTCTTGTAAAATGCCAAAACATTGACACACACACATAGAATTACGCTAGTCTTCGAAATAACTTGACGTTTAGACTTTTGTGCCTGCGTGGGTTGCTACTTATTGAAGCATGACGCCACATGGCAGAAATGCAACAGGCGTGCTTGCTCATCATGGTTGTGCACTTTGGTGAACCATACGAGCCTTCAATATTTAAGAGAATGGATCATGTTTGAGATAAAACTTTGCGTTTTGAACGAAAATTTGAAAGCTTCTGAGCCGGTTTACGGCGAACTAATTTTTGGATGAAGGAGATTTCCGTGCAGCGATTCAGAGTATGAAACATAGATATTAAAGACCTTAGAGCCTTTAGTTTGATCCAAGCATGACCTTTAGTTTTGCTTTGTTTTTGTTCCTAGATGTCACAAAGTGATTTGTTGTTAAATTATATTAACTCGCAAGTGTACGTGCCAATCAGTAGTATAGCAAGACAAGTACGAGGTCGTACCCACGAAGACTGAGAAGTTCAAATTAGTTATGTACTTAGATTACCGAATTCAAGAAGTTAGGAAGTTAAGTCTAAAACAGAATTTAAAGTGAGAGTGATTGTGATTGTGATTGTGAAAGGACATGAACAAACTGAGATTGCAAACGAAACAAGTAAACAAGTGCAGCAAGGGTGGTTTTGAAGGTTGAAAAACAGATTTGGAGACTAGGGCATTCGATTCACCATAACAATTCAATTCCAGGTTATAAAGATTCAAGTGACAAGTCTAATTCAGATTCATAGATTGATTCTAGCTAATATATGATTAAGCCATGGTGTCTGGTCCTAACCTTGTATTCCTAATTCCCTAATTTGATCATTTGTTGTCTAACCTAAAATTAAGCATTAGGAATCTATTAAGCATAGAAGAACATTTTAAACAACCAAGTATGTATCTAATCCAGATTGTCGAATTCTCATACACACTCTTCCTATTCATAGTTCAATTTGAATTAGAGCATGGTGTCTACTCTTAATTCAAACCAAGATATACAAATTTGAATGGTAGCTAAGCATTCCGATCAGCATATAGGCAGGTAGGCAAAATGAATAAGAACATGAATCATGAATCAAACTTGAAACTTGAAATTTATAAACCCAGAATATTCATGTTAGGTTACATCAAAGCCCTAGTTATGGATTTAGCTACTCATAATGGAAAAGAGACTTGAACAGAAATGAGAAAACATAATGAATGCAATAAGAGTAGAAAAACCCCTTTTCTGAAGTTCTTGTGGTGTCCAAAGCTTCTCCAAGTGCTTCTCTACGTCTAATACTTCTCCAAGAGCTTCCCCACTTCTAGAAGGATGTATGAAGGATATGGAGGTGATTTGGGATGAGTTTGAGTGAGTGGTGACGGTTGAGAAAGATGAAATTCGTAGGGAAATGGAAGAGAGGTTTTCTGGAGTTGTTTTGGTGATTTGAGGCTGTTTAGAGCTTTTGGTTGATTGCTGGAGTGTTTGGGATTGTGAGAGTGTTTGAGTATAATTTCTGAATGTGTTTGGGAAAATGATGGAAGTGTTTGAGGGAGGATGGAGTGAAGGATGGCTGAATTGTGGGGTTGTGAATCCCAGGATTTGCTCACCTTGAATGAGGAATGGAATAGGTATTTATAGGGAGAAGGGAGTGATAAATCTGAATTCAATGTGGCTAATGCATACAACACTTGTATTAGAAAATCAGAATTGGTTGCTGCACTTCACCAACAAATCCCACCAGCAGCCATAGCTCATCTTCATGTCATCATGACCAAGCTTCCATTCAGAAACCAATAGCTCATCTTCATGTTAGCATGACCAAGCAAGCAATGAGCTCATCTGCAAGTCAGCATGATGTGTATTTTGATGGGCTCACGGATTGGGCATGGATTAATCAAATGTCGACTTTGAGCTGTCCATCTTCAAGTTTAGAATGTGTTCTTTCCAAGCACACGTGAATTGGCCCAATCCAAGCTCAGATGAAGAAGATAGGTCCGAAATGAATTTGTAACTCAGTCTTCAGTTTTTACACATTGTTTTCACCATTTTACTTCAAATGCCTCAAGTGATACCTAGAGCTCAATGAACTGAATGACAAACACAAAAGAGGTTAAAAGCACAAGATTAACTCAAAAACATAACTAAATCATAAGCTATAAGGGTATAAAATGATATACAATTGTGAACCGAACATGATTCAAAATATGAACAAAGTTCCCCTGCATTCGATGAGGAATCATCAGATGATAAGTTGGGTACTGATTGTGATGAGGGTACTGATTTGGAGGTGCCTGCTGACAATGGTATGGCAGTCGAAGATGGTCATACTGGGGGTGCCGATTAGGAAGTGTCTGCTATAATGTCATGGCAACCGAAGACAGTCCCAATGAGGATGCCGAAAGTGTCTGCCCCTTGAGATTGGTGTCGATGCAAGCCAATGATGTAGAGATGGGGGAGTTCATTGACTTCCTTATGAATGACAAGCATCCTCCTAAACGGCATGCAAGCTACCAGCCAAAAGCTTCTACTTCTGTGCATGTAGAGGTCGTCGAATTGTCATCTACGACATGTGGGCCTAGTAATGTCATTGTGGTTGTAGAAGGGGGGATTGTATGGGTTCTGTTTGCTTAGCTCGAAGAACTGCAATTTAGTGTGGACAGTTTGAGTCATAACCATTAAACATCAAAGGGTTTGGCTGAGCTTCTGCAAAAGCATGACATCCCAGATTCGATAGCACTACTACAAAAAGGGCAAAAGACGACCAGTAAACAACGACGGTAGATCAAAAAACCGTCGTTGTTTTTTAAAAGACGACAGTAATATAACCCCGTCGTAGAAACATACTTTACACACCTAAAAAACCGGTACAGTATAGATATTTTTAAACCACGACGCACCAAATTAAAAAAGCGTCGTCTTATTACAAAGGTATTTTTCAGAGTTAAAATCTGAACCTAAAAACAACGACTGCATCTATGAAATCACCGCCGTAGAAAGTAAAGACGACGATATAAAAATAAGACGCCGTGTTAATTAATTAATAAACACGACCCAATTTTCTTAGTCAGCGACGCATAAATTCAAAGGAATCTACGACGGTTAATTACAAAAAAAATCGCCGATTTAAATTAAGTTACCACGACTGTAAATATAAATTTATCGACTTTTTAATTATACTATACTACGACGGTATCCATAACTCTACCATCGCATAATTTCACTAACCACGACGGTTTGTTAAATTAACGACGTACAAATTTTTTACCATTATTCGTCTATCATTACCACAATGAACTCTGTTACTCGTCATAATCGAACCATTATTCGTTTTTTACCATTGTTCCTCATCATAATCGAACCAGAATGAACAAAGGCAATGTTTTAGAAGTGGATGATGCGCCAATTACTCTCACAAGGAGTTTGAGGGTAAGAAGCTTGTCTCAGCCGCCAAGGAAGGTCTCAAGCTTGATGAGAGTGAAGACGAGGCAAAGAAGAAGGAAGAGTTGAAGGAGAAGTTTGAGGGACTCTGCAAGGTTGTGAAGGATGTTTTGGGTGACAGAGTGGAGAAGGTTGTGGTGTCTGACCGCCTGACCGTGCTGGACTGCCAATTAGAAGTATAATCTGTTGAAAATATTTTACGTTTTTCCTAATTTGTTTTTGTGGTATAGACGACGGTATATTAATATTTACGTCGTTTTGTTTTCATACCACGGCGAATTTTTATTATTAACGTCGTTGTAATATTTAATACTCTGTTTTTGATTATATCATAAGACGTCGGTTGTTTATTATTGACGTCGTTGTAATATTTTATCACGTCGGTGGAAAATTACCGTCGATTGTTTTGTTCTTACGTCGTTTGAAATATTATAATACGTCGTAGTTTATAAATAATCGTCGTGTTTTTTCTTAATTTCACTGATATATTTTCACTTGCAGGTTTGATTTGTCTGTAACCATGGTTTCTCAATCCCAAAGTAAGGAGTCTGGCTTGAAAAAAAATGAATGTAAGGAGCTTAGAGTTGTAAATCCTCAAGCCAAGTCCTCGAAGAAGATGAAGTTTGTTTCATCTTCTGAGACAGAACCAGCCAGCACGGCAACTATTTCTGAGGAGGCAAAGTCAGGTCGGGGTATGAGCACAATGCCCCGTGTTGTGAAGAGAAAATTTCAGAAAATCAAGCCTGTTGTTGAGTACAATGAAAAAGGGAAACCATGTGGCCTTACACATAGTGAGATGCAGTCCTACATTGGTGTGTTGGCACGCTCCAGAGTCCCACTTGTGGACAAGAAATGGGTTCAAATATCCAAGGATATAAAAGAGCAGATTTGGGAAGCCGTTGACATGGCTTTTGTGGTTGGTCAAGGGGGCAAGAAAATGGTGCTATCTTCTGCCGCCAAGAAATGGAAGGATTTCAAGTCTACACTGATAGGCATATTTTATATTATATATTTAACCCCATTCTTAATATATTTTGGTTAATACTTTGGAAGAATTTTGATACTTTGAATTATATTTCCAATATAGGACTTTCAACTTCCTCTGGAGCAAAACATAATCAAATGGACGAATTTTGGAGTAATTCCAGTTGGAGGACGTTTGTGAGTCACTTGGCTTGATCGTATCAAAATTTCAGACTTTTCTACCAAGCGGTTATTTTCTGGCGATAAAATAAAGAAGCAGTGCGCGATGCTGGAATAGTGACGATTTGGGCTTTTATCGTGTTTTGGAGCCCAAGATGACCTCAGATGAGTTCGTGGCCTTCTGGAGAAGTGTTCGGAACGTTTTTATCTTTAAAACGAGCTATATTGGGCTGGATTTGGAGCAGATTTGAGGCCAAAACGTGGCTGGTCAGATTGGGGGCAGATTCTCCTAATCCAATTTGGACTTTATATCCTAGTATTATTTTATTTTATTTAGTTTCCTTGTGGAGCTAGGTTTTAGGAGGTATTTAAGTTATTTTTCACAGAAAATTTAGGGACTTCTCTTTTGGCTTTTGAACGCGACTTTTGCTAGGGTTTTTGAAGAACTTCTACTTCAAGGTGTTTTCGATCTTTATTATTTGAATGAAGAACTTGATTATTTTTATTATGAACATGCGTAACTAACTCTCTTTTGCTAGGGTGAGGCCACGAGCCTTAGCAAGAATATGTAGTTTCTATCCAATTTTCTTATGATTATATGCATGCAGGTTTTCGAATTATTCATCACTGGGTTAAACTATCTAAGTGTCTTGATGCTTGATCACCATTAGGATGTTCAGAAAAGTAATTTGATGCAGTTTTGGTCGGAGGTCGGTCCCTGAAATTGACGAAGGCTTCTTGTGATTAATATGTGCAAGTTCACTTAGGATGAATACCACGTCTTAAGGGTTGCATGGTTTTTCAAAAGGTTTCACAGAACTTAATGAGTCATGTATGTTTATATTTGATCTGAATACCACAGACGGATTGCATGTGTGATATACGCTCTATGTTGGGGGTCCAAGTAGGCATATATTAGGAATACCTAACCTTCGAAATATGCATGTATAGGTCATAAGTAATTGGGAGAACTGTATAGAATTGTTAAGGTGACGGCGGATCCCTAGTGCTTTCTTAATTTGATTTCTAAAGACACAACTGTTTCTCTTGCCCTTAGCTTTAAGTTTGCATATTGCCTTATTTTTATTAGTTAAATTCGTTTTAAGTTAAGGTCTTAAAATCAAACATCTCAACTTTCTCTTTCACAATAATTAATTAGAATTTGGTTGCTACGAGTTATTTAATAATCCCTGCGGAGAACGACCTTGTGAGAATCATTTATACTACAATAACCTTGTCATTCTTGCAAGTTTTGTAGGAGTTTTAACCCTGTTTGCGCAGGTACTAAAAAGCCTATCAAGAAATTGGCGCCGTTGCCGGGGATTATTTCAAATAATTCGTTCTAATCAGATTCTGCATTAATTATTGATGTACATACATACCAAAAAAAAAAAAAAGAACTAATTTTCGTTTTTATATTATTTCTACAGATCACAGCAGGGCAGTTCAGTTTACAAACTGTGCATGGTCAGCACACGTTCAACAGTTCAGCAATTGTTTCCGTTTGATTCAGAACCTGAGCAATCTTTAAGGAGGAGACGCAGAGAGCAAAATTTGCTGTGGGTTCCTTCACTGCAAGGGACTTTTCTGCAAGCTTTATATTCTGAGGACCTGCACAGTAAAGAAACAATGGCTTTTGTTATTCCAGCGGCTGGTGAGCCTTTGGGTAATTCTTTAACAGCTCATGCCACTAACATACCAGGTTCCATTACATATCCAGCAGTGGAAGAAGGGTCTACATTCGAAATCAAGCATCACATGTTGAATATTCTACCTACATTTCATGGGTTATCAACCGATGATCCTAACATGCACATTGCAGAATTTTTAATGGGATGCAAGAATATTTTGGTGAAAGGATTTTCAGCTGAATCTATTAAGCTTCGTTTATTTCCATACACATTGAAAGATCAAGCAAGGAGATGGCTCCTCACACTTCCATCTGGAAGCATTAGCACTTGGAACCAACTCAGTGAACAATTCTTAAACAAGTATTATCCAGCTTCAAAGACTCTTGACATGAGAACTCAGATTTTATCTTTTGCCCAAAAACCAAATGAAGAGTTTCATGAGGCGTGGGAACGGTTTAAAGAGTTGAATAGAAAATGTCCACATTCTGGTATTAGCAGTACGGATCAAGTGCATATATTTTTCCGAGGGTTAAATATGACAACAAAAACTCTTGTCAATGCTTCATGCGGAGGTTCGTACAAGGATAAAAATGCACAAGAGGCTTGTTTATTATTTGAAAAAATGGCAGCAGATACACAGCAATGGGCAGTTGAGCAGCCACAATCCAGGTCTGTTTTTGAGATATCTAATGGTTCTCCATATATGTCGGCACAAATTGAAAAAATGGAGAAAAAGCTTGAAAGATTTGATGCAAAATTTGACATGTTATTACAAAGAATTCCAGGTTCACAGGTTGCTGTACAGCAACCTTTACCAGCTGCCTGTAGCATTTGCAATGTGACAACCCATGATTTTTTGAGCTGTCCTCATAAAGATGCTTATCCGGAATTTGCAGCGGAACAAGTTAATGCATTTAATAATTTCCAGCGTCCAAGATATGACCCGTATTCAAATGTTTACAACCCGGGTTGGAGAGATCATCCTAATTTTAAGTGGGACAGAGATCAGCCTGCAAGGCCACAATTTCAACAACAGGTACAGCAACCTGTTGCACCTAAGGCTGCTTGGGAGGTTGCAATTGAAAAATTAGCAAACGCCACCAGTCAAGAATTCCAAAATTTGCAAGCAACAGTGAAAAACATAGAAAAACAAATGGGGCAGATTGCATTCCAAGTTTCAGAAAGAGCACCAGGTACATTTCCTAGCCAAACTGAACAGAATCCAAGGGGAGGTGCAGATTGTAAGGCAGTTCGAGTTCTACGTTCGGGTAAAAGTTATGACAACAGAGGTGAAATTTGTGCTGGAAATTCGCAGGCAGCATCACAGCCACGACCAGATTCCGGAAATTCTGCAGGTTCTGATATTGTTGCAGATTCTGCAATTTTTGGAGATTCTACAGAGTCTATGGGCAGATCTGAAAACAGTGAAAAAATTGCTGCAGAAACTGCAGAACGTGTTTATGTGCCTCCAATGCCTTATCCCGAAAGGTTGAAGCCCAAAGTTAAAGATCAACAGTTGACAGATTTTATGAAGACATTGGCCAAAGTTCAGATCAATCTCCCATTGATTGATGCAATTAAGAACATTCCATCTTATGCCAAGTTTTTAAAGGATGTTTGCACAAAGAAAAAGAAGCTCGTGGATTTTGAAAAAGTTATTCTTACAGAACAGTGCAGCGCAGTTTTATTACACAAACTGCCTCCAAAGAAACAAGACCCAGGGAGTTTTACAATTTCATGCACAATTGGAAATTCAAATTTTAAACGTGCTTTAATTGATTTGGGTGCCAGTATTAATTTAATGCCTTTTTCTGTTTTTCAGAGATTAGGACACGGAGAAATCAAGCCTACATCAGTTATTCTACAACTGGCGGACCGTTCAGTTGCTTACCCTAGGGGAATTATTGAAGACCTCATTATTAAAGTGGATAATTTCTACCTTCCTGCAGATTTTGTGGTTTTGGATATGGATGAAGATATGCAAACACCGATTATTTTGGGGCGTCCGTTCATGGCTACTGCTCGAACCTTAATTGATGTTGAGGCTGGAACACTTACACTTAGAGTGCAAGATCAGTCCGTTGTTTTCAGTTTATTTGAAGCAACCAAAAGGCCAGCTGATGTGCAAGATTGTATGCGTGTTGACATGTTAGACAGCTTAATGCATGCTGAAATTATGCCCCGTTTGACATCAGATCCATTGTTAAAGGTGTTGCATGGGTTGGAGAATAAAAACACTGTAGATGAAGAGGTTTTTGAGTATGTTTCAGCTTTGGAAAGTGTTCCTTTTCTACACCCCCGTTGGAGACACGTTTTTGAGAGTTTAGGGGAACCGAAAAAACCGTTGCAGCCCTCTAAAGTACAGCCACCTAAACTGGATTTAAAAGTACTGCCAGGACACTTGAAATATGCTTATCTGGGTGCAAATTCTTCGCTGCCAGTTATTATTGCTGCTGACTTATCATCAACAGAAGAAGAAAAATTGCTGCGTATTTTAAGAAATTATCAAGATGCAATTGGTTGGACTATAGCAGACATTAAAGGGATCAGCCCTACAATTTGCATGCACAGAATTTTGATGGAAGATGGAGTAAAGCCCACCATTGATGCTCAACGTCGTTTGAATCCAATTATGAAAGAAGTTGTTCGTACTGAGGTTATGAAAATTCTAGATGCTGGGATGATCTACCCAATTTCAGATAGTAAGTGGGTTAGTGCAACTCAAGTGGTGCCCAAGCGTTCTGGAATTACAGTTGTGAAGAATGATAATAATGAACTTGTGCCTACACGTTTGACTACTGGGTGGCGTATGTGTGTTGACTACAGAAGGATCAATGCTGGTACTAGAAAGGATCATTTTCCATTGCCTTTCACTGATCAAATGTTGGAAAGGTTGGCTGGTCGTGCGTTCTATTGTTTCTTAGATGGATATTCAGGGTACAACCAGATTCCAGTTGCACCTGAGGATCAAGAGAAGACAACCTTTACATGTCCTTTTGGGACTTTTGCATATCGAAGAATGCCCTTTGGTTTGTGCAATGCTCCTGCAACGTTTCAACGATGCATGATGAGCATATTTTCTGGATTGGTTGAACAGGTAGTTGAAGTGTTTATGGATGACTTTTCTGTTTTTGGGGATTCTTTTGATGAGTGTTTGAACAATTTATCCCTAGTTCTTGAAAGATGCATTAAGACAAACCTTGTTTTAAATTGGGAAAAGTGTCATTTCATGGTTAAGCAGGGGATTGTCCTAGGCCACTTGATTTCTAACAAGGGTATTGAGGTTGATAAGGCCAAAATTGATGTAATTGCAAAGCTGCCACCACCTACAACTGTTAAAAGTGTTCGATCTTTTCTTGGTCATGCTGGGTTTTACAGACGGTTTATCAAGGATTTCTCCAAGATTAGCCGACCATTGTGTAATTTATTGGCTAAGGATGCTCCTTTTGTTTTTGATGATGCTTGTTTGGAGGCTTTCAACAAGTTAAAAACGCTCCTCACTACAGCACCCATTATTGCAGCACCTAATTGGAGTTTACCTTTCGAATTGATGTGTGATGCTTCAGATTACGCAGTAGGAGCGGTTCTTGGACAGCGGAAAGATAAGCTTCCCCAAGTCATTCATTATGCTAGTCGGACTCTCAATGATGCACAGCTAAACTATGCGACCACAGAGAAGGAATTGTTGGCAGTTGTTTTCGCATTAGAAAAATTCCGTTCTTACTTAGTTGGGGCTAAGGTGATTGTTTACACAGATCATGCAGCTTTGAAGTATTTGTTGTCAAAGAAAGACGCTAAGCCTCGATTAATTCGTTGGATTCTTTTACTACAAGAGTTTGACTTAGAAATCAGGGATAAGAAGGGTAGTGAAAATGTTGTGGCTGATCATTTGTCTAGGTTGATTGTGCCAATTTCTGCAGAAGAAGACTTGCTGCCTTTGAATGAAAATTTTCCAGATGAACAGCTGTTTGCTGCCCATATCATTTCACCATGGTTTGCTGATTTAGTTAATTATTTGGCTAGAGGGGTACTTCATCCAGATTTTACTTTCCAGCAGAAAAAGAAATTTTTGGCAGATGCAAAGTATTATTTTTGGGATGAACCATATTTATACAAATATTGTTCAGACCAAGTTATTCGCAGGTGTATTCCAGAAGAAGAGCATGAAAGTGTTTTAAAGTTTGCACATCAGTATGCTTGTGGGGGACATTTTGGTCCTAAACGGACAGCAGCTAAAATTTTGCAAAGTGGATTGTTTTGGCCTACTCTCTTCAAGGATGCTAATAGTTGGTGTAGATCTTGTGATCGTTGTCAAAGAGTGGGTAATCAGTCCAAAAGGAATGAAATGCCTCAACAAAGTATATTAGTCGTTGAATTGTTTGATGTTTGGGGTATTGATTTCATGGGACCATTCCCAATGTCCCATGGCAATCAGTATATTCTGGTGGCTGTTGAATACGTTTCTAAATGGGTCGAGGCAATTGCAGCACCAACCAATCAAGGATCAGTTGTTCTGAAATTCCTCCAGGGGGTAATTTTTCCACGATTTGGAACACCGCGTGTCATTCTAAGTGATGGGGGTAAGCACTTTGTTAATAGATCGTTTGCTACGTTGCTAGCTAAGTATGGGATCACCCATCGTGTTGCTACTCCTTATCATCCACAAACATCAGGACAGGTTGAAGTTTCAAATAGAGAGATCAAGCGAATTCTTGAAAAGACAGTTAGCTCTACTCGAAGAGACTGGAGTTTGAAATTGAGTGATGCTCTCTGGGCGTACAGAACAGCATTTAAAGGCCCAATTGGGATGTCTCCATTTCGGCTGGTTTATGGTAAGGCTTGTCACTTACCTATGGAGCTAGAGCATAAGGCGTTTTGGGCTATTAAAGAGTTGAATTTTTCCTATGATTCTGCTGGAGAAAAACGTAAATTGCAGATTAATGAGCTTGAGGAAATTCGTAATGATGCTTATGAGAGTTCGCGCATTTACAAAGAAAAAACCAAGGCATTTCATGACAATCAGATTCTCAGAAAGAATTTTCATCCAGGGCAAAAAGTTTTGTTATTCAGTTCAAGGTTGAAGTTATTTCCAGGGAAGTTAAAGTCTCGTTGGAATGGCCCCTATTTGGTTACTAAGGTTTATCCTCATGGGGCAGTTGATATTACAAGTGAAATTAATGGCAACACATTCAAAGTGAACGGTCACAGGCTGAAACCATATTTGGAGTCGCCCTTCGATATTGCACGCGAGTCACTGACTCTGAAGGAACCAGTGATCTGACCACCAGGCTTCTACAACGTCTAGCTATAGACATTAACTAAAGCGCTTATTGGGAGGCAACCCAATTTTTCTAACCTCTTTGCTTATTTTATTTTATTTTTCTTTTATTTTTCTTTTTCTAACCTCTTTACTATTTGGTTCAATGCAGGACAACAATCAGCAGCACAGAAACAAATATACGCAGATAATCCTACACTGGAATCATGCACCCAGCAGCAACTGGAATCATGCACCCAGTAGCAAGTCTACCTGAACATCAAAGGCAGCTATTCCTATACTGGAATCATGCACCCAGCAGCATATTCACATATCCATACACCAGATTTACAACAACACAACTTGCAAGGATTCGAAATTTTACCTGCCAGATGCATGGATTTGGGGTCCTCGAGGCCTTTTAGCTGCTTTGCCATCTGAGTTTATGTGTTTCTTGCCTTGCCCTTAACTCTCTCCTGGAATACACAGATCAGAACGCACGGATCAAGACCACGGTCTACACATAGATCAGGACCAAACCAACTTTTGGAACCCGTCTCACCCTCACATGCGTATCAGATATGCTATTCAAGCACTGAAACATTACTGGGCAACTGCGTGGTACTTTTGCTGATCGAAAGAATTGCAAAATTGGTGTGGATCTGCTTCGATTTGCAAGTTTGGGGGTAGTCCTCACACAGATACACATATATATGCGAGTTCGACATTGCTCAAACCATAAATTCTGCAACGAAAATTACAATATTTGAGGAAGGTTCTACCTTTAGCCTCTCAAATTTCCGCGCCCTCCACCTTGGAACAGAGTGTATGTGGTGTTGGGGTTGCTCTCGGTCTGGGTCCGCTCATCCGAGTCGTTGGGTTCGAAGTCGGAATGGATCTCGGCGAGGATCCGATTGGTCTCCTCGACGCAGCCGCAGAGGATGGTGATTTTGTTGTTGTTGAAGGTCTTCTGGATCTGGCGCCCTCACACAGATGATCCCGCATGAATGAGCTGAGAAAGAGACAAGGCTCTTGCGTTCTTAAGGAAAATGAGGAAGGGCGAGAGCACGAGCCTGTGATTTCTGAGCAAAAGGAAGAAGTGCGAGAGTTGTAAAGGGGTCTGTAACTTTCAGTTTTCTCGCAACCAACAGAGGTGCAATTAGATTTTTTTTCAAATGAAAATCGCAGCTGCTACACCAGTTATATTGTAGAAATTGCTTGGATTTGACACACGTGGGGCTGTGTCCGTGTTGGTCAGCGCGCTTAGCAAGTCCCAGCTACTGGTCCTGCGTTCGAAATCTCCCAGGTGTGTTCGTTTTTTATTTTTTTTATTTTTTTTATTTTTTTATTTTTTCCTTTTTATTGTTTTTATTTTATTTTTATTTTATTGTGTCCCAAAATTAGGTCCTGCGCTGTTTTCCCAGATTCTTTACTTTTATTTTTATTTTTATTTTTCTCTTAGGGTATTTTCTTTCCTTTTGCTGTTTCGTTTATTTATTTTCCACACCTTGCGGACAATGTGTGATTTAAGTTTGGGGGTGGGAAAGTAAATTTTAGATTTTAATTTTTTTGAGTCTTGTTTAAAATTTTTGTGTTTAAGTTAATATCCATATATTATTTTAAACATTAGAACAAATGGACATGGTGAAGATTAATCCCACATTAGAGTCTTTTCTATTTATTGTTGCTTAGACACTAATTCATGAATTATACTTTGAAATTTGCACATCACACCAACATGGTTTGTGGGGAGTGAGATTGAAGTACTTACTTTTTGTCTAAGTGTGTTTTAATTTTTGTTCTATATAAAATAAAAGTTAGTATGTGTTATAAAGTAGTAATTGTCTCACCCGAGGCTTTGCCTAGTAACCGGGCCAGTCCTGCCTAATCAGCAGTGATTCTCGAGTCAAACGGTAGAGTTTTGGCATGGGGCAGAGTGGTTAGTTGGTTTCGTAGCCTTTTCAACTCGAGTTAATAAGTCCTTAGGGGTGTTCTACACCTAGTGCCCTAAAGCATTATTTGGTTTGGGAGTCATTGACCTAAAGCTCGTTACATGGGTTGGATCGAAAGCTTAACTGATCCGACATTGCACGACCACCACTGTTAAAAAAATAAAAATAAAAAAAAAAGAGAGAAAAAAAAAAAAAAAAAAGAGAAAAATAAAAAAAAATATATGTGTGAAGTTAGTAGGTGAAGTGTGAATAAACGGGATGAAAGGTAAGGGTTTTGGTTGAGTCTCCTTAATTATGATGGTTCACTTTACACCGAATGAAGTTTGTGAATTCTTTTCTAATTGATTCTAAATAGCTTAGGCTCTGTGGTGGGATTGGTTGGAACTTTTGAAAAGATGTTCTAGTTTTTAACATTTTCTATGGATTGCAACTTGAATGGAAATTTTGTTTAGCTAGGTTTTATTTAAAGTTTTTGGTTTGTTAGTTTTTATTTTCTAGATTTGTTTTGCTTGAGGACAAGCAAAAAGCTAAGTTTGGGGGTATTTTGATAGGCATATTTTATATTATATATTTAACCCCATTCTTAATATATTTTGGTTAATACTTTGGAAGAATTTTGATACTTTGAATTATATTTCCAATATAGGACTTTCAACTTCCTCTGGAGCAAAACATAATCAAATGGACGAATTTTGGAGTAATTCCAGTTGGAGGACGTTTGTGAGTCACTTGGCTTGATCGTATCAAAATTTCAGACTTTTCTACCAAGCGGTTATTTTCTGGCGATAAAATAAAGAAGCAGTGCGCGATGCTGGAATAGTGACGATTTGGGCTTTTATCGTGTTTTGGAGCCCAAGATGACCTCAGATGAGTTCGTGGCCTTCTGGAGAAGTGTTCGGAACGTTTTTATCTTTAAAACGAGCTATATTGGGCTGGATTTGGAGCAGATTTGAGGCCAAAACGTGGCTGGTCAGATTGGGGGCAGATTCTCCTAATCCAATTTGGACTTTATATCCTAGTATTATTTTATTTTATTTAGTTTCCTTGTGGAGCTAGGTTTTAGGAGGTATTTAAGTTATTTTTCACAGAAAATTTAGGGACTTCTCTTTTGGCTTTTGAACGCGACTTTTGCTAGGGTTTTTGAAGAACTTCTACTTCAAGGTGTTTTCGATCTTTATTATTTGAATGAAGAACTTGATTATTTTTATTATGAACATGCGTAACTAACTCTCTTTTGCTAGGGTGAGGCCACGAGCCTTAGCAAGAATATGTAGTTTCTATCCAATTTTCTTATGATTATATGCATGCAGGTTTTCGAATTATTCATCACTGGGTTAAACTATCTAAGTGTCTTGATGCTTGATCACCATTAGGATGTTCAGAAAAGTAATTTGATGCAGTTTTGGTCGGAGGTCGGTCCCTGAAATTGACGAAGGCTTCTTGTGATTAATATGTGCAAGTTCACTTAGGATGAATACCACGTCTTAAGGGTTGCATGGTTTTTCAAAAGGTTTCACAGAACTTAATGAGTCATGTATGTTTATATTTGATCTGAATACCACAGACGGATTGCATGTGTGATATACGCTCTATGTTGGGGGTCCAAGTAGGCATATATTAGGAATACCTAACCTTCGAAATATGCATGTATAGGTCATAAGTAATTGGGAGAACTGTATAGAATTGTTAAGGTGACGGCGGATCCCTAGTGCTTTCTTAATTTGATTTCTAAAGACACAACTGTTTCTCTTGCCCTTAGCTTTAAGTTTGCATATTGCCTTATTTTTATTAGTTAAATTCGTTTTAAGTTAAGGTCTTAAAATCAAACATCTCAACTTTCTCTTTCACAATAATTAATTAGAATTTGGTTGCTACGAGTTATTTAATAATCCCTGCGGAGAACGACCTTGTGAGAATCATTTATACTACAATAACCTTGTCATTCTTGCAAGTTTTGTAGGAGTTTTAACCCTGTTTGCGCAGGTACTAAAAAGCCTATCATACACTAACGAGGGTTCATATCCTTCCATTCATCAAGGAGAAGGAGAAATTAAGGCAAGCCCCTGAAACATACAAATTCATAGAGAAAGCTCAATGGGATGCCTTTGTAGCTTCAAGGTTATCTTAAAAATTTGAGGCTGTGCATGAGGTACAATCACAGAGGAGGGAGAAACTTGAGTACAATCATCGATTGTCTCGAAAAGGATATGTTGGTTTTAAGGAGCAATTGAAGGGAATCATGCCTGGGGTAGATATTGATCGATCTACCTTATGGAAAAAAGCTAGAGAAGACAAACATGGTAACATCCCGGATCCAAAGTCTGCAGAGAAAGCAAAATTAATTGTAAGCCTACTGACTCTGTTTTAAAAATTTTATTACATCTGCTGTTATATTTTTACGTCGTGTGAAAAATATTACTATGGCGAAATATTTTAAAACGCGTCGTTAAAGGTCTGAATCTGGAATCACTACTCTGTTTTTTGTAATTATATCATAAGACGTCGGTGGTTTATTATTTACGTCGTGTTAATATATTAAAAACGTCAGTATTTAGGTAGCGTCGTTTGAAATATTATATTACGTCGGTTGTTATGTTATTGAGTCGTGTGAAATATTATATTACGTCGATTTTTTATAAATAACCGTCGTTTGTTTCCTTATTCTGACTTTTTATTATGTCTTTTTGTTAGGATGATTTGCAAAAGCAAGTCTCTGAAGGCACTCTTTCTCTGTCAGGAACCAATGATGTTTTGACATTGGCTTTGGGTCCCGAGCATCCAGGAAGAGTTAGAGGGGTAGGGGCTGGGATTTCCCCTAAGCAATACTTCAATTTACCTAGACAACAGAAGGTAAAGTTTGCCGATCAATTGAAGGAAAGTGTAAGACTTGTCCTTCAAGAAGAGACTTTGAAAATGGAGGCTAGATCAACGGAAGAGAGTTTAAAGATGGAGGCTAGGACTAAGCAATTGGTAGAAGCTGAGAGGGAAAATTTGCTGAGTCAGCTTTCCAAACTCATCCCCAATTTTGATCCAAGCCTGCTGAAACTGAATACAATGTCCCAAATCCAAGGGCAAAGTCCCAAAAATCCATTGTCGGACAAAGCAAGCTGCTCTGAGGCACTTGATGTTAGAGCCCTTCAATTTGAGGAGGATACTGCCAAGAATGGGGAAAATCAGGAAGAAATGGTAACGTTTTTGAACTTTGAATTCTCTGTTTCTCTGTTTATATTTACCGTCGTGTTAAAGTTATACCACGACGCATTGTTTATTAAACCGTCGTTTGATGTTATTTAGACGTCTGTAATTATTATACCGTCTTCTGTTAACGTTTACCACGACGGTTTATTGATTTGTTTTTAATTTTTGTACAATATCATTTATATATTTCTTTATTTCTTAAAACAGATATCCGGGGAAGTAGAAAAGAGAGTAGAAGGAAAGATACTTGAGATAGTTGAACAGGTAAATTCTCTTAACTTAGCCTTTTTCATTGTTTTTTCAATTCTCATTACCGTCGTAATTCTTTATTTAACGTCGTTTAATGAATTTGACACGTCTGTAATTATTACATACCGTCGTTTGTTATTGAGTACCACGACGGTTTAATTTAATTTTTTGCTTTTTGTACAATGTCATATATATTTCTTTATTTCTTAAAACAGAAATCCGGGGATGTAGAAAAGATAGTAGAAAATATAGAGGAAAAGAAAGATGAAAAGGTAAATTCTCATAACTTTGCCTTTTTCATTTGTTTTTCAATTTTCAGACGTCTATATTTTCTTTAAACCGTCGTTTGTTTTAAATTTCCACGGCAGTTTTTATTTAATTGAATGTTTAAATTGTTGTACAATCTTACAAAACGTCGTAATATATGAATGACCACGACGTTTATTATTTACCGTCGTTTAATTAAATTTAGACGTCTGTAATTCTTACATACCGTCGTTTGTTATTAAGTACCACGACGGTTTAATTTAATTTTTTTTCCTTTTTGTACAATGTCTTATATATATTTCTTTATTTCTTATAACAGAAATCTGGGGATGTAGAAAAGATTGAAGAAAAGAATGATGAAAAGGTAAATTCTCATAACTTTGCCTTTTTCATTTGTTTTTCAATTTTCAGACGTCTATATTTTTTTTAAACCGTCGTTTGTTTTAAATTTTCACGGCATTTTTTATTTAATTGAATGTTTAAATTGTTGTACAAGCCTTCTTATATATATATCTCTTTATTTATTAAAACAGCAATCCAGTGTTGGAGAAAAGCAAATTGAAAAGGTAAATTCATTAATTATGAATTTTGCATTTGAATTAGACGTCGGTTTTATTTAAACGACGTAATAAAGTATTCATTACGACGGTAGTTTTTTCCTCGTCGTGTAATTTATTTTCACACGACGGTTTGTTATTTAAACCGTCGTATTTATTTATTTACCACGTCACTTTATGTTGCTTTATTTCTTCAAACAGGATACTGTAGTACCAGATTATTCAAAGCTGGAGTTGCCATCTTCTTTACAATCCCTTTGTAGTTATGTGGAATCGACACTAAAGCCTCAGGGGAAGGCTATGACCTTTACTATTGAGAAGGAGGTGTTTGGCATAGATCGTAATACCTTCGTCTTGCATGAAGATATTACCCAATTTGCTGCCATGGAGGAAATTGGGGCTACTGTAGTTGCAGTATATATGAGGTTTGTCCTTATCAAATATTCATTTGACACTCTCCTTTATGTTGAAAAAAGAAAACACTCATGGTTTCAATTCATATATTTAGGTGCCTATTTGATCATTTGAAAGCTGCAAATATGGTAAATATGGTTGGCTTTATAGACCCTGCTCTAATTAGTGCCGACGCTGGTTCATTAACTGAAAGATCACGTATCGTATTCAGTCGACTTCAAAAAACAGATGGTGAACAGATTTTCCTGATGCCTTACAATCCAGGGTTAGTCTCCAAACAAAAAACAGTATTTTGTTTGTATGATGCTCTGCATATAAAACTATTTAACCTTTATATTTATTTTGTGCAGCCGTCATTGGGTCTTGATCATTGTGAGAGCAAAGAAGGAGACCGTCTATTTTCTAGATCCACTGCCTGGCAATCGAGTTGTGGATGAGGAGGGGAAAAACATAGTGAACAGTGCTTTAAAAATGTATAATTCACATATAGGCAGAGTAGGCCGTAAAGCAACTCTTTGGAAAACTTTGCCCGGCACTCCAAAGCAACCAAGCAGCGTAGAATGCGGGTATTATGTCATGCGCTTTATGAGAGACATCATAAAGGATACTTCCCTGGAATTTGAGAAGATGGTAAGAAGAAAATTTTCAGATTTATTTTTATGTGGGTTTTTATATTATCAACGACAGTAAATTAAAAATACCGTTGTTGAATATATATACTACGTCGGTAAATTAAAAATAGCGTCGTCTGTGAGATTAATCTTTGTTTATGGCCTGCAGTTTCCCAAGGGAAAGGATCAAGCGCCATACCCCCAAGCTGCCATTGAAGAAGTTAGGAAAGAATGGGCATAGTTTGTTTGTGTTCATATGGAGTAGAGGAATTTTAGCATACTTAAACATTTTTATAAAATGTACAAATTTTGTTAGAATTAGACAAGTTTTTGTACAAAATTGGTTAGAATTAGACATAAGCATTCTTAAACATTCTTTTTTTCCCTATGAATTTCAAATAGGTTTTCATTATTTTTAAAAAACGGAAATTGTGTGACCGACGTGTAAACGCACTTGCAATAACATAATTATATAGAATACCGTCGTCTTTATAACTATCAAAATTCAAAATATTCATAATAAATTTAAAATATAACCAAAAAATGCACCGTCAACCTCCCTGTAAATTTGTTGAGGTTTTCATGTTGTGAAAAACCCAAGATCATGCTGAACCAAATTTGTTGAGGTTTTCATGTTGTGAAAAACTGTAGTTTTTTAAAATGACGTTGTACACACATAACAACGTCACAGTTTTAAAAAGCGACGTAAAAGGTTTTTCAAACGACGTTGTTGGTTCTATAGACGACGTTGTTTTCTTGATATTAGACGGCGAGAAGTTAATAATTTAGATCGTGGAAAATGGTTTGTACGTCGTTTTCTGTGTAAAAATGGCCATGGTTTTAACTTTAAACGACGTTTGTTTAAAAATTACGTCGTTTATTATAATTTAAAACGTCGTTAATTTATTAACGCCGACGTGGTTTGGGGTTTTTTTAATAATATTTTATTCTATTTAATTCGAAATATTCATAATAAATTTAAAATAAATCCAAAAAATGCAACGTCAACTCCTATGAAGTCATTGAGATATTTTCTTCCCCCTTAAGCTTTAAAAAATTAAGTTTGAGTTATACAAATTTAAAATTACCACCAAAAAGAAAAATGCTTTCATGAGTCACAACATCACTTATACTTTAATGGTTTAGGGTTTAGGGTTTAGGGGGATAAAGGTTTATTTTTGGGGTTTAAGGTTTATGGTTAATATATATTAGGCAGTAAAACCATAAACCCTTTTCTAAAATTATTTAAAGATATATATATAATTTAGGGTTTATATTTTATGGTTTAGGGTTTAGGGTATAGATGTAATAAGTGTCATGTTTATTTATATTTTTAACGACGATTTTTTTGTTTTCCGTCGATGATTATCGAAGGGCTCATTTCTAAACCGTGGTTTCTTTAAAATGATGACTGTGTATTTTAATAAACCGACGTGGTTACTTTATGGTTCTGAAAACGACGTCGTTCTCTTTTTAATACTCGCCAAATGACTTTTGGATTTCCGATGTAGTTATGACGGCGCTTGTTTATCTAAACTGACATTGATTAGTCAAATATGACGTCGATATGTATATTAGAACCGACGTGGATATTTACGATATTTTGTTTAAATATGATTTTTTCGCGCGTTTTTTAACTCTCAGTTTTCCATTAGGGTTGCAGAATGATTCCTCACAAGAAATTGTCTTTCTGAAAGCAAATGGGTTTGCAGAATGATTCCTCACAAGACCAAGCATGGGTTTGCTACATCCTCCTGTGTAGCAAGGGTGGAACCAGCCTTAGAACCTGTATGGGTTTGCAGCCGCACAACCCACAACAGGTTCTAAGGCTGGTTCCACCCTTGCCACACAGGAGTTTTGAAGTTGATCACTGTGGAAAAGGGGACTACAATGTAACCAGGAATCGAGGAGTGAGCTTTTCACACTTTGTTGATTTTGATTTTCTGAAATTATTAGATATTCATCTGTGGCTGTGCAGGAGCTTGAGAACAAGAGGAAGGAGAGGGCCCAGCTTGCATATGAGAGGAAGAAACAGTTGAACAAGCTGAGGGTGAAGGCAGAAAAGAAACCACGATGTATTTGCCAAATTTGTGTATATATATTGTGTAAATATTGATCAATATTTAACACGAAGAGATTTGCCTTTTAAGATGAAAATGTTGTTGAGGATTGAGAATTAAATTTTGTTTTGTGTTAAGAAAGATATTACCAAAATAAAAGAAAAATTAATTAATTTTAAAAAGCTATAAAAATAAGACGGCGGTTTACAGAGAAGGCAGACGTATAAATTGAAAAAATACGACGGTAATTTGAACTTAGGACGTGGTAAATAAACACGACAGTAGTGTTGTAGGTACTGTCGTAGTATACTCCAAAATAATAAGTCGATAAATTAATCTCTCGCGTCATGGTATATTATTTAACACGTCGTTTTTTTGTAATATACCGACGTTTATTAATTACATTATACACGTTTAGGTCGTGGAAAATGGTTTGTACGTCGTTTTCTGTGTAAAAATGGCCATGGTTTTAACTTTAAATGACGTTTGTTTAAAAATTAAGTCGTTTATTATAATTTAAAACGTCGTTAATTTATTAACGCCGACGTGGTTTGTAGGTTTTTTTAATAATATTTTATTCTATTTAATTCGAAATATTCATAATAAATTTAAAATAAATCCAAAAAATGCAACGTCAACTCCTATGAAGTCATTGAGATATTTTCTTCCCCCTTAAGCTTTAAAAATTTAAGTTTGAGTTATACAAATTTAAAATTAAAACCAAAAAGAGAAATGTTTTCATGAGTCACAACATCACTTATACTTTCATGGTTTAGGGTTTAGGGTTTATATAAATTTAGAAAAGGGATTAGGGTTTAGGGTTTTATGGACGAGATATTTTAGGCCATAAAACCCTAATCCCTTTGGAGAAATTATTTTTAAAAAATATATATATATAATTGTGGTTTTATTTATTAGGGTTTAGGGTTTAGGTTATATTTGTCTATTAGGGTTTAACGACGGTAGTTTGGTTTTGCGTCGTAAGGATATTTACAACGACGTCATTTTTTAAATAAGCGTCATGTTTAGGTTGAACTTTTAACGACGGTTGTTTTGTTGTTTCCGTCGATGTCTTTTAAAAAGCGCGCTTTCTAAAAATTTCACCTTGACCTAAAATTTTCAGATTTCGCTCTAACTCTTATACTTGTAACCCTGAACCAAGTTGGCCATAGTCTGTGACCTAAAACATTTCGCTCCACTCTCTCACTTCAACTCTAATTCAAAGTTGGGCTCTCCGTCGAATCCAAGTTGGCCAAGTTTAGAACTCCGTCGAATCCGAGTTGGCCATAATCTGTGAGCTCTGCCTACCTGTAAGTACAAACCCTAATCTCATGCTTGTAAATTCATTGAATGATATTCAGTTCTGTGGTAAAGGGTTTTGTGATTTTTTAATGTTGTCGACGGTATGGGTTAATGTGTTTAATGTTTAATGTTTTCATGAATCGTGAATGGATATAATGTTGTCGGATCTTTTAATCACTCTCTGTTATTATGAATCGGGAATGGATTTAATGTTTTCATGCTTAGTATATGTTGGTTTCGTGCTTAGTATACGTGTTCTTAATACCCAACATAAAAATTAATGTATATGTTGTGTTCTGAATATATTTTGGGTTCTTGAAAATAAACTGGGATTTCGATATCTTTTTATGCATACGACGATGGTTTTTTTAACAAACCGTCGTTTGTAAATATATACCACGACGCAGTTTTTAACTACCGTCGTGGTTCAAGTTCGCTGGCGTATGTTTCTTGCTAGCATTAGACGACTTTTTTTTTTAAAATCCGTCGTCTATATATGTGAAATACGTCTGTTGTTGTTTAAAAACCGTCGTCTGTATACTATATTATTTGCTATTAAAACCTTATATAATCTGCTATAGTGATAGTCATTGCTTGTCTTTTCACCTTATTATAGATAATAGGATATAGTGTCGGAGATGGATAAGTCATGGATGCACTCGGATAGAAGATCGAAGGCATATGAGTTAGGGGTGGAAGCATTTTTGCAATTTTCTGTAGAAAATCTTCTAACTACAACGCATATCCGTTGTCCATGTGTTAAATGTGCGAATTTGAAATTGTTTGGGGTTGGAATTATAAGGGATCACTTATACTTTAATGGAGTTGACCAAAGCTATAAGAATTGGACATTTCATGGAGAACCTTGGGAACCAACTACTAATGCTAGTAGAAATGTTGAAGATGATGATGACCATAGTAGGTACAGTTTTGTGTCTGAAGAAATAGAGATGGATGCTAATGATTTTGGTGATTTTGGATTCGATCCTTATGAGTTTGCTAATGTGATTGGGGATGGAGATCAACCATTGTACCCTGGTTGTAGAAAGTACACCAAGTTATCGGCATTAGTGAAGTTGTATAATTTGAAGGCAAAACATGGGATGAGTGATGTATGTTTTACAGAATTATTGATACTTCAGGGCGAGTTGCTTCCAGAAGGAAATACAATACTGGCCTCTATGTATGAGGCAAAAAAGACTTTGTGTGCATTGGGGCTGAGTTATGAGAAAATCCACGCATGCCCCAATGATTGCATCTTGTATAAGAAGGAGTATGAAGATTCAACTAATTGTCCTACTTGTGGTAACTCAAGGTGGAAGGAAACCAAAGATGGATTCTTGAAAGAAGGTGTGGCAGCAAAGGTGTTGTGGTATTTTCGTCCAATTCCAAGGTTTAAAAGGATGTTTCAATCACATGAGACAGCTAAGAATTTGACTTGGCATGCTACTAGAAAATCAATTGACGGTCAGATGTCTCATCTGGCGGATTCCCCGTCTTGGAAACTTGTTGATGATAAATGGCCCGAGTTTGGTAATGAGCCGAGAAACTTGAGATTGGCTCTTTCATCTGATGTATTCAATCCCCACAGTTCTCTAAGTAGCAGATATAGTTGCTGGCCAGTTATCTTAGTTACATATAATCTCCCACCATGGTTGTGCATGAAATGAAAGTTCATGATGTTGACTTTATTGATTTCCGGTCCTAAACAACCTGGAAATTATATAGACGTCTACTTGGAGCCTTTGATTGATGATTTAAAATCTTTGTGGGATGGGATTAGAGGAGTGTATGATGCACACATAGGAGAATACTTTACACTCAGAGCTGCATTACTGTGGACCATTAATGATTTTCCCGCCTATGGAAACTTATCTGGTTGTGTTGTTAAAGGATATAAAGCTTGTCCAATATGCGGCGATGATACACCTAGTCACAGGTTGAAAAATGGCCACAAAATTTGTTACATTGGGCATAGAAAATGGTTACCAATCAATCATCCATATAGGAGGCAACGTGCAGCTTTTAATGGGAAACCTGAATATGGCACGCCTCTGGAGCCATTAACGGGAGAAGAAGTGCTGCATATGGTTGAAGATATTAATTACATATGGGGCTCGAAAAAAGGGGGAGGTGGAGGTGAAAATGATGGTGACAGAGTTTGTTGGAAGAAGAAGTCAAAATTCTTTGATCTTGAGTATTGGAAATACCTTCCAGTGAGGCATGTCCTAGATGTTATGCACATTGAGAAGAATGTTTGTGATAGTATCATTGGTACATTGTTGGAGATCCCTGGAAAAAATAAAGATGGGATTGCTGCTCGGTTCGATTTATTGAACATGGGGGTCAAAACTGATTTGCAACCCGAGTATGGAGACAGAAGTATTCGTTTGCCTCCAGGGCCTTGGAACTTGTCAAGAGCAGAGAAGAGAGGGGTTTGCAATTCTTTCTATGGTATGAAGGTCCCTGAAGGTTATTCTTCAAATATAAAAAATCTTGTATCTTTACAAGATTTAAGACTTCTTGGCCTTAAATCACATGATTGTCATACCTTAATGCAACAATTGCTCCCTGTGGCAATTCGTTCTGTTTTGGAGAAGCCTGCAAGGTATGCAATAACTCGTTTGTGCTTCTTCTTCAATGCTATATGTGCAAAGACGGTTGATGTTTCCAAGCTAGATAAGTTGGAAGAAGATGTAGTAGTTACTTTGTGTTTGCTTGAAAAATACTTTCCACCTTCATTCTTCGATATCATGGTTTATCTAGTAGTACATCTTGTCAGAGAAGTTCGTCTATGTGGGCCAGTATATTTTAGATGGATGTATCCGTTTGAAAGATATATGAAAGTTCTAAAGGGGTATGTTCAGAACCGTACTCATCCCGAAGGTTGCATTGCGGAGCGTTATATAGCTGAAGAAGCTGTAGAATTTTGCACTGAACATTTATCTGATATTAGTACAATTGGAGTGCCATCAAGTCAAAAGATAGGAGTTTCAAAGCCATTATCAGGTTGCACAGTGAGCGTAGTTGATCGGGACCTGTTGAACCAAGCACATCTATATGTCTTGGAGAATACGGAGGAAGTCCTACCTTATATCGAGTATGAGTTTTATTCTTTAAGTTTCCATTTTAAATTATTCCTCATGTTAAATTTAAGGTATGCAATAATTGATTGGGACCATAATGCTTGAATTTTTTGTGTCATGTAGGGAACATATGATCCACATTAAGGCCGCTTATCCAAAATTTAGAAAGAGAACAAAGTGGCTGCAAGATAAGCACAATAGCACTTTTATTCAATGGCTACACTTCAAGGTATATGTTATTCAATAACATATTGGACTTTTAATTTTCTTCTTTCTATGTTAGATTGAATTAAAATATGATTAATTTGCAGGTTCAAAGTGAACTTGATGAGGGAGGCAATCATGGGGTATCAGAAAATTTAAGGTGGCTAGCAGCTGGTCCAAACATGGCAGTGCCATTATATAGGAGCTATCTTATTAAAGGTGTTAAATTTAACATCAAGGCACAAGATGATGTGCGGACAGTTCAAAATAGTGGAGTTTATTTACTTGCACATACCATGCATGTTGCTAGTGCCAAGGATAAAAACCCAATTCTCTCAAATATGGGTTTTTATGGTGTCATTCAAGAAATTTGGGACCTTGACTACCAAAAGTTTACAATCTTAGTCTTTAGGTGTGATTGGATAGATAGTACTTCCGGCCTTGTAGTCGACAAACTTGGATTTACCCTTGTAGATTTGAGTAAAATTGGACATAGGAATGACCAATTTGTTTTGGCTTCTCAAGTCAAACAAGTATTTTTTGTTGACGACCCGATGCATCATGGTTGGTCGGTAGTGTTATCAGCGCCTAATAGAGAATATAATGATGTTATTGGTGATGATGTCTTAGGTGATGTGAGAATTGAGTGTGAGCCATTTACTAGAGGGATGCCAAATGTTGACACATTTGATGAACTAGTGGGTGAGTTTGGGAGTCAAAATATTCGAGATGGGTGTGAAGATATGTGGATTGAATGATGCTCTTGTAATTTATGAAATTACTTATGCCCTAAACAGCACTACTGTATGACATTAATTTTGTAATAAATTGTAATGTGTTTTCTTCACTTTCATTATGCAGGTTTTGGCCACAAAACAATCAGTACATAAAATACTGGTTCAGTACTATAAAACGACGGTCCTCATAAAACTGTGAAAAACAGACGTCTGTTTTCAAAAAAATTGTCAATAAAAAACGACGTTTTGGAGCATTCAACGACGGCATTGAATTTACCGACGTCTAAAAGCGAAGTAAAATTGAAGAAAGACGACGGTATTGTGAAACAGTTATTAACGATATCACGTCGGAGAAGCATAAAGAGCCGACATGTAATTACAAATAACACGACTCCAGTACCATAATACCGACGTCTAAAACGACAGATATCGAACCTGAACGTTACAAAAGACGACGTCTTAGAGCATGAACTCGTCCGTAACAAATAAAAAATCGTCGTCTTAAAATTTTACTACGTCGCTTGTTATATAAAAAATGAAGTAAAAAATAAACAATTCACGACGTAATTTGATATCCAGAGGTAAATTTGTCGACGTAAAAAGATATTTTGACGTCGTTCTTTTACAAAAACAACGTTATATTAAATATCCACGTCTCTTTTTTTTTATTCTTATGTCATTACATATATTTTCCACGTCGATTGGCTGAAAAACTTCGCCGTCTCAGATATGTTAGACAACTATTATTTTGGTAAAGACGACGTATAAATAGAGAAATACAGTTGTCTTTTACATGATCACGACGTTGTATATAAAATACGACGACGTTTATAGAAATAAATATGTCGTAAGTCATGAGCCTAACATATTTTCCACGTTGTTTATTTTATATACAATGAAGTGGAAAAACCATTTCACGACGGTTATAAAAATATATGCAACATCGTATTTCTGAATAACGTCGTATGTTATTTATTTAAAGACGTAGTATATGTCTTTACACGACTGTGTTTGTATACAATAGGTCGTCTATTCTTATCTTTGACAATTTTTTGTCTCATTTTTCAGTATACAGACGTCGGTGTTTTTTGTTAATGACGTTGTTTGTTATAACAACGACGATTAATTACCCTAACCGCTATTTCCACGTCAATATTAATGGAAAAAACGAAGTGGAAAAATCATTTCACGACGGTTATATAAATATTCCAGACGTCATATAGTTTAATAACGTCGTATTTTATTTATTTAATGACGTATTGTATTTATTTACACGATGGAGTTTGTATAAAATAGGTCGTCTATTCTTATCCTTAACAATTTTTTGGCTCATTTTTCAATATACAGACGTCAATTTTTTGTTGTTGTTAATGACGTTGTTTGTTAGAACAACGACGGTGATGTACCCTAACCGCTATTTCCACGTCAATATTAATGGAAAAAACGAAGTGGAAAAAGTATTTCACGACGGTTATATAAATACATTGGACGTCGTATGTTTAAATAACGTCGTATTTTATTTATTTAAAGACGTATTGTATTTATTTAAACGACGGGGTTTGTATAAAATAGGTCGTCTATTCTTTTACACGACAATTTTTTGGTTCATTTTTCAGTATACAGACGTCGGTTTTTTTTTTGTTAATGACGTTGTTTGTCATTACAACGACGGTGATTTCGCGTCGTGGTTTTACTTTGCAAAAGATGTCGGTCGATTTTACGACGGTTTGAAAACCCGATACACGACGGTGAATTTCCGTCGTCTTTTGCCTTTTTTTGTAGTATTGTAGGGTTGAGATTGCCAGAGCCAACCAAATCATTAAGTTGTCCTCAGAAAGAGCATGTGGTCATCTTCACTGATGTCTTCAACTATGGGTTTAGATTGCCGTTGTGCCCTTGTGTGCAATAGATTCAGGCGCGTCAACTTTTGGATTACCTTGTTGGGGACCATTTGGGTGAGGTTAAGTCTTCTATTACCATTAGGTGTGTACTTATGTCCTATGAACTATAAATAGGCACTTTAGCACAACATTTTTCAGAATGTGAGAAAACTAAGGCATCAAATAGGGTTTGAGCCAAAGGTGAGAGAAAAGTGAGCTAGAGTTTGTGAGAGAGCATAGGGGGTTCTTCATTGTAACTAACGGGGTTCTTCATTACTAGTGAATTTCTTGAGAATCACCCAAGAGGACATAGGCCTAATGCCGAACCTCTATAAATTTTTGTGTTCTTTGTGCTTGTTTACTTTTCGGTTGGTGTGTGCGCTTTATCTTTGCGTGGCTTGTGTGTGGTAGTTGCGTAGTCCATCAGCGACAAGGTCTTGGAGTGTTTTCGCACAACATTTCGAATTACTATTTCTATTACAATTATGGATATCTCTTGTCATAATTGATTTGCACATATACATTTCTATGGGGTCCACATTTTTCATATCCCACCATGTTCTTATGTTCATATTCATCCTCATGTCCTCTTTCTTATCCTCTTTTCTTTGTCTTCCCAAACCTCTCATCCAACAGACCCCTTCCAACAATAAAAACGGGTTAATTACATTTTTGGTCACTGAGGTTTGGCTCGAAATCAAATTTGGTCATTGTGATTTTAATTTTCCCGATGTTGTCACTGTACTTGCAATCGTTGACAAATCAAGTCTCGTGTCTTAAATATGTCAGTTTGAAGATACATGCTAGTTTCATCAGTGGCTTTACTGTCAACACAATAATGCTTAAAAAATAGAAAAAAATAAACTATTAAAAATAAAAAATTTAAAAATTTAAAAAAATAAACCCTACCCAAGCCCAACTCTCCCTGAGCCGCCTCCCTAGCCCTCAGGCCCTCCCCCCCCCCTCTCTCTCTCTCTCTCTCTCTCTCTCTCTCAATACCCCTCAATAGTGTGATAGCCAAATGCAACTCATTCTACAACCTTAGTTTTCATACAACTTTGAAAATCATACCAAGCACAAATGTAACTTCAAATCTCACCAAAGTTGTCCTCTCACAAATGAATCACTCAGAAGAGGGCTACTATGCATCACTCAGTTAAAAACATGAGAATAGAGTTGAACCATAATGGATTTAACTCGCAATAGAGAGATGAATAACATGCATGAATATGATCTCAAGAAGGATGCCAGGCACTTAAAAACAAAAAAATGGATGCAATTCAACAACATAACATTTATGATCAATTTAGGTCTTTAGCATAGGTTGTAATGGGGCTAAGGGTGTAAGGTGAGTGAGAAATGAAAGGTAAGGATAATACAAAGTCCAAATGAAATGTAAGAGAGCATTCAACAATTGATTACAAAACTTTGAATCATCATGCTTAGATATATATATATATATATATATATATATTTTCACATGATCAATTAGACCATAAAGCCTTATACCTCCATTTATTTTGATTCACATTCCTCTCTTCCATTTGAATGACCACCAATTTACTTTTAAGGCCAATAAAGAAAATCCGAACTTGAATTCTAAATCAATCGCCACTTAACCACAACTCTTCAATTATTATTATTATTTTTTTTATCAAAGGTATATTTTCATTAAAACAAAACAATGAAATAGTACATCGACTTCGAATAGGCAGAGAAGTCATATTTTAGCCTCATTAAAACCTGGCCTTTTAAACCCCCAAAGGAGGAAGATCCGGTCAAGGAAAAAGAGTACCACGACTCCTCCCATAAAGACAAAACAAAAGACTAGGTGTTCTCACAATCTGTCGTCAAAGACGACCTCAACCAAGGTGGAGCCACATCATCCCACAAAAATCTAATCCCTTCTCGTAATCTAAATGCGCCACCTGATTTCCTTGTCATGGCTGGAACACAACATCGAAAACTGCAGCATCTGTCATTAGTCGTCGCACATCCTCCACTATATTCCCAACATTACTCCACCATCCATCCATTCCTTTAAGCATAGACACCGCTTCCTGAGAGTCAAAAGCCAGAATAAAACTAGTATACCCATAAGCAATATCAGGGCATGTCAATGATAAATATATCAATTTCCCAACCAACCTTTGGTATCTTTTGTTGTTAGCTGGGACCTGATCCACATAAACCCCAAGTTTATTATTCTCAACAATACGTGTATCAGTTGGTTTACAATCAAACATCCCAGTATTTGCTAGCAAGCCCATGACATACTTCCTTAGTGAAAGAAATAAGCCATCTTTAGATCGAGTGACTTCCACTCCTAGAAAATATTTCAGACTGCGCAAATCTTTCATTTGAAATTCAGACGCTAAACGCTTTTGCATTTCCTTGATTTCTGCAGTATCATCATCAATCACAATCATATCATCAACATAAATAATCAACAAAGTCACCTTATCAGCCCTATGTGTAATGAATAGAGTATGATCAATATTGGCCTGTTGGTAACCAAAATTCTTCATAGCTGCAGTAAATTTGCCAAACCATAACTGAGGAGACTACTTTAATCCATACACCACCAGCCCCTGCTCATTCCTTCCTTATCCAACGCACCATCACAATTTAAGATGGAAGAGTTATCGGGCGATTTGATCCACTGTACATTGCGGGGGACTCGATCAGTTTCGGCTCAGTATTGTAGGCTTTAAATTGCGCTTGCCACTCCAATGTTTTAAACACAAGATCCTCCATAATGCCAAATGGTTTCCCATGTACAAGATTATTACGCAGCTGCCAAACTCTCCATAAACAACAAACAAAGATTTCCAAGTCGTGGGAAGAGAGAATCCCAGCTGCCTGCTCAAAGAAATCAGCAAATTAGCAACGCACCTTACCCAAACATACTGAGAATAATGTACACCGCTAGAACTTGCAGCTGTATTTACACTCCCAAAGGGCATGCCACATACCTGCCAAAGATAGTGTAATTGAGAGAGTATAGAAGCTGAAAATAGAGAGGTTTTGCAGAGAATGCAAATCTGAATTTTCTCATTTCACATATTGAATATTTATCTACAAGTATAGGCATAGCTAGATAGCCATCCGTTGGTTACAACCCCAATTCACAATTTACAATATTACAATCTCCAAAGCATGAATTATGTCTCCATGTTTCCAGCTTGTTGTGTTCCCCTTGTGTTCCCCTAAAACATGGAAGTGAGTTTCTAGGTGGTAGACAAGCTTTTCCATGTTTCCAGCTTTGTCTCAAGTCATTGTCAACACTCCCCCTCAAGTTGGTGCAAAGATATCACGCATGCCCAACTTGTCAACTGAGTCATGAAAGACTTTACTTGATACGGCCTTCGTCAGAATGTCGGCAAGTTGGTTTTCCGAGTTTACAAACGGAAACTTAATTATACCACTTTCTAGTTTCTCTTTGATGAAGTGTCGATCGACTTCCACATGTTTGGTACGGTCATGTTGTACTGGGTTATGTGCTATCTCGATGGCAGCTTTATTGTCACAATATAGGTTTGTGGCATTCACTTGTTTAATGACAAGATTCTTTAGCAATCTTCGCAACCAAAGCAATTCACATACTCCTTGAGCCATTCCTCTAAACTCAGCTTCAGCACTGGATCTTGCTACAACTCTTTGTTTCTTACTCCTCCAAGTAACTAAATTGCCACCCACAAATGTAAAATATCCAGAAGTTGAGCGTCTATCCGTGATACACCCTGCCCAATCAGCATCAGTGTATCCTTCAAGATCCATAGGTGTATGTTTGGAGAACATCAATCCTTTTCCAGGGGCAGTCTTCAAGTATCGCATTATCCGTATTACGCCATTCATGTGTGCTTCACTTGGTTGATGCATGAATTGGCTTACCACACTCACAGCATAAGCTATGTCAGGGCGTGTGTGGGATAGATAAATCAATCGCCCAACTAACCTTTGATACCTTTCTTTATCAGTAGGAGCTTGATCTGGATACATTCCCAATTTGTGATTCTGTTCAATAGGTGTGTCAGCTGGCTTGCAATCCAGCATTCCTGTTTCTGTCAACAAATCTAACACATACTTTCTTTGGGATAAAAATATGCCATGTTTAGATCTAGCAACCTCAATGCCAAGAAAATATTGTAACTCACCCAGTTCCTTCATCTCAAATTCACTTCCAAGGAGCTTTTGTAGATTCTGCATTTCTTCATTGTCATTACCGGTAACCACCATATCATCTACATAGATGATCAGAGCCGTAAGCTTTCCACCACGACGCTTTAAGAACAATGTGTGATCTGAGCTACTCGGAGTGTACCCAAATCGTTTCATGGAATCAGTAAATCTCCCAAACCAGGCTCGCGGTGATTGCTTTAGCCCATACAGAGATTTTCTCAGCTTGCATACGGTATTCGGACTGGATGTCATAGGAATCCCTGGTGGTGGATCCATATATATTTCTTCTTGTAAGTCCCCATGAAGAAAAACATTTTTTACATCATATTGCAGTAGTGGCCAGTCAAGATTTGCAGCCAAGGATATGAGAACACGTACAGTGTTGATTTTGGCAACTGGTGCAAACGTCTCCTGGTAGTCAATTCCATATGTTTGTGTATATCCCTTGGCCACTAATCGAGCTTTGTATCGGTCTATGGATCCATCAGCTTTGTATTTAACAGTGTATATCCATCGACATCCAACTGGTTTCTTCCCATGTGGTAAAGGAACCATTTCCCATGTAGAATTCTTGTTCAAAGCTTCCATTTCAATTGCCATTGCTTCAGTCCATCTAGAATCTGTCACAGCATCCTGCCATTTACTTGGAACACATACAGTAGATAATTGATTGACAAATAATGCATATGACTTTGACAATCTATGAGTGGACACATGGTTATTGATGGGGTATTTAGATTTAGCATTAAGGTCAAGGCAATATTGAGGTTTAGGTTTTCCCCTAGTGGATCTAGGTGGAAGTGTATATGGTGCAACATTAGGTGGTTCAGTGGTTACCTCAAGTACTTCTTCATCACTAGACGAATGATGCGATGGCAGGGCAGGAGGGGTTGTATTTTGTAGTTGATCATCAGGGGCATCTGGATCACCTTCTGGTTCCATAGTCTCAAGGTCTTCACTGAGGTCAGGACTGGACAGATCATAATTTTCTTCAGAATTTTCAACTCTGTGAAAAAGCGACCGGTCGCTGGGTTCTTCACGACCGGTCGCCAGGGGAATTTGATTTGTATTCGTCTCTGTGTCAAAACGACCGGTCGTAAATGTGTCGCGACCGGTCGCATGGGGCACTTTGCGACTAGTCGTCGATGGATCACGACCGGTCGCCTGGGGCACTTCATGAGAATCTTCAACTCTGTGTAAACATGACCGGTCACAAGTAGGGTGGCGACCGGTCGCCTGGGGTACTTCTCCGTTTTCTTCAGCATTTTTTTCGATATTCTCTTCAAATGACAAGTCCTTCTCTTCACTCCCCCTCTCCCCCTGAAGAGAAGGGGTCTTGGAAACCATAAAGTAGGCCAAATCTTCATGAAAAATGGTATCCATAGTGACAAAGATTTTTTGAGTAGGAGGATGGTAACACTTGTATCCTTTTTGATTCAAGCCATATCCAATGAACACACATCGGAGGGCACACGGATCCAGCTTACTCCATTGATGAGAAGGAACATGAGCATAAACAACGCAACCGAACACACGAGGAGGCAACTTGAGAATGGTAGGAAGAGAGATGTGATGAGCCAAGGTATCTAGTGGAGTTTGGAAATTCAGAACGCTACTAGGCACCCGATTAATCACATAGACTGCAGAGAGGAGAGCATGACCCCATAAGAGATGAGGAACAGATTTATCAAGCATATAGGCACGGGCAACTTCAAGTAATTGGCGATTCTTTCGTTCGGCGACACCATTTTGTTGTGGAGTGAAAGGTGTGGAGGTTTGATGGACGATGCCTTGGTCCTTGAAGAATTGAGCCAAGGCACCATTCACATATTCCCCACCATTGTCAGACCGAAACACTTTGATGGATGCTTGGAACTGAGTGGTGATCATAGCATGAAATTCGCGGACTGTGGTGGTAACATCACTTTTATGGGCGAGCAAATATACCCATGTCATGCGGGTACAGTCATCTATAAATGTAACAAACCACCTCTTGCCAGTAGAAGAGACTTTAGCAGGGCCCCAAACATCGGAGTGAATCAACTCAAAAGGAAATTCTGTTTTACTATCACTTGAGGGAAATACAGTGCGATGACTCTTGGCCAATACACATGTTTCACACTTAAACTGAGAATCAACTAAGCCTTGGAATAGTGATGGAAACAACCGTCGAAGGTAGCCAAACGATGGATGTCCTAAGCGACGATGCCATAGCCAAATCTGTTGTTGAGCACGTGAGTTTTGAACATGGACAGCTCGTGGTGGTGATGCGACCGTCAAGGTATACAACCCCCCTCTCCGTTTACCATGCCCAATCGTCTCGTGAGTCGTAAGGTCCTGAAACTTACAATGAGAAGGATAGAATGTGGCATAACAATTATGTGAGTCAAGGAGCCCCATTGGAAGGAGCCCCATTGGCACTAGTGATGTAAGGATAATGAGATTTAGGAGATAAGGTGGAAAAAACAGTGGAGTCAAAAGTCATATGATCAGTGGCACCAGTATCAATTATCCATGTAGTATAGCGTGTACCTGAATTGGGGTTGGAGTCGGAGAGTAAGGCAAGAGACGGAGACTCACCGGTAGTCATGACATAAGCAGTCTTGGATGCCATGTTGCGGGTCTTGTGTGAAAGTATGGATACGTAAATGCAGCGGAAGATTTCAAGAACACAACAGGGGTACAACAAAACCAAGTAACCAAAGGAACACAAGTTGAATTATGCAGGGACAAGGTTAAGTAGAGACAAGGCTTAAGCAAACAAGCTTAGAGCTTCAGCAAACAAGAGCACAAATTAGGATTGTGATCACAACCAATTTTAAGGCAAGGCAAAGTATAAGATAGGAATGATATAACAGCAAATTATGGGCAAGGATAGGTAGAGATTAGGCAAGAACAAGGTTATGCAGAGGCAACCAAAATCGATTGCTCTGATACCATGCCAAAGATAGTGTAATTGAGAGAGTATAGAAGCTGAAAATAGAGAGGTTTTGCAGAGAATGCAAATCTGATTTTTCTCATTTCACATATTGAATATTTATCTACAAGTATAGGCATAGCTAGATAGCCATCCGTTGGTTACAACCCCAATTCACAATTTACAATATTACAATCTCCAAAGCATGAATTATGTCTCCATGTTTCCAGCTTGTTGTGTTCCCCTTGTGTTCCCCTAAAACATGGAAGTGAGTTTCTAGGTGGTAGACAAGCTTTTCCATGTTTCCAGCTTTGTCTCAAGTCATTGTCAACAATACCTTCCTCAACCTGACCACACCGTAAACAGATTGGAGTACGAGCAATTCTCCGCCGGAATATGTTTTGGGCAGTTGGCAAAATGTCAGAACATGCCCGTCAAAGCAACAACTTCACTTAATTGGGCAACCCCGACTTCTAAATAGCATTCCAAAACCCACGTCGAGGCTTCGAATTTGAAGCTCCCACAACATCACCACTGATCTCCTCGCACTGACGAAGAGCCACATGATACCTGGACTTCACGGTATATTTACCATTTATGGATCTCACTTTTTAAAATTCTGTGGAAACCTCAGTGATGAGGCATGCTGTATACAAGGATGTGGCTCTGATAGACAAAGCTGGTCAAGTTGAAAGAGCAGAAATTAGAACTGGAACTTTGGAGGATATATTTAACCATTCTTTAGTATTTGTTTTATCAATTCTTTTGTGCATAAATGCCAAATATATAACCATGTTGGTGGTTTCTGTTGCAGGATGATTCAGAAATCGTTGCAATTATCAAAGAATTGTTGGAGACTCGCTTCCGACCAGCAGTGCAAGATGATGGTGGCGACATTGAGTATAGGGGATTTGATCCGTAAGTTTCCTTCATTTAATTTAGGGTACTGATTTTCCCACTTCCTTTTTATCCACTTACACTCCATTTTTCTAAAAAAAAGGAGTGTAGGTGGATAAAAGGGGAGTGGGTAAATCATTTACCTTAATTTAATCCTTTTAATTTAATATTGGAGAAGGCCGAAATTTTATTTCTGCTTCTTGGCTTTATCTCTTTGCTTCTGTTGTTTTCTAATTCTTTTTTTAATCTGTGTTTAGAGAAACTGGAATAGTTAAATTGGGAATGCAAGGAGCATGCAGTGGCTGCCCAAGCTCATCAGTCACCCTGAAATCTGGCATTGAAAATATGCTAATGCATTATGTACCTGAGGTAACAAGCAACAGACATTTGCTTGCATTTTCAACAATGTGCATGCCTTTGCATTTGAATCTTTGTTGGTATGATAATGTTCGATCTTTGGCCACGATACTTGGCGTTCTATACATGGAATAGTTAGGAACTTAGGAATGCTACTGTAAACTGAAGTATAACAAATCTAGCACCCTTAGGGAGGCATCTTTTCTTCCACCAATCTAAATGCTCTCACTTTTCCCACTACTGGTTCCCATAAATTCAAAGAACATGGGTTAGCTGAATGGGGAGGCCCGAACATTTCAAAGACTGAGCTCTAATTTCACAGCTCGACCTCCTAGAAAGAGCCTCCAAACTTGTATCCTCAATGTTGTTAGCAGCCCTGTTTTTTGGTGTGTTTATATTTAGACCTAAGAGGATCTGAAAACTTTGAAAACCTAACCAAGTTCAAATAACGTCTTTCAGCACCGAAGTGAAAATAGTGTCATCTGCGTTGGTACAGGCATTCACATTCCCATTCCTAAAAAGTTCCTATCTTTAATCATACCCAAACAATCCCCCAAAAATTTCCATATAAAAATAAAACCCATTTGGTCAAGGGGTCTGTTCCCTTCCACGGTGGGTGCTAAAATATGAATATGGTTTGAATACTTTGAGTTATTATTTATTCTTCTCCATAAGGAGGTATATATAGGAGTTTACATGAGTGCTTTACAAGGAAATAGATACAGTAATCAATTAGGATAGTATCTCCTAATTATACAATGATTTGTCAACTGTATAGAATAGGAAAGTAAATCTCTTAATTAAGCAAGGAAATAAATCTCCTTGATTAATTAGGAGACTCACGTCAACAGTCCTCCTCAAGTTGGTGCATATATGTCACCAATGCCTAACTTGGTAAGTGAGTCATGAAATACTCTACCACAAACAGCTTTTGTTAAGATATCTACCAATTGATCTTCTGATTTTACGAATGGTAGGCGGATGATCTTCTTCTCAATTTTTTCTTTGATAAAATGTCTATCCACCTCAACATGTTTGGTTCAACCATGTTGAACTGGATTATGGGCAATATCAATAGCTGACTTGTTGTCACATTGCAACTCCATTGGCTTTTCTGGCTTGAAGCCCAATTCTGTCAAGAGTCTTCTGATCCACAATAATTTACAAACTCCATGAGTCATTCCTCGATTCTCTGCTTCTGCACTAGATCGAGAAACCACATTTTGCTTTTTACTCTGCCAAGTGACTAGGTTATCTCCCACGAATGCGTCCATCTGTAATGGAACCAGCCTAATCAGCATCTGTATACCCAACAACTTCAAGATCTTCATTTTTTGAGAACATTAATCCTTTCCCAGGGGTTGACTTTAAGTATCTTAAGATCCGATCAACTGCGTTCCTATGAGAAACACTGGGTGAATGCATAAACTGACTAACCACACTCACAACATATGCAATATCTGGTCTTGTGTGTGCCAGGTATATCAACCTTCCAACAAGGCATTGGTACTGTTCCTTATTGGTTAGTTCTTGGTCCATGTCTTCACACAACTTGTGATTCATCTCAATGGGTGTATCAGCAGGTTTACATCCAAGCATTCCTGTTTCAATGAGTAGATCCATTACATACTTCATTTGAGATAAAAATATACCAGTTTTTGACCTTGCTACTTCGATTCCGAGAAAGTACTTCAGATCACCTAAATCTTTCATCTCAAATGCCTGAGACAAATACTTTTGCAACTTCAGTTGCTCTTCTACGTCGTTTCCAGTTACGATTATGTCATCTACATAAACAATCAATGCAGTAAATTTTCCTCCATCACGCTTCAAGAACAGGGTGTGATCTGAATTACTCTGTGTATATCTAAAATTCTTCATAGATTTAGTAAATCTGCCAAACAATGCCCTGGGAGATTGTTTTAACCCATATAATAACTTTTTGAGCTTGCAAACTTGATTTTTCTTATCAAGAGCTGAATTACATCCTGGGGGTAAGTCCATATATACTTCTTCTTCCAAGTCTCCATGTAAGAATGCATTTTTGACATCAAATTGATGTAGTGGCCAATCGAGATTTGTTGCTAGAGACAATAAAGCTCTAATAGTGTTAATCTTGGCTACTGGGGCAAAGGTCTCCTCGTAGTCTATCCCATATCTCTGTGTGTACCCTTTCGCCACCAATCTAGCTTTATATCTTTCAACGGATCCATCTGCTTTGAGTTTCACAGTATAAATCCACCTGCATCCTACTGTCTTCTTTCCATGAGGTAAGGACACGAGTTCCCATGTGACATTCTTTTGGAGAGCTCGCATTTCTTCATTCATGACTTCTTTCCATTTTGGGTCTTCTAGTGCTTCAGTTACACTATTGGGGACAGATATGTCAGCCAACTGCTTCACATAGTGCACATGTGACTCTGATAATCTGCTGAGAGATATATAATTATTGATGGGGTATTTCCCTTTGGCTTTAAGATCTGCTTCATATTGTACTTGAGGTTTGCCACGGTTCTTCCTTTCTGGAAGCTGATATGTAGGCTATGTGCCTTCTGAAATCAAATCATCATGGGATATTTCATTCGTGTTATCAGTTTCAGGAAAAGATGCTACCTGAATGACTTCCTCAGCAGGTAATTGGTGTGGTACTGGAGCTGAAGCGGGCAAAATCTCATAAAACGGTTCAATTTCCTCCTCCTGATTTTGACAGCGTGGAGACAACTAATCGTTTTCCTCTGGCGATCGATCGATGTCTGCTGGCGACCGGTCGTTTTGAAGCAGGTTCTCTATATGTGAAGAACTAAGGGCGCGACCGGGTGCTTTCCATTGGCAACAAGTCGTTTTGATGCAAAGTGACGTCATGGGGAAAAAATCGAGAATTTAAGCAGTGGTGGATTCTCGATTCTCCTCCTGGGCTGTTGAAAAATATAAGTCATGTTCCCGAAACACAACATCTATGGAGGTAAAGACCTTCTGACTAGGAGGATGATAACACCGGTATCCTTTCTGATGAGGTGCATAGCCAATGAAAACACACTTTTCGGCTCGGGGATCCAATATGCTTCGTTGGTGATCATGTAAGTGGACAAATACAACACAGCCAAAAATCTGGGGTTCTAGGTTTGGAGTGGGAGGTGTTCGGATATGGTGGTGAAGTGTTTGAAGTGGTGTTTGGAAATTTAGGATACTAGAGGGAATCCGATTGATAAGGTATGTTGCAGAGATGACGGCTTCGCCCCAAAAAGATCGTGGCATATTGGCACCAAAGAGAGAGACACGAATGACTTCCAATAAGTGTATGTTCTTTCTTTCAACCACCCCATTCTGTTGGGGAGTGTATGGGCATGAGCGTTGATGTATGATGCCATGATCTTGTAAGAACTGGTTAACATCATGGTTGAGAAATTCTCCGCCATTGTCAGAACGAAGAACCTGAATTCTGGCATGAAACTGAGTCTCCACCATTTGATAAAACTGTTGAAACTTGGAACTAACTTCCCCTTTAGTTTGGAGAAGGGGAACCCAAGTCATGCGTGTGCAATCATCTATAAACGTGACAAACCATCGAGCCCCTGCCGGAGTGGCAATTTTAGCAGGTCCCCAAACATCAGAATGAACAAGAGAAAACGGAACCAAACTCTTATTTGAACTTAATGGGAATGGGACACGATGACTCTTAGCTAATTCGCACATATCACACTGGAAGCTGGAAATATCAAGACTGAAAAATATTGATGGAAACAACTTCTTAAGATAACCGAACGAGGCATGCCCAAGACGTTTATGCCATAACCAAATTTTGTCTCTCTCCCCCTCAGAACGAGTTCCACTGGTTGTGAAAGCTTGACCAACCTTGATCTCACTATCCGGTGCCCAGTCCAAGTAGTAGAGTTTGCCCCGCCGAGTACCACAACCAATCGTTTTTCCTGTGAGGATGTCCTGAAAAACACAACGATTCGGGCAAAATGTTACAGTACACCCCAAAGTAGTAGTAAGTTGTGCAACAGATAACAAGTTATGGTCCAAAGATGGAACAAGTAATACAGAATCCAGATGTAGGGAAGTAGAGAGAGATAGAGAGCCCTCCCCAACCACAGGGGAGGGGGTACCATTAACATTAGACACCACCAACAGAGTGGATGATTTGCAATTAATAAGTTGGCCATGATCAAATGTCATGTGATCCGTAGCACCCAAGTCGATAATCCTTGCGGATTTTTGAGAGGACGTATGAAAAGTATAACCTTTGGTGGTGGTGATAGAAGCACGAGTTCGGATAGCCGGGTCAGCAAGATTGACCGCATGCTTCTGTGAGTCTGCAATAAGGGGGAGAATCGTAGAGATTCCTGACATTGCAGCGGAAGCAAGATGTGATATGAGAATGTGAGGAATTTTGATTGGAGGAATTTGATGTATGAATTTGATGTAGGAATTGGATTGGAAAGGTATGCGTATATGATTTGAGGGTATATGTTTAAGGATTTTGATAAGAGGATTTGAGGACTTTAGATTTGAGGGATTTGGATTTGGGAAAAATATGAGGAATTTGATTGAGGGTTTTGGATTTGAATATGAGAAATTTGAGATAAGGGTTTAAAGACAACCTAAGATCGATTGCTCTGATACCATGCTAAAATATGAATATGGTTTGAATACTTTGGGTTATTATTTATTCTTCTGCATAAGGAGGTATATATAGGAGTTTACATGAGTGCTTTACAAGGAAATAAACACAGTAATCAATTAGGATAGTATTTCCTAATTATACAATAATTTGTCAACTATATAGAATAGAAAAGTAAATCCCTTAATTAATCAAGGAAATAAATCTCCTTGATTAATTATATGAGACTCACGTCAACAGTGGGCATGTTGCCTCCCTAATTTCATCCTCTTCAAAGGGACTATGCAACTATTTTTCTCTCTCGGGATTAATTGGATACGATCTATCTCATCCACCTGAAATTTATCTCATCCTCAAGGGGCATTTCCCTTCTAAGCAACCTCTTCAAACGGCCTTTCCAACCAGTTTGCACTATCAAGACCAATTGGACAACAATCCATTCCATCCGCGTAAAACCTGAACTCTCAGAGAAGCCAGTGACCTCATTCACAATTCCCTGCTTCGATCTCAATAGTATTGCATATTCTCCAATTAATTCATCAATTTGTTCACAGTGTTTTTTTTTTTATTTTTAAAAACTTCCATTTGCTGTCTTATGAAACAGCTTTGTGTTGTTCTCCATTATTTGATTAATTTCTTTTTAGGTTTTGGTCTCCAACAAATGTCATCTTTTAGGACCTTTCCATCGAGTAATTTTAAGATGACGTCCTTATGTCCTTGAAGCTTCACTAATGTTCCTTGATTCTATTCGAAATGGCATTTTGCCTCCAAGGCCTCTGAATTGTAAATAGAATTCAGTGCATATTGAGACTAATGTATCACAATAACTATATTTTTTTTATAGTATTATATGAATACTAACTTATTTACACTTTAAGGATTTTGGAAACTATAATATAAAGTTTAATTTGACGAGGGAGGTTAGTTTAATCTTTTGAAATGGGCAGCGGTTTATGTACAAGCGATTTTGTATAATTTAAATTTTAAAAAAAAAGAATGATCCAAGTGACTCTAACAAGTGTATGGGAAACTCTGAACCAAGTCTTTGACTGTTAAAGGAAAGAAATATCTCAATGATTCTATATTGAGTGAGAAATATGTCAATGATTCTATATTGAGTAATTGTAGGAATTGATTGTAATTAGCTTAGAATTAGCATATGTTTACCTAGAATAGAAGCATCAACCGTGTATAAAGATTTTAGTCTGTAAGCAATACAGATATCATTCAATACAATATCAAATTCTTTATGGTATCAGAGCACCACTCTTGGTGACTCTGCTCAAACACCTTCCACCACAACCACCCTCTGCCCAAACACCCCCTGCCCAAACACCTTTTGCCACAACCACCATCGACACAGTATCATGGGTGAATCAACTCCCACAGAGCCAAAGACTACCGTCCACGACCCACTCAATTTACACAACTCAGACACATCGGGACTCTCCTTGGTTAACTTCAAACTTGAAGGCCATAACTATGGCCAATGGAGTCGATCTATGCAACTTAGCCTCAGCGCCAAGAACAAACTTGGATTGATTGATGGATCAATCAAAGCCCCTTCACCAAATGACTCAAAATTCCCATTGTGGCAGCGCTGCAATGATACTGTCATGGATTCTTCATGCTCTTCATCCAGACATAGCCAGTAGTGTCCTCTATGCCAAAACGGCGGCAGCCATATGGACAGATCTCCACGATCGCTTTTCACAAAGCAACGATTCCAGGATCTATCAGATTCGACAAGAAATTGTCGAGTACCGACAAGGGTCACAGCCTATCTCCATCTATTATACAAAATTGAAAGCACTTTGGGATGAGTTGGGTTCTTACCAGGAGCCTCTTGTATGTGACTGTGAAGGGCTGAAGAAACTTGCAGAGAGAGAGGAAAAAGAAAGAGTGATGCAATTTCTAATGGGCTTGCACGATTCATACTCCACCGTTCGGGGATCAATTCTGATGATGAATCCTTTACCAGATACACGCAAAGTCCATGGACTGATCCTTCAACATGAGCGTCAAATGGAGGTGACTAGCCGAAATGACAACCTGCTTACTTCACATGCAATGCAAATAAGCCAATCCCCAACTGCGGGAGCTTCACATCCACGCAAGTCTCTGAAATGCATATACTGCGATGGAGACGGACATCTGAAAGATCGATGCTACTTCATCATTGGCTTTCCCGTGGGCCACAAATGGCATGGTAAAAATGTCAAACCCAGAAACCAGCGTTTAGGACCCACTGCTCACAACGTTGAAGCTAATCCACCACCAACCAAACATGCTGATACGGTTAAGACAATCACTGATGGTCCAACTTTCACCAACGAGGAGTACAACGAACTTATTGCTATGATTCGCAATAAGAAGGGTAATGGTCAGTCATTGGCACATGCAACAGGTATCATTACACCCACTTATCACATTGCACAATGTGAATCACATTCCCAACTATATTGGATTGTGGATAGCGGGGCAACCGATCACATTTCTCATTCGCCTCCTACACATAATCACACTACAACTCATCATGAATTTGTGGGCTTGCCCAATGGAGAACAAGCAGAAATACACAACATTAGGTCTATTAAATTAACAAAAGACTTGTCTCTTGATGGAGTTCTTCATGCTCCCAAATTTCATGTCTACTTACTATCTGTGAGTAAGTTAACTCGAGCTCTGCGTTGTATAGTAATTTTCTATCTGGATTTTTGTGTTGTGCAGGACGTGGATACGAAGAAGACGATTGGCCTGGGCAAGCATTTTGATGGGCTTCACTACCTCACACCTGCCCAAAACCCTCACCTCATTAGTCATGTTCACCGCACCTCCGACCTTTGACATCAACGTCTAGGCCACCCATCACCTGCTCCTCTTCACTCTCTGTCAAAGAATATTCCTGAAATAATGTTTAATTCCCAGCATATTTGTGATGTTTGACCTTTGGCAAAACAAACAAGATTACCTTTTCCTTCTAGTTCAATTCAAATAGTTGCACCTTTTGATCTTATTCACTGTGACATTTGGGGACCTCACAAAACACATACACACTCTGGGGCACGTTATTTCTTGACTATTGTTGATGATTTTACTTGTTTTACATGGGTTCATCTTATGACTTTTAAATCCGATACACAACTCATCTTGCAATCATTTTTTTCATGGGTTAAAACACAATTTAATCGCAACATTAAAACTTTCCATTCCGATAACGGTAGTGAATTCTTATCCATGAGCTCCTTCTTCACCAATCTTGGCACCAATTTTCAACACTCTTGCACATATACCCCTCAACAAAATGGGGTAGTTGAACGCAAACATCGTCATCTTTTGAATATTGGTCGGGCACAACGTTTTCAAGCCAACTTACCTTTACAATTTTGTGGGAAAGCCTTCAAACGGCCTGTTATCTTATAAATCGCCTTCCAACTCCATTACTATCTCATAAAACACCTTAAGAACTTTTACATGGGCATTCTCCTGCTTATTCTCACCTAAGGGTTTTTGGGTGTCTTTGTTATACCACTAATCTTAACCCCAATCACTAATTTGACACTCGTGCCCGCCGTTGTCTTTTTCTTGGGTATCCTCTCAACCAAAAAGGTTATCGTGTCTATGATCTTGACACAAAGAAATTTTTTGTTTCTCGAGATGTCATTTTTCACGAACATGCCTTTCCTTTTTCTGATAATCCATTAGAAAATCAAACTGACTCACCTATTCTTCTTATTCCTCAAGTTGACCTGCATTCACCAGCCCATATCTCTCCAGGCCCGGCCCATATCCCCTCACTCTCCTTTACCACATACCCGGCCCACACCACCTCACCCCTTCTATCTTCACACCCGCTCCCAGAACCTAATTCCCCTTCGACCTCACCCACAGCTCCCCCCTCTCTTGATTGCGCCTCTGTTTCCCCAGCCCTCTCTTCATCTCCCCTTGATTGCGCCTCTGATCTCCCTGCCCCTCCCTCAGTCCCTCCCACTCTTCCTGACAGCCCCCCAATCCCTCGTCGATCCGAGCGTATCAAACGGCCTCCCTCTCGTTTTCAGGAGTATCAAGCTCATCACACCGTCTTGCTCACACCTGACGTCATCTCTTCATCCACGTCTGGAACCAGGTATCCTCTTCATAAGCACATCTCTTACTCTGGCTTATCTTCCAATTATCGCAATTTTGTGTGTAATGTCTCTCGATTGGGCGAGCCCACTACTTATGAACAGGCCTGTCGTGAACCCAAATGGGTTGCTGCTATGCAATCTGAATTACAAGCTCTTGATGCCAATCACACTTGGTCTTTGGTCCCTCTTCCTTCTGGCCATCGCCCAATTGGCTGCAAGTGGATATTTCGGATTAAATACCACTCTGATGGCACTGTTGAACGTTACAAGGCTCGCCTCGTTGCCAAAGGGTTTAACCAACGCGAGGGCATTGATTTCCATGACACTTTTGCTCCTGTTGCGAATTAATCACTATTCATTGCTTGCTATCCATTGCTGCTATTCGCCACTGGTCTTTGTATCAAATGGATGTCCAGAACGCCTTTCTTCATAGCGATCTCCAAGAGAAAGTTTACATGTTACCCCCGCCTGGTTCTAGTCGACAGGGGGAGCAGGTTGTGTGTCGACTTCACAAGTCCTTGTACGGAATTAAACAGGCTCCACGAAGTTGGTTTCAAAAGTTTTCATCTGCTATTTGTGGCATTGGTTTCAAGCAGTCGCGTGCTGATTACTCCTTGTTCACACATGCTCATGGAAGCTCTCTAACTATTATATTGCTTTATGTAGATGAAGTGATAATCACAGGAAATGATGAAAAGGCCATCTGTAAATTGAAGCACTTTCTTGGTAGTCAATTTCGAATCAAAGATCTCAGACCCTTAAGATACTTTCTTGGTGTTGAGGTGGCACGATCAAAATCTGGAATTTCTATTTGCCAACGGAAGTACACCCTTGACATTTTGGCAGAAGCTGGATTACTTGGAGCCAAACCAACCAAAGTTCCTATGGACCATGATCTGGTGTTGTTATCTATAGGGGAGCTACTCAAAGATCCTACTCGATATCGTCGGTTAGTTGGAAAGCTGATTTATCTCACAATTACAAGACCAGAAATCACTTATGCAGTCAACACCCTCAGTCAGTTCATGCAAGAACCTAGACGTCAACATCTGGATGCAGCATATCGCCTTCTCCACTACCTAAAGGAAGCTCTAGGTCAAGGGTTACTTTTTCCTTCACAAAACCAGTTAAAGCTGATTGGTTATTGTGATGCAGATTGGCCCAGATGCCCAATCAAACGCAGATCAGTCACATGTTATTGCATATTTCTTGGTAATACGCTTGTGTCCTGGAAAAGCAGGAGAAACAAGTTACAGTTACACGATCATCAGCCGAAGCCGAATATCATTCAATGGCTGCAACCACATGTGAACTAACTTGGCTGAGATATTTGTTGCAAGATCTACGTGTGGATCATTCTAAACCTGCAAAGTTATTTTGCTATAATCAAGCCGCCTTGTATATTGCAGCAAATCCAGTGTATCATGAATGAACCAAACATATCGAGCTCGATTGTCACACTGTTCGTGAAAGAATAGAAAGAGGAGAGATCAAGACAGGATACGTTCAAACAGGGGAACAATTAGCATATATGTTTACCAAGCCACTGAGGGCACCCGTCTTCCGTTCGCTTCTTGGCAAGTTAAGCGTTAGTGATATCCACTCTCCAACTTGAGGGGGAGTGTTAAAGGAAAGAAATATGTCAATGATTCTATATTGAGTGAATTGTAGGAATTGATTGTAATTAGCTTAGAATTAGCATATGTTTACCTAGAATAGAAGCATCAACCGTGTATAAAGATCTTAGTCTGTTAGCAATACAGATATCATTCAATACAATATCAAATTCTTTATTGACCCGGCTCCTCTCTCTCCCTCTCTCTCTCTATTCAAATCAGATTTGTCTTTGTCTGACATAGATCTCGGCATTTACAGGTCAAAAGTGTAGAGCAAGAACACGATCACTACTACAAAAAACGAAATAGACGACGGGAATCCACCGTCGTGTATCATGTTTTAAAACCGACGTGAAATCGACCGCCGTCTTTTAACACATAAAATAACGACGGCAAATAACCAACGTGGTTAATATATTACACATCATAAAAAAACTAAAACCGACGTCTACTTCATACATAAAAGCATAAAAAGACAACATTCGACTATATTAGACGACGGTTTTAGTAAAACACAGACGTTTAAATAATGTTAAATGTCAAAAACAACTACAAACCCGACGTAAATATTTTTATCAACGTCTCTAATTAAAACAAAACCGACGTGGTTAATAAATACTACGTTCACTAAATAAAAAAACTGATGTCTAAAACATATAACATGGTAAATTAGACGTCACTTTTGTCAAAAAAAAGTGACGTCTTAAAGATTTAACATGACAAATATTTACTTGGACTGACGTAAAAAAAAAATAACCACGACCCTTTAGGTCACCACAGACGTTGGAAATTATTTTGACGGCTTTAGCAGAGAAATAAACGACGTGGATTTAATATTACACGTCGGTTAATTAAAATACCTGTCATGTTTAATCCATTTACTATGGCCTAGGAGTCACATTTTAGGACGTTGTTAGTAATTTACAACGTCGGTGTTTATAGACTTTGACGTGGTTGGCATTTTAAAAGTCTCTTTTGTGAGCCACTTAGACATGTGTAATCTCTGAGACGTCATTGCTTTTAGCCTAACCATCGTTAAGAAGTAACGAAACGCCTTGAATTATGTATTTTACGTTGGTTATTGTAAAATGAAGGTTGTGGTTAGACTTTACTATGTCCCAAGAATTCAATTCTTCGACGTTGTTATATCCTTACTACGTCGGTTATTTATTTATTCCATGACGTGGCTAGTCTTTGTTAAGTCTCTTATAACCTTTTTTGACGTGTGTATTCTCCGAGACGTCAATTGTTTAATTATAACTGACGTGCAACAATGTTTTTACGATGTTAATCATCAATTGATTATATCCGTAAATTCGTTGGTTTGAGCTCTGCCGTCGTGTTATATTTTATTGTTCGTCGTTGATTATTTTATTTACCGTCGTTGTTTTAAATATTTATTAACCGTTTTGAAATTAATTTTAATTAACCAACGTGTTTTCTTTTTCAAATGGCGGTTTTTATTTCATTTTTGCGTTGTCATTCCACGTCGGTTGTGAAAACCCGATGTTGGTTGTTTTGTAGACGTCTCTTTTTGCGATTTTTGTAACTTGACCGTCGTATTTTCAGCTTTAACCCATTATTTTTAATTTTTGATTTGTCGTGCCCAAAGCCTGCAGAATGAAAATGTGATCGGAATTAAAATGATATACAGAGCTATTAATTAATGTCATACAATTAACTGCATGACTAATGTCATACATTACAACAATCAATTAATCCATATATCTTCACACCCATCTCTAATATTCTCACTCCCAAACTCACCCACTAGGTCATCAAATGTGTCAACATTTGGTATCCCTCTAGTAAATGGCTAACACTCAATTCTAATATCACCTAGCACATCATCACCAATAACATCATTATATTCTCTATTAGGCATTGATAACACTACCGACCAACCACGATGCATTGGGTCGTCAACATAAAATACTTGTTTGACTTGAGAAACCATAACAAATTGGTCATTCATATGTCCAATTTTACTCAGATCTACAAGGGTAAATCCAAGTTCGTCGACTACAAGGCCCGAAGTGTTATCTATCCATTCACACCTCAAGACTGGGATTCTAAACTTTTGGTAGTTAAGGTCCCAAATTTCTTGAATAACCCCATAAAAACCCATATTGGAGACAATAGGGTTTTTATCCTTGGCACTAGCAACTTGCATAGTATGTGCAAGTAAATAAACTCCACTATTTTGGACAGTTCGCACATCATCTTGTGCCTTGGTGTTAAATTTGACACCATTAATAAGATAGCTCCTATATGATGGCACTGTCATGCTTGGACCAGCTGCTAACCACCTCAAATTTTCTGATACGCCATTATTGTCTTCCCCATTAAGTTCACTTTGAACCTGCAAATTAAACATATATCTTAATTCAATCTAACATATATATAGAAAGAAAAAAAAATTAAAATAAGTTCAATATGTCATTCAATAACATATATACCTTAAAGCGTAGCCATTGAATGAAAGTGCTATTGTGCTTATCTTGTAGCCACTTTGTTCCCTTTCTAAATTTTGGATAAGTGGTCTTGATGTGGATTATATGTTCCCTACAATTGACATGAAAAAATACGCATTACGGTCCCTTGTATATAAGATAAACATAAGGAGTAATAATATTTAAAGTGGCTACATATGAAAAATTAAACTCATACGTACTCGATATAAGGTAGGACTTCTTCCGTATTCTCCAAGACATATAGATGTGACTGGTTCAACAAGTCCAGATCAACTAAGGTCATTGTGCAACCTAATAATGGCTTTGAAACTCCCATCTTCTGGCTTGAAGGCACTCCAACTGTACTAACATCAGATAAATGCTCGGTACAAAACTCTACAGCTTCTTCAGCTATATACCGCTCAGCAATGCAACATTCGGGACGAGTACGATTTTGAACATACCCCTATAGCACTTTCATATATCTTTCAAACGGATACATCCATCTAAAATATACTGGCCCACATAGACGAACTTCTCTAACAAGATGTACTACTAGATGAACCATGATATCAAAGAATGAAGGGGGAAAGTACTTCTCAAGCAAACACAAAGTAACTACTACATCTTCTTCCAACTTATCTAGCTTGGAAACATCTACCGTCTTTGCATATATAGCATTGAAGAAGAAGCACAATCGAGTTATTGCATACCTTGCAGGCTTCTCCAAAACAGAACGAATTGCCACAGGGAGCAATTGTTGCATCAATGTATGACAATCATGAGATTTAAGGCTAAGAAGTCTTGAATCTTTTAAAGATACAAGATTTTTTATATTTGAAGAATAACCTTCAGGAACCTTCATACCATAAAAAGAATTGCAAACCGCTCTCTTCTCTGCTCTTGACAAATTCCAAGGCCCTGGAGGCAAACGAGTACGTCTTTCTCCATACTCGGGTTGCAAATCAATTTTGACTCCCATGTTCAATAAGTCTAACCGAGCAGCAATCTCATCTTTATTTTTTCCAGGGATCTCTAGCAATGTACCAATGATACTATCGCAAACATTCTTCTCAATGTGCATAACATCTAGGGCATGCCTCACAAGGAGGTATTTCCAATACTCGAGATCAAAGAATTTTGATTTCTTCTTCCAACAAACTCTGTCACCATCATTCTCACCAACACTTCCCCCATTTTTCGAGCCCCATATGTAATTAATATCTTCAACCCTTTTTTTTTAAAGGACTGTTGTCTATTATATGTAAAGATGACGGTTTTTTTTTAAAAAAAGGGTCGTCTATTATATGTAAAGATGACGGTGTTTTTTTAAAAAGGGTCATCTATTATATGTAAAGATGACCGTTTTTTTTTATAAAAAAAGGGTTGTCTATTATATGTAAAGACGACGGTTTTTTTTAAAAAAGCGTCGTCTTTTAAAACACGCTAAAAAAAGGCCGCTTAAGTGAATTCGCGCTCGACAAATTTTCAAAATTTCCCCCGTCTTTGAAAACCTTATCTCTCATTAACAAGCGTCGTCTTTTAAAACACGCTAAAAAAAGGCCTCTTAAGTGAATTCGCGCTCGATAAATTTTCAGATTTTCCCCCGTCTCTAAAAACCTTATCTCTTCCTCCTTGAAACCTTCCTGAGCTCTCTAAAACACCCTCATGAAAGGTTTGATTTGAAAGTCACCTAATCTCTCAATACCCTTCTATATCTTGCTAGTGAATTCTGGATTAGTCTCTTTGCATTTCTGGTATGTGCTTTGTCTCCCTGATTTCAGATTTTGTCTCTCTTTATTTGTCTGGTTTGTTTACATTTTTTTTTAATTTCTGGTTTCTTTTTAGATTTTCTGATTTAGTTCTCAGGAGATGAGGAGGAAGCTTGCAAATTTATAACTTTTTCTTTTGCAGGTTTTCTATGTGAGTTGTATGGTTTTTGGTTATTGAAAATTTGTTACCTTCTCTTTTCACCATCATTTTATTTATATATTTTTCCTTTTGCAGGTTCTCGATGGTCTTTTTTATGCTCATTTTACTAGTTTTCTATGGAAATATGGTCCAATGGTAAAATTTCTCTTCCACCTAATTTTATATGTTTATAATCTTATCTTTTTTTCTCTCTCTGTCATTTTGATTTATTTACAGGGATGATGGAGGAGACTTCAGTTGTGCATCATTTGTATGTTTGGATGAGGAAGGCTTGGATTAGGAGTACGTAGGTCTTGTTAGGAAAAGATTGTACTACTTAATTGGTAGGAATTATGTTTGTTGTAGAATAAAGATTGGTTAACTATGTAATAACTATTGAATCTTCAAGTTTTATGAAAGAAACTATTTTTGAGTGTATATATTCATTAATAAAGCATTATGGTTGGTTTTATGTAGCAATTTGGGAACTTATTAGTCGACGGTTTTCATAATAAATCATGGTCTTTACAAATAATTAACGACGGTTTTTATAAACCAACCATTGGCTTTATAGATAATTAACGACGGTTTTTATAAAACAACTGTCGTCTTAACTTACAATCCACGACAGTTTTTATAAAAAACCGTCATCTTAACCTACAATTCACGACGGTTTTAATAAAACCATCGTCTTTCCTCCTATAATTAACGATCTTTACCTCTAAACCACGACGATTTTCTTTAAAAACTATCGTCTTTACATATAAACAACGACGGTGAAAAGCCGTTGTAGTTTGACACCCAAAAAGATGGCGGTCGATTTAACGACAGTTTTCAAAGCATTACAACGACAGTGGATCCCCGTCGTCTATTTCGTTTTTTTGTAGTAGTGTTTGTTATCATTTGAACTTTGAAAACTAAAATTACATTTTTCAGGCCTTAACGGGCAAGATATTGTCTCAATCAGTGCATAGAATTTGTCGGTATATTTTTCAGATTTTGTTTTGAATATATTATTAATATTAGTAATTAAATACAATAAAAAAATATTTTTAAAATTTTTGGATTTAGTTTTGAATTTAATATGGAATTAAATAAAATATAAAATTCATTAAAAATTAAATGAAAAATGACCTAGCCGACGTTGTATCCTTTTACAACGACGTTAAACATCACAAACTGACGTCATATAAGTTTTAGACGTCGAAATGAATAGAAAACGACGTCTTTTTTTGGATAACCGACATGGATTATTGTATTACCACGTCATTTAATTTTAGGTAACCGATGTTGTTTATCTATACAACGTCAAATTTTTAAGAATAACCGCCTTTGTATATTATTAAGATGTCGATATGGTTATACTAACCGACGTAGTATATCGGTACAAAATTCATCTATACAAGATGAATTCATTATAAACCGTCGTGTTTATGACTATTACATGTCGTTTTTAAGAATTGCCGTCGATGTTATATTTCCAGTTACAGCAAGACGACCATTGTGTACACATATGAGACGTGTAAATTAGAATCAGATGTCGGTTTTTGGGAACTAAACAAGTTTTTTTTAAAAATTTAATTTTTTTGATGGTTGTTTGCTTGATTACAACAAAAATATTTATGTACATTTTAAATAAACTAAAATAAACCTAAACATTGTTCATAAATATTTATGTACATCAATTATCCTTCGGTAATAAGTTGTTCACAAATTCTGCCCATTCATGCCTAACTTCGTCAATATCCTCTTGTTTATACTGAACTTTATCTTTTTTCTTTTCAAACTACAAAATAAACCAAAAAACCGACGTGTTATAAAGATACAAACGACGGTTTTAAACAAAAATCTGACGTAGTAAAATAAAGAAAGTATATCTAAAATTTTGCGTTTTACCTTCTTCTCAAAATTTAGGTCTAGATCATGAATTATATCTCTCATGAATCGTATCATGTAATAGCCACACTCTACACTTGTTGGTTGTTCAGGAGTGCCGTGTAGATTTTTCCAAATGGCCTGCTGTTTACGTGAATTTTTGTTTATATGAATGTTAAACATTTTAATTGACATGTTAAAAGAAAACAAAGGGTGTTAATGACAAAACAAAAAATTTAAATACAAATAGTAACAGTCGTGGTAAATCAGTAAAAACGACGGAGTTTTAAAAAAAATGACGTGATATTTTGTTTCAAACGGCAGTAAAAAATTACCGTTGTTGTGTAACATTATAACGTCGGTAAGAGTAAAACGTCGTATAACAAAAAATTGAACAGAAAAAATTAAAACGTTCTTAAATAAAACCCAAACGACGTGGTAGTTAAATTAACACGACGTTTTTAAGACAATACTGACGTAATAAATTATTTAACACATCGGTAATAACTTACCGTCGTTATATTTTCATTATAACATTGGTATTATTAAAAACCGTCGTATATTTAAATACTTTAAAGGAAAAAAAAATCTTAGATCAGAAGAAATCAACTTACGTATTCACTATATTTTTCATGTCGTCGTCAACTAAGCATTTTGGCAGTGAATTCATGTAATAGGTAGTCTCCGTTGCTGGTCTCACAATTACCATCACCCAATGACCCCTACACATAATGATCCATATAGGTTAAATAGTACAAAGAAAAATATTACAAGCTTAGGAAAATACTTTAAATGGTACTAACCCTGGATTATAAGGGACCAAGAAAAATTGATTCCCATCTGCTGTTTTCAGGCGGCTTGACAGGTGTTTTATTCAGTCTGATATAGTTCCAGATTGAGAGCTGACTAGCCCAGGGTCCACGAGGCCAACAAGGTTGACCATATTTGCCATTTTTAAATAGTCAAATAGGAACCTAAATATATGAAAGTCAATTAAATGAGATTTTAATATAAAAGAAAGGGAAATGTAAAACAAAATGAGATTTTTAGAATTACCTCAGGTATACTGATATCACTGTGGTTCCAATCTCAACCATGGAACCAAACTGCAAAATATCATCAGGTAAGAGGAAGGTATCATGCTCAAAGCCAAACACTTCCTTGGGCATGTGAACTGTCAGAGCCTCGTTAGTAGGCAACAACTTGGTCTGGATATGTTGGTATAAGGCTAACAGAGGAGGTGGCATGTCTAGCTTTGAGAGATCATGTTACAAGAAATAAATAAAGAAATATAAGTTAGTTTGTGTGTGAACTAAAATAAACGACTCTAACTAAACCCAAAAAACAGACGTGGTATATAATATAAACGACGGTTTCTAGTAAATACTGACGGAGGAAAGGTTATACACGTCGGTAAATACATAACCGTCGTTGCGTGGAATTTATAACGTCGCTATATTATAGAAAGGTCGTCTAATTAAAATGCAGTTAATGATATCATGAAATAGACAACGGTTTATAAAAGAGTTAGACGACGGCAAAAATCACAGTCATTATTTTTAATGTCCAATAATTTGCAAAACAAGTAAAAGTGTCGTGGTATTTAACTAAACACGACGTTTCTTGGAAGAAACAGACGTATTATTGTTTTCTAACGTCGGTAAATATATACCGTCGTTATTTTAAATTTTAACGTCGGATATTAAAAAGAGCGACGTCTATTTAAAATTTAAAAGGCAGAAATAGAAAATAGCAGAGATTTTACCGTGTCCTCTTTCTGTTTTCCGGTAGTATTAGCTTCAGGCTTTGGATCTTCTAATCCCAAAGCTAAGGGTCTGATACCAGTAGCCCAAGAGTAGCTTGCCTTATCAGACATTGGATTTTTTGGCCTTTGATCTTGAGGGGGTAAAGTAATTGGAGTAATTGGAGAAATTGGGGTTTTGAGCATCTGGCTGGGATCAAAATTAGGAACTAGTTGACGGAAATATGCCAACATAGCCTCCCTCTCTGCTCTGACTGCTTCCATTATAGTTTCCCTTGACTTCGCCTCAATCCTCAAGGTCTCTTCTCTGACTGCCTCCCTCACACTTTCCTTCAATTTGTCACCAAATTTCACTCTCTACTGTTTCGGCAAATTGAAGAACTGAGTTGGGAAAATTCCAGCACCAACTCCTCTGACTCTCCCACCATGCTCGGGGGTTCCCAAAGCAAGAGTCAAGACATCATTGGTCCCGGAGACAGTCAGAGTGCCTTCAAAGACTTGCTTTTGCAAATCGTCCTAAAAGAGAGAAAGAGAGATTGTTAGAAACTGAGCAGGGTGTAAAACAGATAAATAAACCGACGTTGTAAATTATAAACAACGACAGTTTTCTTCAATTACTGACGTAGTATTAATTTAACACGTCGGTATTTAAATACCATCGTTGTTTATAATTTAAACGTCGGGAGATAAAAACCCGTCGTATATTCAAAATAAAACAGATTAAAACATAAATCAAAGACCGTCGTAGTATTTAAAGTAAGACGACAGACTATTGAACAAATAGATGTAGGACTTAATTTCATACGGCTGCACAAAATTACCGTCGTTGTATAAACATTCTAATATCTAGATAAGATAAAACCGTCGTAAATTTTAATGAAGAAGTGAAAAAACTCGATTGAAATATGCATTCTTTTCCAGAAATTGTGCACCACAAATTTCAGTGAAATAGATAGAGAGAGGGAGAGTGTGTGCGTGAGTAAACTTAAAACAAAAATGTAGTTCATAGAGGAATTTAAGCCGTCGTATTAATTCTATATAGACGTCTACTTTATTCAAAAAACCGATGTCCTATTCATTTTTAAATGGCGGTAAATTAAACCCGTCGTGCTGTTTATTTTATAACGTCACTTATTTAAACGTACGATGTCTATACCAAAAAAAAACACTCTGTTTTTCAAATTTAGAACAGAGTTAGTGAGACTTACGATTATTTTTGCCTTCTCTACAACCTTTGGATCAGGGATGTTTCCTGTTTTATCTTCTCTTGCCTTCTTCCATAGAACAGCTCTATCGATTTCTTCATCGGGCATGGTTTCTACCAATTTGTCCTCCAAACCAACATACCCTTTTCTAGACAACCTATGGTTGTACTCCAATTTCTCCCTCCTCTGTTTCTGCTCAGTATGCACAGCCTCAAAATCTGGGGTTAACCTTGAAGCTACAAAGGCATCCCATTGCGATTTTTCTTTGAACTTATAAAGCACAAGGGTTTCTTTTAACTTCTCCTTGTCATGTGCGAATGGAAGAATATACTGCCTAGTTACGTTATACTTGAAATCCTTCCATTTTTTGGCGGCAGACGACAAGACCATGTTCTTGTACCCATCCTCAATAACATAGGACATTTGAACAGCTTCCCAAAACTGCTCCTTCACGTCCTTGGGCAATTGAGTCCATTTCTTGTCCACAAGAGGGACTCTGGTGCATGCCAAAACACCAATGTAAGACTGGATCTCAATAGCAGCCTTGCCATGTGGTCTACCCTTTTTATTGAACTCAACCACAGGCTTAATCTTCTAAATTTTCCTCTTCACAACACGGCTCATTGTGCTGATACCGCGGCCGGATTTTGGCTCCTCAACAAATGTGGCTGTGCTCGAGTCTTTCTCGGAGGTTGAGGAAAATCTCATCCTCTTCGAGGGTTTGCTTTGAATTGATTTTTCTTCTTCCACTTGAGCCTTTGAAATTGATTTGGCTTCAATTAGTTGAGCCTTTGAAACAGATTTGGCCTCTGACGCTTGAGCTTCCTTGTTTTGAGATTTCGAAACCATTTTTAATTAATCTGCAAGGAAAACAACGTCGGTTATTAAAAAGAAACGACGTAATAATAAAGAAACAACGTCCTAAAAATACATCCGTGATATCTCATTAGGACGACGGTTGTAAAACAACACCGTCGTCGTAAATAGAACACCACGACGGTAACACTAAAACAGCGATGTCCTATTTTATATCGTTCATGACGTAAATGTGTATACACTACGTCGGTTACTCATCCTAAGAACTGACGTGGTTTAAAATTTACAACATCAAACACAAAACGACTGTTCTTCTCCCACAAGACGACGGTTTAATTTTGTTTCCGACGTATTAATTGTCACACCATGATGGTTTTTAACCACCGTTGTGCAGTTTGCATTCGGTCCAATTTAACGGCCGTCATGGTGTGTCCATTCTATCGTCGCAAACAAGATAGAACTGTCGTCTTTTGGCGTCGTAAGAGTACGGACTTATGAATTTAATCAAAACCAGTGGAAGATTTCCTCAATTTGACATAATCTTGTTTCCAGACAACGACGGCTTTCAAATGAAATGTAAAAAAAGGGAAGAGAGTGAGAAAAAACCTTTGGTGTGCAAAGAAAGTTTCCTTCCGACGAAGACAAAGATGAAGATGGTGATTTGGAGACGAAGACGAAGATTCAGACGATGATGCTGCTTTTGGGAAATGAGAGGGAAACTATGATATTTTATCGGTGAGAGAAAACCGTAGAACATTAGGTCAGGTGACGAAAAGTTTATATATTTTCCCAGAGTTCAATACAACGACGTTTTTATTATAAAACCGCCGTATTATTTAGTTATAACGACGGTAAATAATTCAGAACTGACGTGGTTATCACAACTGCCGAACGACTTTTGGAATTCCGATGTGGTTATGACCGCGCTTGTTTATCTAAACTGACGTTGTACTTCGAAATTCAACGACTATGTATTTTAATAAACCGACGTGGTTACTTTGGGGTTCTGAAAACGACGTCGTTCTCTTTTTAATATGCGCCAAACGACTTTTGGAATTCTGATGTAGTTATGACGGCGCTTGTTGATCTAAACTGACGTTGATTATTTAAATATGACATCGCTATGTATAATAGAACCGACGTGGATATTTACGATAATTTGTTTAAATATGATTTTTTTCACGCGTTTTTTAACTCTCAGTTTTCAATTAGGGTTCCAACTTCTTCTTGCCCTTTGCTCTGTCTCATCAAATTCTAAAAAATTGTCTTTCTGAAAGCAAATGTTTTAGTTGAATTTTTGCTTTATTTCACTCACAAGACCAAGCATGGGTTTGCATAATGATTCCTCACAAGACCAAGCATGGGTTTGCAGCCGCACTTGCCCGTTTGAAGGCATACGATGGTAATTTGAACTTAGGACGTGGTAAATAAATACGACAGTAGTGTTGTAGGTACCGTCGTAGTACACTCCAAGATAATAAGTCGATAAATTAAACTCTCGCGTCATGGTATATTATTTAACACGTTGTTTTTTTGTAATATACCGACATGGATTCCATTACATTATACGACGTGGATTCCATTAATGAATAACCGACGTGGTTTTTTACAATTAGACGGCGGTATGTGTATAAGGACCGCCGTGAGTTTAAAAGATTTATTGTATAAATTTGACTCTTTCTTTCAGTTTCAGTTTTCATTTAAGGTTCCAAGTTCTTCTAATCTCTCTGGAGGCTCGTCTTCCTCTCTCACATACACACATACATCATCACTCTCTGTCACATCTCAAAGACAATAATTTGGATGTTAATGATGTATGCATTTTTGTGTATCTCAAAGACACCAAAACGCACACATCATTAACTTTCAAAACATTGTCTTTCTCAAAGTTTGCAGTGGTCAGTTCAGTTCTGGTTTCTTTTTGGATTTTGTGTATTTAAAATATTGTCTTTCTCACTTTGGTGGTTCGATTATGATCAAGATCCAAAGATCTCAATGGTAAGATATCATACCTCTTGGGATCTCATTTTAATTTTCATAGGCTACCAAAATTAAAAAATAATTAAATCTTAAAAAGAAATAAAAATTAAGACGACAGTTTACAGAGAAGGCACCGTCGTAGTATACCGACGTGGATTCCATTATATTATACGACGCGGACTAAGAACAGTTAGTTGTGTTTAGTTAGGAGTTAACACGACAGGTTTTTTGGTGAACTGTCATCTTTATTTTCTACGTCGGTGGATTCATACCTGCTGTCGTTGTTTTTTGGTCAGATTTTAACTTTGAAGAAAACCTTTTTAAAAAGACGACGCTTTTTTATTTGTGTGCGTCGTTTTTAAAAAATATTCAACAGTACCTCCATTTTTTAGTTGTTTAAGGCACTTATCCACGACGGTTTTTTTGTTACCGTCGTCTTTTTCACTTTTTGTAGTAGTGGATGCTGATGATGAAGGAGCAGCACTAACGAGTCAGATGGAATAGAAACATATAATTCTGTGCAAAACAGGCATCACTACTACATTTTACAGTTTGCATGATGAAGCCAAAATCGTCGCGCAAAGAACGAACGTGTCGCGCAACTCACAGAGCGACCGAACCTTCGTTGCGCAAAATCAGTCGCGCAATACCCGTCAAGGAAGACTTTGCGCGACAGAAAAAATGTCTATCGTCGCGCGTAACCCTGCGTTGCGCCAACAGTTTTGGGACGACAAATTATCCGTCGCACAATATGTTGCGCGACGAGGAAACAGGAGTTGCAATTACTTTGCGCAACGACAACTGACCGTCGCATATATAGGTTGCGCGACAGATATCCAGACGTTGCAAGAACATTGTGCGACGAAGTAACCGTCGTTGCAACATATTTGCGCGACGATTTATATTCATCGCGCATTTATGAATTTATCGTGGGTCAAACCCTTGCGCGACAAAGACTGCATTGTCGCATTTTGTTAAGGGGACAAATATTCCGTCGCGCAAACTGAAAATATTTTCTTTCGAAATTTATTTTTATGGTTTTGTAATTTTCTAAAACATGCTTATGCGCAACGGGTATTTTATTCGTCGCGCAAAATTAGTAATTAATTTTTTTTATTATATTTATTTAAAAAAAAATAATTTTGGTTTATTTTATTTTTATAATTAAATCAAATGACAATTAAAACATGTAATGAAGAGAAATTGTTTTTTAAAACATAATATAAATGTATAATACAAGAGAAATATTTAAATGTAATTAAATTAAGAAAGTAAAAAACTAATTAAACAATGTAGCTATATCTACTTCCTCGTCTGGCAACGGCTCGGAGGTCTGGACATTGTGGACAGGGGCAGAGGTTTGGTGGCCATGCGCAGAGGTGGACGGGGGAACAAAAGACGGTACGGGAACGCCGGACTGGGCCATGGACTGTATAATCTAAGTCATCTGGGCTTCAAGCTGGGCCACCTTTGCTGTCAAAACACTGTTTGACTGCGTCGATGAACGGGGTCTAGGTTCCCGCCGCCGGGCATTCCCCATCCCTCGACAGTATGTCCCTGGCCGCCTCCCGAGTGTCTGCTCCAAGGTTTCCGTCAAGATCTGAAACCTCGCATCCTGTGGAGGAGCCACGGACTCGAGCGGCGTATCGGGAGGAAGCTAGGAGGCGGACTCCTGAAGAACCAACTGGCTCTTCTCCCTCATGGTCGTCTGTTTAATATAACATAAAATATTAATTAAAATTCATATAATAACCCTGAAACTTGAACGCGTAAGATAATAATTAAAATTAAAGACTACTTACATGAAGGGACTCCGCCAACTCATTCCCAGGTCGAACATAAACGTCGCCGAAGACGTCAATCTCTGGGAATTTGGACCCCTCCTAAATTGAACAAGAGAAGAAAAATGTTAGTACAAAAAAAAAAACAAATTAACATTAATGACATATTAAAAATTAAATAAAAATGACTTTATTATTACCCGACGCCGCGCCTCCATCCTATAGGAGAAGGGCCTGGAACCTGAATGGTGGAGAAGAGTCTTCTTCTCCCTATTGAAATGAAATATTAAAAAATTAAATAAACATTAGTAAGAAACGTGTAATAATTTTGAACTTAATATAAAAAAAATACCACATAATCGGCCTCCTGAAAATGACCACGGAGCCACTCCCAACTATCCTGCTGCCCCTCAAGCTCCTTCGGGCAACCCTCCTGAAGAGCGGCCTGCGGATCATCAAATGCCTGAAAGTGGTGGTGCAGGTCGCTCTTCCACTGCTTGTACCTGTCAGCGAAGAGTCTGTTGATGTACCCCAACAACTCATCGTTGACGTTCTCTAAATTGTAGTCCATCTACAATAAATTAATTACATACATTAAATATTAAAAATATATAAAATTGGAAGGGAAAACAATTAAAATGTAGGATACATACCGACAGGTGTCCATGCATCTCGTTATGCACCGCATCAGGCATGGCTTTCCAAGACTTCCATTTCATCAGACAATAGGTCCGAACGACTGAACCAACGTCGTGCCGTTGGTCTGCCGTTGGGGCAGCCCGATGACGATCGTCGTATTTGATGTTGATACGAGAGTTGGTCACCCGGGTGACCTTCGACGTAGCCAACTGGCGACACGGTCCCCGGGTGTTCTTCTTGGCTGCAAAGAAATATGAAATTAATGTTAGTTAACAAATTTGACTAAAATATTGGTACGAAACATCTGTAGTTGAAGGAAATCTTTACCTAGTCCGCTCGAAGTGGTGTCGGTGGTGCTGGAAAGGCGATGACGCCGCCTGGCGCTAATAGGTTGCGCCACTGATGATTTGATGACACCGGTGCATGGGGGCCGCTGGGACCCACTGGCAAGTCGGGCAACTGTGGTGGGGCAGACGAAGGTGACGTCATAGTCGAGGGAGGCAAACTACGTGAAGGTATCACCGTCTTATGACTTCTGCTGATTAGGTTTGACATCTTGCAATAAAAACAAGCACCAAAGTTTAAAAAAAATAGTTACTATAATACAACAATCTAATAACAAATATAACGTTTATTTCATTTAATTTAAAATAGGGTCAACGTCTAATAACAAATATAACAAATAAAACAAATAAAATATAACAAAAATATAAAACATTCTTCATTAATTATAAAACATAAAAATTATTCCAATTTAGGGTCATTATATAAACTAAGCTAACAAACATACAAATAAATCAAATTTACAAACATATAAACTAAGCATATTTTAACAATATTACAAATTTAATTAAAGCGTACGCTTTGCGATTTTGGAGTATCCGGGACTCCGATCCACAATCCGTTGAATCCTATACGATCCTAGACATACAAGGTACATCATACGTGAGTTTGAGTTTCATCCAATGGTCCGAACAAATCAAACCATTAAATTGCACAATAGGCGAAATCCGTTCGAGGCTGAAACGGTATCCAAATTGGAATCCGAACACACCTACGCGCTCATGACAACTAGGGGATCGCATTGGGACACAATGTGGTTTTGCTACATTTCCCTCGTGCCGCCACACGCGGCAGCAGCGCATGGATGTGAAAAAGCGATAACGATTGCTGGAAAAATCTCAAAATGAAGGGCCAATCTTCCTACCCTAGGTTCAGGACATCGAATAGAGGCAGTTTTGTTCTCGGACATAGGCCAAAAAATGGCCGGAAGTGGCCGGAATTTCATCCCGAAATCCGGCCAAAATCTGAGTTACAAAATTAGACAACGTACGCTACAAATTTAACAAATCCTACCCAACCATCAGCTAGATAATAAAAAATAGAGGGAAGAGCATACCTCACTCGTCAGATTTGGAGGCCGGAGGAGGGAGAACGAAGCTGGAGTTATTCGCCCAAAACCGGATGAACTCCCGCCAGTTTCTCGAAGCCAATCGTCGCGGCGGCGGCTCGGAAAGGGCTGAGTTCGTTGGCGGTGGCGGCCCGGTCGTTAACATGGAGAGTTGAGGTGGTGGCCGGAGGAGAGAGAGAGAGAGAGAAGAGAGAGCGGGGGCGAGAATGAACCAGAAGGTCTGAAACTGTTGAATTATTAACAGACCTTTGCGCGACGAACCCTAAACCCCTTCGGCGCGCAAATCAGTAAAGGGCAAAACGACGCGTTTTGACTTAAAATTTTCGTCACCTTGCGCGACGGAAATATGCGCTGTCACGTAAACCCGAAAATATTAACTTTGCGCTACGAAATATCATCACAAGCGTCGCGCAAAGCCGTTGCAGTAGCGGCATTTGAACCGCCAAAATTTCACGACCTTGCGCGATGGGGTCACGAAAACCTTGCGTCGCGTAAACATCATACCCTAAACCCTAAACCCTAAACCCTAAACCATGATCACGAAAACCCTGAACGCCATCATCACATTGCGCGACGAATGAAGATCCTATTCATCGCATATAGTTTGCGCGACGTCCATTACTCGTCGCGTAATTGGTTGTATAAAATTTTAAACAAATTGTTTTTGATGGTATACACATTCTACGAAACTAGTTTCAACGATCCAACCGTCAAACTTACTTGCTTATACTTAGAGATCGTATACACCAAAAATTGAAAAAAAAAACGTATAGAGATCAAGTAACGGGACAAAAGTTTTCGATGGTTATAAAGGAAAAATCACGATTCAACGGTCAATTTTACTTTGATTTCGATAATTTTTTACGGATACAATCCTTCACCCAACATGAATCCAATGACATTATTTGATCTTCATTTCAAATTATTTACACTAGTGGATATCACAAAATCTTATGTTATACTTAACAAGTTTATATATAAACTCTTAATAGTTAGTGACTATGTTGTGTGGATGACATATGCATTATAGAAAACTTTTTTCATCGATCCAATCGTCACACTTGTTTGCTTCTACTTAGAGATCGTATACGCCGAAAATCGAGAAAAAAAAGGTACATAGATCAGGTAACGGGACAAAAGTTTTCAACGGTTATAAAGGAAAAATCACGATTTAACTGTCAATTTTACCCCGATTTCAAAGATTTTTTACGGATACACTCCTTCACCCTATATGAATCCAATGACAGAGTTTGATCTTCATTTCAAACCCTTTATACTAGTGAATACTCAGTTTAAATTCCTAAGTGTCATGTATAGAAATATTTTTAAAAAAATTAAATTGGTTTACGCGACGAAAGAAACTTTTCGCCTGTAAATAGTTTGCACGACAAGCATTCTTCGTCGCGCAAAGGTTATTGTGTCGAGGTATAAGTTCATATCGTCGCGCAAAGATCACTTTTAAACTATTTCCTGCGCTTGTATTTTTAGGGAAAATTAACCTTGCGAGACGAAGTTGTTTTGTCGCGCAAGGGTTACCTTAACGACGCTGTTATTATTCCGTCGCACAAGGGACACTTCGAAACTATTCCCGGACACTTGTAAATTTTTTTGGAAAATTTGTCTTGTGAGACGGAGTTGATCGTCGCGCAAACGTGTCTCTGGCGACGTCAGCTTATTATTCGTCGCGCAAAACGTTGTTTTTATTTTTTAAAATTATATTGACATTTAGTGTAAATATTTTTTGATACTATATTTATATTTACTGTATAAGCAAAAGATGATCACAACTTGTTTTAGGGGACGTGATAAAGCATATATTTATATGGTTTGGATATCATATATTTATATGATAAGTTATATAATTGTCATTTTGTCATACTATATTTATATTTTGTCACACCTTTATTCATTCGTCTTTTTACAAAACTCTATGCATATATGTGACGTTAATTAGGGAAAGTCACTAACACAAAGAGAAAACATGTACATTTCATTTCAGCATATATTTATAAGGTTTGGATATAACAAGTACATTTCATTACATTACAAATAAATTACATTATTCATCAGATGAACTATAATAACCTTCGTTATCATCACTATCATCACTATCCGTCTCCCAATCTTCTTCCTCCTCCTCTTCCTTTTCCTCCTCCTCCTCCATAAGTACATCATCGTCGTTGTTCGGGCCCATGGTTGGATCGTATCGCGGAAGATCACCGAGGTCAATTGTAATTGACTGAATCGGTATTTCTCTTGAAGACACTCCGTCAATCTGAAATGGTTCTTGAACAACATTTGTATCAAGAAGTGTATGTGCATCATTTTCCATGGAAGAGTCTAAACGTTGGTCAACGACGTCGATGTCGTTGTTAGATGGGTCTAGTTCTGGTATAGCATACACGTTCCTCTGATCCATATGTTGAACAACTTTCCAATCGTTCCCCGCTTTAGGGTCATTTAGATACACAACTTGTTTTGCCATCTTTGCCAAAATGTAAGGGTCGTCATCATACCAATTTCTGCTCATGTTCACAGATAGTAACCCATGATCGATTTTAATACTTCCCTGCCTATTTGGGTTCGTATCAAACCATCGACACTTGAACATGATCACTTGGTATCGGTCTTTGTAAAGCAATTGCACGACAGTTGTGAGTTTGCCATAGAAATCAATGTCTGTACTTTCACCTCCACCTGGAACATGGACACCGCTGTTTTGCGTACACAACTTGTCATCTCGTGCAGTCCCTAGAAACTTGACGCCGTTAACATGGCAACCTGAGAACAATTCTGCTCGGAGTGGGCCGAATGCTAAGTTATATAACTCTTCACTATAAGTGGGGGAATTCTCTGATTTCAACTTATTCACCTAGTATTATAAAAAAAACATTCATATGTTAGTTTGGAAAAATATAATAGCACAATATATATATCAATTAGAAAACATTTATAACTTACATATTCCAAAAACCATTGTGGAAACAATTCACGGTGTTTCTTGGAATACAAATGTGATGGATGTTCTCGCTTCATCATCTCTTCATGCTCATCTAAGTATGCCAATATCTCATCACAATTGTTCAATACGAACCAATGAGCTACCTCCATGTCATTTCTGGAAAACGATTCTCCTCGTACAGGATCTCCAAAGGGTCGTGCGCTTTGGGCAAAAACAGAAAGTTGCTCATTTCTCAGACCTCCGTCATTATTGCGCTGAGGTCGATTGAAAGCCGTGTCCACATCCTTTAAATACATTCCACAGAAAGTAAGCGCCTCATATTGAACCCAAGCCTCTACAATTGATCCTTCGGGCTTCGCTTTGTTGCGTACGCTTTTTTTCAGCTCTCCGAGTAGCCTGCCAAAATAAAACGAAAAGATGCAAATTAGCAAGTAGGAAGCATGAGATAATGACATATGCACAAATGATGATGATTATATACCTTTCTATTGGATACATCCAGCGATAGTTGACTGGACCAGCAAGCAATGCCTCTTCTGGCAAGTGAACCATCACGTGAATCATACTTGTGAAGAAAGCCGGAGGGAATATCATCTCAAACTTGCATAAGACTTGGACAATGTCATGGCGCAACTGATCAATGTCTGTCTTTCGCAACGTTTTTGCCGTCAGTTGGGAAAAAAATCTGGACAATAATATGATTGGCTTGACTACATCTTCCGGCAATAGGTGTCGAATCCCCACAGGAAGTAGGCGTTGCATAAACACATGGCAGTCGTGACTCTTGAGTCCAGTAAATTTACCCCCGTCAACCCTCACGCAACGTGCGATATTAGAAGCATACCCGTCAGGAAACTTTACAGACGATACGAACTGTAGAAACTCTTTGTTGTCATTCGGTTTCATGGAAAAAAATGCAAGATCCCGTATAGCTTTATCAGTGCCCCTTTTCAGCCATAAACCCTTTCGTATGCCCATTCTTTCCAAATCAAGACGAGCTTTCAGAGTGTCCTTTGTCTTGCCCTTAATATCTAGAATCGTTCCCATCAATGTGTCAAACACATTTTTCTGAACATGCATAACATCGAGATTGTGCCTCAATTTTAGTTTCGACCAATATGGGAGCTCAAAAAACATAGACTTGTGCGTCCAGTTCATATGTGTAGCAGGTCTGGTCCGACTAACAGTTTTCCCGAACGGAGCAAAATCCAAACGGTTAAGCTGTTCCAAGATTTGATCACCGGACCATTCTCTAGGTTTTGCGCGACGCTCTTTGTTCCCGTCGAACTCTATATCCTTCTCCCGCCACTCGTGGTCCCATGGCAACCATCTTCGATGCCCAAGGTAACACACTTTTCCAGCGTGCCAACCGGAAGTTACATCTTCCTTGCATACAGGGCATGCCATATAACCCTTTGTGCTCCACCTCGAAACCATTGCATATGCGGGAAAATCATTCACAGTCTACATAACTGCCGCCCGCAAAGTGAACATCTTCCCAGTAGATTTATCGTACGTGCGCACCCCGTTTGTCTATAAATCTTTGAGCTCATCAACCAACGGCCTTAAGTACACATCGATTGACCTGCCAGGATCCTCAGTTATCAAAACAGTCATCATCATGTACTCTTTTCTCATGCATTTCCAAGGCGGCAAATTATATGGAAATACGAAAATCGGCCAAGTGCTGTGGTGTTGGTTTAGAACCCCGTACGGATTGAATCCGTCAGTGGCAATTCCAACCTCACATTTCGGGGATCAGCAGCAAACTCGGGGAACGTTCGATCGAAATCTTTCCATGCCTCCCCATCTGCAGGATGCCGCATCACATCGTCGTCTACCCATTTTTCCTTATGCCATCTCATGTCTATGGCAGTATGCGTCGACATATACAATCGTTACAACCTTGGTTTCAGGGGCAGATAACGCATGACTTTTTGTGGAATCTTACTCATTCTATTCTGAGATGTCTGTTTGAACCTCGATTCATTGCATATAGGGCATGTATCAAACGTTTCATACTCTTTATAGAATAACATGCAATTATTTTTGCAAGCGTGGATCTTTTCATAACCCAATCCAAGACCACTCAACATCTTCTGTGCTTGTCTGTGATCTTTCGGTAAACAATTGTTCATTGGAAGCATTTTCTTGAAAACCCCCAAAAAGTAATCGAAACACAGGTTCGACATACGATACTTTATTTTCCCATGCATTAGCTCCACAATCGCCGTCAGAACGAAAAAGCTCTCTCACCTCGGGTATAACTCTTGATTGGCATTTCTTAACAGGTTTTCATATTGTTTGAACTCTGCACTGTCCATTGGTGTAGGCACATCATCTTCTCCTTCCTGAGTGCTGCTAGTCGATGCAAATGGAAAAGCATCATTTATAATATCCCTGACTTGTTCATTAGGATCCACAATAGGTTCAACATTGTCCACTCTTGTGGCCCCTGAAGACAAAGCGATGTCTACTTGTTCCCCGTGATGGTTCCAAGTGCTGTATGTCTCAATCATTCCATTCCTTACTAAATGAAATCGAACTTGTGAAATTGTGTCCCACAACATGTTGTTACACCTCCTGCAAGGACACCGGATTATAGTTGCACCTGGGTTGTGTGTCCGTGCAAAGTCAATAAAATCCTCGATTCCATCCAAGTATTCGCCTGCGCACCTATTCGAGTTCTGTATCCACCTCCTGCTCATCTTTCCTGGAACCACAATCATTCGTACAAAATCTTTCCTTATGCCTCCGGTAAGGGCCCTATCCCATTCGGAAATGCATAGTCATATCATGTAATTTACAGCTACATGAGATTAGATTTCGACGTGGATGAATTTCGGCAGCATCTCGGTACAATTCTTGAGGTGTACCGTAGATATAAAATACCTATGTACCACCCGAAGAACGTACCGAGACGACACCGAAATCTCCACAATCGAAACCTAATCCTGTAGCTGTAAACTACGTGACATGACTATGCATTTCCAAACTGTCCAAAATATGGGACAATTCAAGAATTAATTGGACCGTAGTCGTGGTTTACCCACTCATGCGCGGTCCAACTAACCTCGAACAGGAACTAAGCTTTACAAAAAAAACAATGTACAAAGTTAATTTCAATTAACTTCGTACAGTAACGTACATGCATAATTTAACAACATATTATAAACATAATTTCATAAATCAATATAAATATAATGTAATAAATTTTATATTATAAAACAACGAAAATACCTTCTAAATCGTTCTCCACTAATCGCTAATCACATATAATATTCCTATATACAAAGAAATTAATGGTGTTAGTATGAATTTACAATAAAATTTTTACACTAACGATAAAAAATGCATACCCAATGACCGTATCAGAGGCAGAAGTAGCTCAACTCATAAACGAAATGAAAATGACGAGTTTTGTGGGCCGATAATGCTCGAGACAGATGCAGAAACAGCAGAGGACAGCAGAGGCAAACTGCAATTTTTTTTGCAGTTTGCCTCTGCCATGGACGTGCTGACCTTTGTATAGACGACGAGTTCGCGCGACGGATATGTTTTATCGTCGCGCAAGATTCTTGCCTTTGCGCGACGAACAGAATTTGTTCCGTCGTTGAATGTCTGTCGCGCAAACCAGGTCCTCGTCGCGCAAAAGTTATTTCCCAGTCGCGCAAGGGTCTGTCGACATCGGTTTTTTGCGCGACGAAAAAGTGTTATCCGTCGCTCAGTCATTCGTCGCACAAACAATGCGCGACGAAATTTCTGTCGCGCAATTTTTTGGCGCGAAATGCTACCAACATTGCTCTCTTTTTCGCGCCTTTTTTTTGCGCGACGAATGGTTTTCGTTGTCGCGCAAAGATATTTTGCGCGACAGTATCTATCGTCGCGCAAAGTTCACCGCCAAATAAATTTTTCCGCGCGTTTTCTGAACATCTTTATGCGACGCTCTTTGTTTTTGTCGCGCAAACGTATTTTGCGCGACGAATTATTTTGTCGCACAAATTTGCGCTACGCTTTCTGGTACCCGTCGCTCAAAAGATATTTGCGCGACGAATTATCCGTCGTCGCGCAAAAAGTCATCGCGCAAGGACTAAAATGTAGTAGTGCATATTATATAAATGGTGAGCTCAAGAGGTACTTGGGGTGTGCAATTCCTGTACAGGAGCAAATAAAGTTGTTATAGTTAATTTATTGAGTGGTAGAGCATTATGGAGTTATTGGTGTAGGTAGTTGCATCATAAGAATTTTGAGCTTGTAAGAAAACTGTATAACAAGCGAAAGGACGATTGATTTTCTGTTACCACTTCAATTTTTCTGTTCATTAGAAGTCTACTAATATTCACATTGTCCCTGCACTGCTAGTTAATCATTTGTTTCCTATATTGTTGCTTTGAACCATACCGGTCTGTTGTTATGAGATGAACTATTGAATCGTTTTTTATTCATTCCGGTGGCTTTAAATTGGTCCAATATGTGCGATGAATACCTTGACCAAGGGACCGAGTGATTTGAAAATTTTAAGCAAATCTGCTATTTTGTGCTGAAGCATGTGATTTGTTCCTTAGGAGGTCTTGCCTTGGTCCGATACTTGTGAACAGCTTGCTGCTTCTCCTTACAGTTTATGCTATTTGCTTGTTCATATTTATCATTTAGTCGCTCATTTGTTGACTGGTCGATTTTGGATCTAAGAAGGGAGGGCTGTTAAACAACAAAATAAAATATAAAAAATTCTTGGTTAGTTTGTGATGTTTTCCTTTTTCTTTTTTCTTTTTTTTTTTTCATTGGGCCTGGGTCATATGGACAAAACTAGAAATGTGTTTTAAAGACGATTTCGTAAGTTGTAAATTTTCTGAATTACCCTTCAAGCAAACGGCTAAATTGACAGAATGTGACAGTAGGACCAAATTGCAATTACTTGTTGAGTTAAAGGATGTAATTGTCTCAAAAAAAGTTTCGGGACTCAATTAAAACTCAAGGTAAAGTTCAGGGACCTCTACAATTAAAATCTCATTTCTTTAATAATAGACTTTTAACTTCCCTTTTTAATCGACAAAAGCTTTTATTTTTTGGTCGAAAATTTGGTTGTGTTGGGACTCAAAATCCTACATAGGAAAAATAGAATATCCTAGAGTGGTTTGAGAGCCCTTGAACACCCTTCCTTTATACACTGGTGTTTAGGGGCAAGTTCTACCCATGAGTTCTTACTAGGGTTAAATGAATACAACATGACTCATTTTTATTTATTTATCTCACTCATCATGTTACAAGGCTTACGTGCATTTTTCGGGGTATATACGGTTTCGGGGTATATACAAGTTTCTTTTGCCATGGTGATACGTGTGCTTGGCTGCGTGAGATAGTACAGAGTGAGTTAGCAAAACACTAATAAGATGGACCATAGGAATCTTAGGCTATGGAGTGTAGAGGTATACTTGGAATGTTTTTGGATGACTTGACATTACATGTAGGGTCGGTCCTGAGAATTTGAGGGTCCTGTGCGAAACTTAAATGAGAAGTTGAGTTACGAAGAAGTTGGTACGTTGTCTAGAGTGCATAGGACAAGTTTGTATACTTCTTGTAATCATTGTTCAATAGTGGATTTGCCTTGGACTATCAGGTCCTGTGGATTTTCCCTAAAGGTGGGGTTTTACCACGTAAAATACTTTCTGTGTTCTATCTATTTTTTCGTTCTGCACTATAGAGGATTGATATATCGTATCAATCACTTTGGTTCCTTTTTTTGTATTATTGTCTTACTCTTGACTACTCAAAACACAGACTTTATTCTTTTAGTGTTTTAAACCATCCGATAGGTATTTTCATAATGAATACAACTATCTTCCATGAAGGCATACGTGGCTTAGTGGTGTTGTGTGATAAAGTTGTTTGATGTCATGGGGTCAATTCTTATTGGTGCCATTTATGGAAAAAAAAATTTATTTTGAAAAGGATTGGTAAAAAGAAAACACTAAAACACACAAGTGGTAATCAAATCAACACCCCTAACAAGTATAGAAAGGCGACAAAACTAGTTATGTTAGGCACACAATTGTGTAAATATGTTGTGTGCTCACATATATATATATATATATATATATATAACATATACAATATACACACATAAGTTGGGGCCTATATGATGACACTTGCACACCATCAAGGTTGCCCATGATCACATGTACTTGGTAATTTTGTTGCTCGCATTTGTAATCCTTTTCCTTTTGGGTGTGATGGACACATTGTCGGCATGGTCGATATTTCATGGATTTAAGATATAATATTAATAAATAAATACTTGTATTGTAACATGACTAAACCAGTAATACCAAGTGATGTGATGGTGTGACATACTTGATGAAATTTCTTTCATAAGTTAAGGGGATTTTATGTATTTTCTCCAAACATGTTATAGATGAATCTTATAACTGAACTTAACACTAATGTTACCTATTTCCGGGTGCATACATTCCTCTTTAAATAGCACACATATCACTTGATATGTGCGGCGTGCTATAGGAAGAGGGGTGTATATACGCCTGGGATACGGGAGTCCCTCTCTCCTAATGTCGGTTCTCTTGAATGATTTGTAAAGGCCTTTCGAATGAAAGTTATGCGGGAGAGAGGTTGGTGGCTGACTGTGTGTGTGGGGGCTAGGGGTGCAAGTTGGATTGGAAAATCCGATTCCGACCGATTCCGGTCCGAAGATTTCCAAAAAAAACAGACTCCGACAAATCCGAATTCCGTAAACGCCGAAATCCGAAATTTCCGAAAAAATTCGGATCGGATTCAGAATGTACATGGAACTTCCGATATTTCCGAAATTTCCGATCCGAAATGTTCCGAACTCATTCCGATCTGATAATTCCGATTTATTCCTAATATATTCCGATTTCAAAAATTCCGAATATTTGAAATGCATTCCGATCGGAAAATTCCGATTTAATCCGAAATATTTTGAATTAATCCTACAAAAGTTTATACAACAATCAATATATTTAATTTATATGCTCAACATTTAGTGAATTCCCACAATTTTTATATATGCACAACATTTAGTGAATTCCCACAATTTTTATACATGCACAACATTTAGTGAATTCCCACAATTTTTAATTGGTCCATAGTTTTGTCACAACCAACCAAAGACACAAGTTTTCTTTGATATTATTGGCAAACATTATATATACATATATAATGAAAATTTTAGTTAATAATTACACCAATAGATCTATATGCTTTGAGATTCATCATTTTAGGTCATGACTTGCAGCTGATTTCTTCCTTCTTGACTTCTATTCCTTCCATTCCATATATATTTTTCATATCCTGTAGCAGATACAACTTGTATCACTCTTGTACAGTCAAAGGTTTAAGGAGAGGCATTTTCTGACTAGAACTAGCACTCTTATGTTCCTTCCATTTTCTGCAGGTTGGCATATTCGTGATTTCAGCAATGGTGTTGCGAAACATGATGTATTGAGTAGCTCACTTCCAGTGATGAGTTGAATTTGAATGTATTATGGATCTATGTTAAATGTTGTAGTTTTCATTTTCTGTTTTTATTGTGGACTAGTTTAAATTTGAACATTATGTCATTTGAACGTAAACATTGGAATTTTTATGGAATTTTTTTTCCTTTTTGGTTGGCTTAATCATGATTCACAAGAAAATTTCAAAAATTGATTTCCGAAATTTTTATCCGAAAATGCCGAAATTATTATCCGAAAATTCCGAAAATATTAACTTCCGAAAATTCCGATAATGCCGAAAATTCCGCATCGGAATAGAGTTAGTACATTCCGAAATTTCGGAATCGGAATCGGAACTAAAAGATAATTCCGAAAAATTTCGGAACGGAATTCGGAATAGTGGTTTCCGATCCGTTCCGGCCGAAAAACACCCCTAGTGGGGGCCTTGTTGGAGATTGTGTATTTGCCTCTTTTTCTTTTTACTCTCTCAAATGTATGCAATTTGTATTGGATATTGCCTTTGAGATCCACTCCTTTTCTATTGCTATTTTATCATTCCTTATATAAATATATGCATGAAATGATGCATCTGCTTTATTAAAAAAAAAGTGCGTCTTTTTTTTTTTTTTGTCCTCTTTGATTGGCCATTTACGCTATTGTTTTCTTCTTCAATCATAGGAAAGAAAACTGAGGTGAAAAAGACGTTGTCCGTTTTTCACCGCATTAGCCACACGCAATTTTCGGTTGGTGGCTGACTGTAGTTGATTTTGTTAAACTGTTTCCTAGTTTCTAGGTAGTTAGGTCAAGGTATGACAATGCTGGTCGTATTCGTTGTTTAATTTAAGGTTTATTAGCAGTTGTTAATAGTTCATTAGTACAAGATTAAGTATACTTTAGGATATAAATTTTAGGGATTACTATTTTAAGGTACAAAATTGATGTTTTAGAACTTTAAACTTAAGGTTTAGCACAGAAATTTCAATGGAAAGGAAAACTGGAGAACTAAACCCTAAGGGCCAGTTTGGTGAGCTGGACTGGATGGGACTTTTTCAATTAAAATGGACATGGGTCCAGTCTGTTGTTTGGTGGGCTTAAAATGCATCATGGACTGGATGTAGTTATTGGACACCAGTCCATAATAACACCGGCTCTAGAACCCATCGCTAGACATGGGTTTCGAAGCCAACCACGCCTCTTCATTCTTCGATTCGTGAGAACGTTCTCTGGTTTGTTTTGCTGCCTTCTATTCTCTCTCTCTCTCTCTCTTCTGCTCTCTCTTCCCCTTTGCCATATCTTCGCATCTTCCAGTCGGTCCATCAAAGCTTGAGATCTGATTTAAAGGAGGCCTTGTTCTTGAGATCTTATGAGGGAGCCTTGCGATTCTTGTTTGTTTGGGCTCTTGGGTGTCTGGTTGCGGAGATGGAGAGTGGAAAATCGATATGGGATCACAGCCCTGGTGTGAATATTTGCAAGCTCTTGATGAGAAAGCTATGGACTGCTGAGATGCTTTTGAGCCACCCCTTTGTTTTTTATTATGACACCGTTTTGGTGGAAGACAAGGAAGAGCTCTTTCGGTGGATCACCATCTCCAAGAGGCAATTTTGATTTCCCAGATTGGGTTTCAATGGCAAGTTATGAAATTTCACAAGGATTTGGGGATTTCCCAGATTGCGTCTAGTCAAGAGTTTGGGTCATAGTCCTGTGATTCAGGAAAATTCTACGGTGGGCGTGGCGCATGGATGCGCCCACTGTTATAGGCCATTGGATTGATGTGGAGTTATCCACACCGTTGAGTTAATTACCGGATAAATCGGTTGTTGTAGGTAAAAAGAAAAAAAAAAGCAAAAGCTCTCCTTTTCAAGTCGAGTTAGGGTAAGGTTTCTCTTCTCTCTCTTTCCTCTCCTCCTCCTGTGACGACGAGACAGCGACTCCTCTCCTCTCAGGTATCTCTCTCTTTCTTCTCCATAATTGTCTCTCTCATCTCCATATCTCATGGTCTCTCAATTTCCTTCCCAGGCTTCGTTTCTAAACCAAACCCATACCAAAAATCTCAGCCCGAATCTAAACCCCCATTTTGCTCGATCCCTGCCGTCTATCTCTCTCTCTCTCTCTCTCTCAATCGTTTCAGCCTTCACTCTCCGTCTCACTCGATTCTCTTTCTCTATAGCTCTGGCGTGCTCTCTCTCTCTCTCTCTCTCTCTCTCTCTCTCTCTCTCTCTCTTAGATATGAGCACCAAACATGGGTGGGCACAAATCTGTGCGTGATGGGAATCCTTTGAAATAGAAAGTTTGGGGTTTCAATTTTGTTAAATTGAAACCATCTTAGCCAGAAAGTTTAGTGATGGGCATTCTTATGGGCATCACTCTCCCTATGCCAAAAGATAATTTTAATTATTCAAGGTTTGAGTTTTCTAATTTATATTGTAAGTTTTAGGTTTTAATTGTGGGCTATGGTCTGTGCAGGTTTTGATCTTTTTAATTTGTATTTGGACCATTAATTTGGAGACAAGATGAGGATTTCATATTAGTGTTGAGCTAGATGCAGATTTAGTAATGTCAGCTTCTCTTGCTCTGCTTACTCTCTCTCATCCAAAACTTCACTTCACAGGCGCTCCTCCATCTCAGCTAGCTCCCTTTCTCATATCAATATCAGGTACGAATGTGGTTGCTTCCTCCAATTCCTCTGTATTTCAACTTGAATTTATAGAATTAGGTTTTGTTTGCTGTAAATTTGGGGCTTTTGTTCTCATTGAGCTGTAGGAGGTTTGTGGGGTAAATTGAAATGCTTGATAGAGGATTTTAAGGGGATGCATGATGTTGCAGATATTATTTTTCCTTGTGTTATAAAATATCTCAGCTGCTTGGTCTTTTAACATTCTCCTTGGCTCAGAATCATTTTTGGGCGTACTTGTGATGATGAAATGAAATCTTGGTTGATGGGGGTCAGATTATTTTTTTCCTTAGGAAGGATGGGGTAAATTAGTTCCTCTGTTTTTCATTGGTGATGTTACTTCTTGTAATAAACTACCAATTAGCTTATTTCAACAATGTTAAAAGTGGTTTGGTTGCTGTTGATGTAATTTTTTTGTAATAAATTCTTATGAAATAGGCAATACATTCATTATAATTGCTTTCTTTTGAGATGATTGGTTTTCTATGGTGTGGCCCTTTTTCTGGTCTGCAATATATAAATTTATGATAATCTGATTGCATTTTCTCTCTCTCTCTCTCTCTCTCTCTCTCTCTCTCTCTCTCTCTCTCTCTGTTTTGGTATGTTTTTAGCGTGAAATTACATCTTTTTCTCTTTTGAATATAAATTTGGTCTGTTTTTAGTTGGTCAAGTATTTATAAGCTCGAAACCAGTTAAAGTTCGAATTGTGAATGATGAGATTTCCATTTAATTTGAGGGATAAGTGATTCATGACCCTGCAATTATAGTTTTAGGAGCTAAATGCAAGGATATATAATTTTTATTGCTCAAAATTTAGGGTTTTTTCTATTAAATTAGGCTTGTCGAATAAGGGTTTCTAAATTGAATTGGGGGTTGAGGTAGATGATTTTTTCTGTTAAATTAAGGCCGTCAAGGTGGTTGAGAGTTAGTTTTCAATTTTGATTTTAATTTCAAGGAGCTGTTTGATCGTTCTGCATATTATAAAGTTCTGATGGCGATCTGTTTTTTTTTTTAGCGAAATTGATGAGAACTCTGGCCGAATAACCGAAGAGATAGAGAAGTGCAAAGAGCAGAGTCTTGAGAAGAAGAGAGGCTTAGAGGAAGCCAAAGAACAAGTTGAGAAAGCTGCTTATGTAGTTTTAGAGATGCTCAACAACAGAGGATAGAATGTAGAGTGAATGTATTGAACAATACTTTCAATTACATGAATGAAGTTTATGTTGGCTTTGATGAGGATATAGTACCATTGAGAATAAGCTTTTAAAGTAAATTTGACTGATATATCATAGTTTATGTGCCAATTGAAACAATCATCCCATTAGCATTGTGAATGGGCATTGTACCATAAAGTTGTATTTTCAGATTAGTGTATGTATATTGCCATGTTATTGACAGTCTTTTCAATTTTGAGAAAGTATATACAATATGTGATTTGTCAATGTAATTGACAAACAGGCAGTGCCATTTGCATTCCAGTCGTGCAATTGACAAACAAAGTAGTACTATTTGCATTCAAGTCGAGCAATTGCCATTATCTATGCACAATTAATTGAAAATGTAAATATAATATGTGATTTGTCAATGTAATTGACAAACAGGTAGGGTAATTTGTAGGGGTGGGCACGGTACGGGATGACACGGGATGGAGGTCATCCCGGTGTCAATCCCGAATAGGAGAATCGGGACGGTATGACACGGGATGGGGGATTTTCAAAACACGTTCAAACCATACCGGCCCCAACCGGGACCGGTATGGTTCGGTATCAAAACTGATACCGTTCACCTTAGGCTAAAATTTGAATTTTTTTCTTCAGTTTTTGCAGCTGCCAAATAACACTTATGTAATTTTCACTTGCATCCTGTACTGCTTCTTCCATGTTTATCTCAAAGTCATTTTTTTTCAATTATACACTTCTGCAGCTGTAGTTCTAGTTCTTCAATCCTAGAATCAGTATTGTCAATCAAATTCCTAATTGCATCTGCTGACTCTACTTTGACATTTAGGTCAGCCTGAAATTAAACTTTTAAAAGACACAACTTATGGTACAAGCATTCAAAGCATCTGGAAACACAAAAACAAAGCAATTTAACCTGCAAAGAATCAATCAATGCTTTGTATCAGTCCACTTCAACATCCCAATGTTGGAGTTGATCATTTCGCATAGTGTACAGTCTCGATGAATGTACAAATTTGTCATCCTTTAATTCATTCTGTGAGAAGCGTAGATTGTTCATCAAAGAAGTAAACACACACTGAAACCATCTCAGAAACCTGTTGACTGGCTGCTAAGGTAAGTCTGAATTACATCAGCATACTCTTTCTGCTTCACGTGAAGAATATCAATCGCTTCCCGCAGATGTTTGGTTATTAGGGTTCCACTTCGACAGAGAGAGAGAGAGAGAGAGGAAAAGAACACAGAGAGAGAGAGAGAGAGAGAGAGAGAGAGAGAGAGAGAGAGAGAGAGAGAGAGAGAGAGAGAGAGAGAGAGGAGATTGTGATTTGAGATGGATCAATCGATGGTGGAGGGAAGGGAAGGAGAGAGGAAAAAAGCTTCTGGATCTGAATCTGAAATGTGAGAGATATACTAAATCTGAAATTTTGGAAATAGTATTTTAATATTTAATATTTAATATTAATTAGTTACTGTACGGTACGGTATGACACCAAACGGGATCACAAATCTGATACCGGTGTCGTGCCAAACAGTAACGGGATGACACGATTTCATCTCGTTTAAGCATCAACACCAAACGGTTTGGCACGAGTTTGACACGGAATGGCATGGTTTCGGGACGGTATCGGTATTCCGGTTTTGATGCCCACCCCTAGTAATTTGCATTCCAGTAGTGCAATTGACAATCAAAGTAGTCCTATTTGCATTTCAGTCTTGCAATAATTGTTATCTTTGCACAATTATGAAACATAGAATCTCTCACTAATGATAAATCCTTCATAATTAATTGTATGTTCAAAAGGTTGTAATCCATGTGCAAAAAAACTTAGTAGAATGTATAAAAACATTGCTTAATAGTGAGTGACCGGTTAAATGGGTTGCTCCAAGTTAAAAAAAGGGAAAAAAAAAAAAAAGAGAAATCTGAAAAGAAAGAAGGCTTTCCTGCGACTTCTATCCCTTCCTCTTCTTGGCACTTCTATCTCTTTTTCTTCGCACGACTTGTGTCTCTTCTTCTCTCTCTTCTTTAGTTGGGCTTGTTAAAATGAAGGTTTGATTATTCAAGAATAGAAGAAAGGAAGGGAAGAGAGAGAGAGAACAAAGAGAGCAATAGAAGAAAGAAATCAAAGCTTCTGTATATTTCTCAATCATCTGAGCAGTACAATTGTAAGCTTATATATTCTTAGCTTTTGATTACTGATTAAGCACTATTGTTGACTAGCTTTTCTGAATTTCTAACCACTTCACTATTGTTGTCTTTCTTTGTGGTAGATGTTAAGTGTTAGCTTATGTAATTTGTTTGATGCTATAGACTTATTATATAATGATGTCAAATATGATCGTGTATTGTTCTATCTCAATGGGTTCAATGAGTTAATTCCAAAGGAAGTGACCATATGATGGAAAGGGCACTGATAGATTAGCTCACCTAAGATGAAAAGGTAATAATGTAATTGACAAACAGTTAGTTAGAAATTGAAAAGGAATAATGCAATTGACAAACAGTTAGTTAGAAATTGAAAAGGAATAATGCAATTGACAAACAGTTAATTGGAAATTGCAAATGAATAATGCAATTGACAAACAATTCGTTGTAAATTGTTCCATAGAATTGTTAAACTCATCCGTAATCTTGTAATATCGTAATTTACAAGGATAAAGACATCTAGTACAATATTAAGGTAACTAGGGACATTAGGAAAGTAAATTGGGTCCTTATACGTGTAAACACAAATTATTACATTATTAAGGTATCGTATTACTCTGTTTAGGACAGTCATGTTCCACAAGATTGTAAAATCCACCCTTAATCTTGTAATATCGTAATTTATAATTATAAAGATTTGTAGTATAATATTAAGGTAAAGTGAAAAATTTAAAAGGTAAATTGGGTCCTTATACTTGTAAACATGGATGTTTACAATATTAAGGTCTCGTATTACTCTATTTTGGATAGTTATGTTCCAAAAGATTGTAAAACTCATCCTTAATCTTGTAATATCGTAATTTACAAAGAGAAGGACGTCTAGTACAATATTAAGGTAACTAGGGACATTAGGAAAGTAAATTGAGTCCTTATATGTGTAAACACAAACGTTTACTATATTAAGGTCTTGTTTTACTCGGTTTTGGACAGTTATGTTCCATATGATTGTAAAATGCATCCTTAATCTTGTAATATCATAATTTACAACGATAAAGACATGTAGTACAATATTAGGGTAAATGGGAACATTCGGAAGGTAAATTGGGTCCTTAGTATTGTAAATATGGATGTTTACAATATTAAGGTCTCGTATTACTCTATTTTGGATTGTTATGTTCCATGAGATTGTAAAACTCATCCTTAATCTTGTAATATCGTAATTTACAAAGAGAAGGACGTCTAGTACAATATTAAGGTAACTAGGGACATTAGGAAAGTAAATTGAGTTCTTATACGTGTAAACACAAACGTTTACTATATTAAGGTCTTGTTTTACTTGGTTTTGGACAGTTATGTTCCATATGATTGTAAAATGCATCCTTAATCTTGTAATATCGTAATTTACAAAGATAAAGACATGTAGTACAATATTAGGGTCAAGGGGAACATTCGGAAGGTAAATTGGGTCCTTAGTATTGTAAACATGGATGTTTACAATATTAAGGTCTCGTATTACTCTATTTTGGATAGTTATGTTCCAGAAGATTGTAAAACTCATCCTTAATCTTGTAATATCGTAATTTACAAAGAGAATGACGTCTAGTACAATATTAAGGTAACTAGGGACATTAGGAAAGTAAATTGAGTCCTTATACGTGTAAACACAAACGTTTACTATATTAAGGTCTTGTTTTACTTGGTTTTGGACAGTTATGTTCCATATGATTGTAAAATGCATCCTTAATCTTGTAATATCGTAATTTACAAAGATAAAGACATGTAGTACAATATTAGGGTAAATGGGAACATTCGGAAGGTAAATTGAGTCCTTATACTTGTAAACTCGGATGTTTACAATACTAAGGTCTTGTATTACTCTTTTATGGATAGTTATGTTCCTGAAGATTGTAAAACTCATCCGTAATCTTGTAATATCGTAATTTACAAGGATAAAGACATCTAGTACAATATTAAGGTAACTAGGAACCTTAGGAAAGTAAATTAGGTCATTATACTTGTAAACACAAATATTTACAATATTAAGGTCTCGTATTACTCTATTTTGGACATTTATGTTCCATAAGATTGTAAAATCCATCCTTAATTATTGTTTACTAGAATAAGGACCCAATTTACATCCCTAATGTCCACTATTACCAATCCTTTGTAATATGGATCCATATTCTTGTAAATATATGATTTACAACATTATGGATTTGGTGAACCCTAACGTTGTAATCCATGAGCAAAACCTTGTAAATTGTTACCAAAAACTTATAAGTTACGAGTTTAGGGATTCTTTTTACAATGTTTTGGTACCCTCGTATCGCAAAATTGTAAAATCAACCCTTAATCTTGTAAACCCTCATTTTACTAGAATAAGGACCCAATTTACATCCTTATAGTCCGGAGTTACCAATTCCTTGTAATGTGGATCCATATCCTTGTAAATGAGTATTTACAACATTATGGATTAGGTGAACCCTAATGTTGTAATCATGGTTCAAAAATTTGTAAACCGCTACCCAAATCTTGTAACTTATAAGTTTTAGGATCCACTTACAATGTTATGGTATTCTCATATCCAAACTACTGTAAATCACTATCCAATCATATGCCAATTGCCAAACAGGAAGGGCATAATTGCATGACCCTTATGCAATTGCATTTTCAAAAAGTGGAAACTTGATAACTTGTATAACCGGTTACCAATTTTTTTAAAAATCTGGGAGCATCATAAAGGACAAATGGTGCATGGGTGCACCTGGTGCACTGTAGAAGGTGCCCTGTGATTCAAATATTTTTTAAGAATTGTATTTATTATTATAATTTTAATAAATTTATTTGTATTTGTTTTTAATTTTGCTATTTTTGTTCTAGTCCTACAATCTCAACTTGGTGTTTATTACACCAAACAACTGCTTAAAATCCAGTCATATCCCAACCAGTCCAGTCTAATATATCCAATCCAGTCCAGTCTAGTCTACCATACGGGGCCTAAGAGCATTTACAATTGGCTCCCTAAACCATCTCTTTAGACAAATTTTATAGAGGAATTGGAAAAATAGAACTCCAACCATTCTCTCTATCCACATCCTAAAATAGGGAGACCTCTAGGAGCTCATAATCTGAGGAGAGATAAAGCACTCCTAGTGGCTCCCTATAATTTAATGATGCTTTATTTTATGAGTATTTTAAACCTTTAATTGATACTAACTTTTTATATAAAAAATTATAGAGATTGACCAATTAAAAAAGAGCTCCTAAAATTGTTTTTATATATTTTTAGCTAAATTTTAACCAAAAAATAATGCTCTAAGGTGTAGTTTAGTGGCTTAGCTTGAATTCAAAGTCTTTATAAGTTGGACTCTTGTCCAAATTTAATAACTGCAGTCTCAAGAGATTATAGGTTTGAATTTCCCATCTCCCAATATTGCTCTTATGAAAAAGTAAAAGCTGTACAAATTTTGGGGAAATGACACTAGCTTAGCCCGTCATAGTGTCCACAAAACACAAGCAAGCAAGCACAAGCCACACGCCACCATGTGCACTCTCAAGCTCACAGCTGCCTCGTTTTCCGGGTAACAAATAAATAGCCGCCAAGTTTGCTCTCTTCTTCTTCTTCTTCACCTAGCTTAGCTGCTTTCTCATTCTATAAATACAAAAACATATATAGTTTTTCTGGAAGCTATATATTTATTTAGATATGGGTTGGATGGAGAGGATTTTGATAGAGGTGAGGCCTCTGTTTCACTTGCTGTTCCCACTGTGCGTCCACTGGATCGCTGAGGAAATGACCGTCTCGGTCCTTGTTGATGTTACTACTGCTGCTCTTTGCCCGTCCCAGTCAACTTGTACTCAAGCCATTTATATTAATGGTATTCAACAAACGGTAAAACCCACTTCTTTTTATTTTTTATTTTAATTAAATCATTTTGATTACATGTTTCGATTTTTGAGGTTCAAATATGCACACAGATATTCATGTTATAATTTTATATTTTAAACTATTTATTGTGGACCCTTTTTCATTTTATTTATTTTTGTTATATGCGGTTGTTTTGTCTTTATTAATTCATTGTCCTCATTTCTCCTGTTTGGAGTCAACTTTATCAGCGCTGAAAGGTTTGAGTTGAGCCTCTTGTGTGATTGATGATAGAATTGTATTTTAGTGCTAACAGCTTGGATATTTCATAAATAATTCACCTTACGAAAGAAAAATAAAAGAAGAAGAAGTATGTTTAATAAATAAATGGCCTAATTAAACCTGTGCCCTTGAAAAGGTACGGTCACTTCGACTTCCAGGTAAGGTGGGTCATTTTAACTTCCAGAGGCAATGTGGGATGTTTGACCATATTTTCTGGGATACTGGAGTAATTAACCCTAAATAAATTACTGATCCTTTCTCTTTGAGAAACATTTACCAAGTAGTATGACAAGAATTAAATGTCTAAACTTTCAACATACGTGTTACTCTAGTAAAAACAGTACATATATATGTTGCCATTATTTTTAGTATCTGCGCTCCTTTTGAATAGCAATTCTGGGTTTTGGCCGTCAGCAGCACCCAACATAATTAATATGTTTATCGCTTGGGTGATTGATTTCCAGTCTCTCTACCTGCAGAAATGAAACAAAGAAGTAACCAGCTATGAGAAATCAGCAATGTTTTATGTCAGAATTGTTTTATGATGAAAAGTGACAATTATCTTGAATGGTCTTATGATCAAGTGTATTTCATAGGTATACTTAATAATTTACCTGAAAGTTAAGTACTTTTCAAAACTGATGGTCTGACTTCTGATTGAATGTTGCTAACATTGCTGCCTCTGTATAATCTCTTGTCAATGACTCAATGCTGTTTACTAAGTTCAGTTAGAGATTTTATCGGGATGGTTAGATTCTGAATACTCAAAGAATGGGACTAATACAGTAAGAACAGTGGGTAGCATTGTGGTTCTTTTGCTGTAATCACTGTAATTTCATTGTCCAGAAGGAAAATGGTATGTTGTATGCACCCAGAGGTAGTGAGATGAGATATTTCAGGTAAGTGGAGATTGTTTCATCAGAAGGATGTTCATCTTAATGATTCTAAATAACTATTGTTCTTGGGAACTATGATGATATTGACAATAAAGTGGGATTCTGAATTTTCTTCAATTGATGCATTCTTTCTTTTTGTGTAAAGCTAAGGTAGATCTTAGAACAAATTTTTTGCTTGTAGGTTGTTGGACTTTTCAAGATGGTGATGCTTCCACTTCTAGGTCAACTGGCAGATGAGCGTGGGCGTAAGCCGCTGCTGCTTTTGACAGTGTCAACAACCATATTTCCTTTCGGTAGGTTATGTCCAAATATATATTCAGGAATATTCTGTGAAGTCACATATCTATCATGCTGTCAGTATAGGTGCTTCTGTTAAGCCTTTCTTTTGGAAAAACAAAACAGAATTGAAGTTATACATCTGTCCTTTTAATGAAAGATGGCAACAAACTCTGCATGTAATTTCTGAAAGTTTCTGCCTAAGCCATTAAAAAGTAAGATATGATATACTAGCATGCCTAATTTATTTTCTTTTATCTCCACGCAATTTTGATTGAATACATAATCTGAGGGGTTTTGGTTGCAGCAATACTTGCCTGGAATCAATCTAAGGAATTTGTGTATGCTTACTATGTGATTCGAACCGTTTCATATATTCTAAGTCAGGGGAGTATTTTATGCATCGCTGTTGCTTATGTGGTAAGTTTATTCTCACTGGTTGATAGCCATGGATAGGAAATGTAAGGAGTTCACACTTTTCATCCCCTTTTATTAGGCAGATGTTGTCAATGAGAATAAGAGGGCTGCAGTGTTTAGTTGGATCACAGGTCTTTTTTCTGCGTCACATGTCTTGGGGAATGTTCTGGCACGCTTTCTTCCCGTGAAGTACATTTTCTTTGTAAGTTGAAGCAATAACTTGTCATATGTTAAGTTCATGTTTATCAGCTAACCTTTTACTAACCAAGCCTTTTGGTTTCAGGTATCAATAGCCCTGTTGATCTTTTGTCCAGTTTATATGCAAATGTTTTTGACTGAGACAACTAATAAACAGGCACCTGAAAGTGAACAAGATTTATCTTGCCTGACCAAGATAGTTTCTATTATCCGTGAACGATATGCATCAATGAGAGATGCTAGTGGTTTTACTTCTGGATCTTCTTAGAATCTTTCCTTATTTGAATAAAAAGAAAAATTTCTTCGTGCTTTCATGCATATTTAGAACAGTTAAATTTGTGATTGTCTTGCTGAAGAGCTGCATTGTACTCTGCAGTCCAACACTCAGAAGCATTTCTTTGGTTTCCTTCTTCTATGACTTGGGAATGTCCGGCATCAGCTCTGTGTTACTGGTATCTTTCCCCTTAAAACTTAATGAAGCCTGCACTTATAATCCTAGTTACTAGAGTCATGTTAAAAGAAGGATGTAAGCAAACATGCCTTTTCCTTGGAATGAAACAAGATGCTTATTCATTATACGACAAAATCTATAAAGCCACTGAGTAAAACATGGTTTACCTATAATTATCAAAAAGGTTCTGTTTACATTGTGTGGATTTTAAGCTATATAAGTGACACAGAACTGCAGATTTGTAAGAGCAGCAATATAAAAGTTCAGATGATCAATTGGAGTTTATTTATGTATATAATAATACCAACATAACTTGCTTTCTGTTTGAATCATTTACTTAAAAGAAAATATGTTTTACTACTTGTGCAGTACTATCTGAAAGCAGCTTTTGGTTTTGACAAGAATCAATTCTCAGAGATCCTGATGATGGTGGGAATAGGTTCAATTTTCTCTCAGGTATATTCTTGTCCAAAACTTTTCTTTTTCCAAATACCTGGTACTTGCTCCCAGTTTCTTTTCATATTTCCGAAAATGAAGACTTAGATTGTTCTCTTATTAAGTTCATTCTAGTGTTCGTGGACAAAAATTTGGGACAAAATCAAATTTTTCTCATTACCAGTAAAAAGCAGTGTGCCACTTACTATATTTAGCTGTTCTTCTTCAACTTTTTCTTTCCATACCATTAGAATTAACCGAAAAGAAAAGGGGATGAAGGAATTGTTAGTGTTCATGAAGTTCTATCCTTCAAAAATTTCCCCTTGAATTTCGTTGTAATTATGTGTCACTTAATGTAAGTGTTTAACTATTTTACATTTTGGAAGAGCTGTTGAATCCTCTGCTATTCTTCTGCATAACATATGTTTGGTTTTGGTGAGTTCCTTTCAGATATTGGTGCTTCCTTTAGTGAACCCATTGGTTGGTGAGAAGGTGATATTGAGCTCAGCCATGTTGGCCTCAATAGCTTATGTAAGTCATTATATTTAGCTTGTTCCCCAACCCAAACCACAGGGGAAGATGATAGAGAACAAAACAGAAAATCTAATGTTGCTTTTTTGCTGTACAGGCATTGCTCTATGGCTTGGCTTGGGCTCCTTGGGTAGGCGTACTTGAAAATAACCTTGTCAAGAAAGATGCCCAAGATTCACCTCCATTCTCTTCATTATTATTATTATTATTATTATTTTGCATTTAGTTAATTTTATGCGTTTACTTCAGTAGGCAAAAGAAAAAGGGAAATTTCCCTTAGTACCATAAATTAGAATGACTCTAGAGTAACGAGAAAAATTCGAAAATGCAGGTACCCTACTTAAGTGCCTCCTTTGGAGTCATCTACGTTCTTGTGAAACCTTCTGTAAGTACTATATATATTGAACTCCTTTGTTATTTCTGTGAAATTTTCTAATTTTGATGAACTTGTTATTGGAAGAAAAAAATATAAATTGAATTTCGATTACTGGGGTTCAGGTAAGTACTTAATTGTGATGGTCTTTCTTTCCATGCTTCCATTGATTGAACTCTTGCTTTGCAGACTTTTGCAATTATTTCCAGAGCAACATGCTCAACCAATCAGGTGAGCAGAGCAGAGAGAACCATTATTCAATTTGTTTTTGTTTTGGTTTCTCACACTTTCAAACAGTTGGGTATTTTTTCTTACACAACTGCTTTGTGGGATTGCATACAGGGAAAAGTACAAGGATTTATAGCTGGTGTGCAATCAATATCAAGTCTGCTATCTCCAGTTGCCATGAGTCCATTGACATGTAACTGCATGTTTCGGTTTGTTTGTTGGTGTTTATTTTTCTAGGTGATGAATTTTTTTTAGGAACCACTTCCATTGTAGTTCTGAAGGGTTGAATTTTTTGTTCTTGTATTAGCATGGTTTCTATCTAGCAATGCCCCTTTCAACTGCAAAGGTTTTAGCATTATATGGGCATCCATATGCATGGTAAGCCACCCTCTCTCTCTCTCTCTCTCTCTCTCTCATGTTCTTTAATGATTAACATGCATGCTAATCTAATCTGGTCATGACCAGATGGTTGCTTTTTGCATTGCTTGCAAGCTTAAACCGGTCGAACGCTCTCCAGAGGACATTGAAACACCACTACTAAACTGATAGTTAATCCTATTTCTGCATCCCAAGCTCTGCATTGGGGGAAACTTCATGTACCAAATCTTCCAAAGGAAAATATTAGAGACACCAAAGACTTTTCCCAAGTCTCACATTACCTGAGTCTCATCAAATGATAAAAATTATGTAGAACCCATGTAGGTTCCACTCTATGTGTTGTGTTTAGAAGTTAGATAGACTCTATGTGTCCACTATAATGTCCACTATAATGTCAAATGTCCAACCAAAGGCCAACGCAATCCCAATCCTATCAAATTTAGTTCAACATGCTCTGTTACAACATTAGAATTTGACCATCCAAGTTAAAATCAATTGGTAATTGTTGGTTCAAGATAGTTTAAAGGGAATCTAGTGAAACAAAACAATCAGTTCTCAAATAAACCCACAATATTTTCAAAAAGACGAAAAACCCCCTTCTCTTTAGCACCAAAGACATGCTAGACCTAAGTGTCCCAAAAAGTACATGTAAATGTTATCTTTGTGGTGAAGTAGGACATACTAGACCCAAGTGTCCCAAATTAGGAAAGCAACCTAGAGAAAAATACAATTAATTGAGCAATTTCAATTAGAAAATGATGAAGACTTAGAATCAATTTATAGTCTTGATGATAATTTAAGTAATAATGAAAGTATTTATAGTGTTAATGCCTTAGACTCAGAATCAGATTATTCTAGTAATTCAGATAGTGAATTTGATGATTATATGTGTATGTTTGAAGAACAAAAAGAACATGAAGAATTTAAATATTTGATTTAAGATGGCTTCAAGAATGTAATTAATGTAAGAAAATAGTAATAGAAAAATATTACACGAAGATAATAGTTTATTGTAAACCTTGTTATAATAATAGACCAATAAAATAAATATAGCTGAAATAATAGATAACAATAATCAAAAGAATAATAGCCCTAACATAGAGAAACAAAAGATTAGTTCATTAATAACAATTAATTGCGAGTTAGAATTGTCAAAAATCATAAAATTCAAACAACGACTATGATAGATACATGTAGCACAAAAAATGTAATAAAAGAATAGCTAGTGCCATAACAATTTAGGCAAAAATTAGCTAGACCAGTAAGAATAATATAGTTTGATACAAGACCTGTATATTTAACACATTGTATTAATAATATACCAATTAGGATAAAAAGACAACAGTTTAACTTACTTTTGACCTTTATGTTAGATATATATCCTAGAAGCCAATAAAAAAAATGGATAATTCTAATGAAATTATATATAATGATCAAAGGGGCAAGAACGTTACTTTAGATACATAACGTACACAAAGTAACAAGTCCATGGATTAAGATATAAATGGAAAGTGGTCTAAAGAAGTTAGATGCACGAGACCTTTCCTTACATATAAATATCGAATCCTAAATTGTTCCTGGTCATAGGATCACCAATTGGACAATGGTGACCCGCAAAGACTGGTACACATTATGTCTGCTCAATTGGGAGGATGACTAGTCTCAATTCATTGGTGTAGAGACACTAGACAAATGTGTAGGTGCTCTATAGAAGATGGAGTCACTGAACGCAATCAACTCTAGAATTTTTGTATGGAAGTCTTACTCAAAAGTGTCAAACAAAGAATTCTAAGTTGTGATAATGCAAATTAATCCTTAGACTTGAGACATCACAATTCTCTTGTGTATATGTTGTTTCTCTTTGAGAGCACTACACGGTTGTATCAAAATAATGTGACTTAAAAGTGTTCCTCAGGATTCTCCGAGTGTACGCAGAGATAGGTGAATGTACAATAAAGAATCTTTGCTTTTAGTGAGAAGAGAGAATACTGTAAAGATATGATTCGTGAATCTTTGGCCAAAGTATTGGATGAAAATTGAAACAAGAACGTTTGCAATTTCATCAAATTGAATCATATAATCTAGAGATGTCATATTAGGGATTTTGACACAAGTTTACCATATATCGAGAATATGACATAGAGTATTGAATTAGAGAAGGATCGAATTTCATTGTAATCACAAACTGACTAGGTTCTCTAAATGAATTCTTTTTAGCTTGGGTGGCCATAACATACTGCTAGGTGTCACTCATGGCTTGTGTAAGCCCTGTAAGGACTAATTATAATTAGTCTTCGCCAATAGGGAGAATTGTATGGAGGGATACAATTCACACTTGATTCAGAGTGAATCATTCATACCCACTGCCTCGCTAATTAGAACTTATAAGATCGCACACTGAAAAGGAATTGATTGGGAAATTATGAAGAGAATGAATGATTTTGTGACTTGGTCAAAGTCAATGTGAAAGTCAAAGGTCAAAGTCAAAAGTCAAAGGTCAAATGGTTGACCCGACACTTGACACGGTCAACTAAGGATGACCGTGACCAACACTCGTTAGACAAGTGAGTGATTGAATTAGTCAAGTCACTAGAGTAATTAAATCGATTAGATTAATTTAATTATTCAATTTAAGTTATGAAACTTTAATTAAATGTCTCATATGACTTGGAAATTCAAAAGGTATTTGACCATATGGACTTAGGCACATATGTGACACATGATAGGATTAATGTGTTGGACCAACAAAAAATGGGGGTGGCGGTGTGGCTACACTAGGGTTTGGGGGCATTTTTGTCACTCTTGTGACATTTTTGATCCTATAAGTGTGTAGCTATGGAATCCTATCATTCTATTATTTACTTGTTGTCTACTCATTCTCTTATCCCATTCAATCCTTAGTGAAGAGCTTTGGAGAGGTGCATATCTTTGTATCTATTTGGAGAGATACAAGGTGGAGAATCAACATCAAAGGGAGAGCCAACAACAAAGGGACCACTCCCTCTACTTGAACATCATTCTTGGTTTCAAGATTTGCTCCAAGGGTATGAACATCTTATCTTTATCTCAAATAGGATTTAGAGAGTCTTTGGTGCACACTTTCATAGACTTATAATGATTGGGACGAAATGAGAGTCTTTTGATTTCATATTAGATATGGCTTGCTAGGTGATTTATACTCTCAAAGTTTGGTTGTAGAGTTTTTAGAAATCTTTACACAACACCATTCCCACAATATTCCCTTCACTTTATATCCCTAGTAGGATCATATCCCTTTATCTTAGGATTAAATTTCTTAAAAACAAGGAGGATTTTTGTATACACCTCCAGAAATTACATTTTAAAAAAAAGGCATAACCACAACTGATCAAAGTAATAAATTAGGGTCTTACAATAGTATTAACATAGAAAAATAAAATTTTAAATACTATAATATGGAAGAATTAGAAGAAATAAATGAACAAAAGATAGATGAACAAAATAATTTAGAATATGATGATATAATATTTGACCATGAGTATCTAATTGTAGGAGAAATAGAGCCTTTAGCAATTATGCAAATAGATAAACCAAAGACCTTAGAAGAATTATTACAATTAGCTGAACAAACTAGAATTATAGGAGAAGATCCCCAATTACATTGGTATAAGAATAAGACATTAGCAAAATTAGACATTATTTATCCATACTTAACAATTAAAACAGCAGATATGCCATGTAACTTGTTCGATAAGCAAGAATTTGAACAAAAAATAAAAGAGCTTTTAAATCTAAAAGTAATTAGACCTTCAAAATCTAGGCATAGATCATCAGCCTTTGTAGTTAGAAAACACTCAGAGCTTAAAAGAGGTAAAACTAGAATAGTGAATAATTATAGGAGATTAATTGATAACGCTTATGAAGATAGTTATAAATTACCAAATAAAAAGATGAACTTATGAATAAAATTCAAGAAAGTAAATATTTTAGTAAATTTGATTGTAAATCAGGATTTTGGCAAATTAGACTCGCAAAAGAATCAATCCAATGCACATCATTCACTTGTCCGGAAGGACATTTTAAATGGCTTGTCATGCCATTTGGATTAATAGATTATTATAAATAAAACCAATTCTATGCATGTATTTATAAAAAAACCCACACACTATTTAAATATAGAAACACACCCAAAATCAATCCTAAAATAAACAATTGTATATTTTTTGGGTGTGTTTATAAATGGGTTTTGAGTGTGTGTAATGATGGGTTTTGGGTGTGTTTATAAAGTGTTTTGGGTGTTGGGTTTTTTTATAATTTCAGCCCCCATTTTGGATGTTTTAGTGAAACCCCCTTGGATTAAAGAATGCACCATCGATCTTTCGAAGAAAGATGGACCAAATTTTTAAGAAGTATGATAATTTTTGTAGTATATATGTGGATGATATACTTGTTCATAGTAAAAATAAAAATGAACATAGAAAAAATTTAGAAATTATTTTGAAAGAATTTATTGACAATGATATAGTTATAAGTAGGAATAAAGTAGAGCTTGAAAAACAAGACATATAATTTTTAGATATGTATATTAAGTCAGGAACTATACAAAGCACATAGCTAAAAAAGTGTTCGAATTTCCAAATAAATTAGAAGATAAAAAACAATTACAAGCATTTTTAGGATTATTAAATTGTGCTAGAAGTTTTATCCCTGATTTAGGAAGAAAGATTGCAGCATTGCATAGTAAAACCAGTAAAATAGGTCACAAATATTTTAATAGTGAAGATATTAAATTAGTTCAAAATATCAAACAATACATAACTCAGCTTAAGCCTCTAGCATTACCATTAGATAATAATTACAAAATAGTTGAAACAGACGCATCATCAATAGGATGGGTATGAATTTTATATCTGTAGAAACACAAAGAAGAACCTAAATATGAAGAAAAAGTTTGTAGATATGCATTAGGTAAATTTAGTGATATACAGGCTAGACTACCAGCCACTGACTTAGAAATTTTAGGAGTTATTAACTCCCTTGAAGCATTTTCATTATTTTTACATAATGAGATATTTACTATTAGAACAGATTGTCAGAATATTGTTTCTCATTATCATAAAAATACTAGTAATAAACAAGTAGCCCGAAGATGGTTAATTTTGTTGATTCTAATACAAGAAATGGATTTAGATCAATATTTGAGCATATTAAAGGTATGGATAATATTTTAGCAGACATCATATACAGATATAATACTTTAGTAGACATCGTATCCTATATTATTCATTAACAAATATGCAATATTTTGGAGTATCATCCTTTTTTTTTGGTCGAAGGAGTATCATCCTCTGGCAACAAAAATAATGGTACATTATCACAGGATGGTATTCCATTAAGCATGAGTATATGTAGTCAAGCAAGATCAATAGTAAATATGTATTATTATAATGGAATACCAGTACAAGAAGTTAGAAATCCTGATATCATGAGAAGAGGGCATGGGAAACTTATTAGGACTAACTTTTGGAACATTATAATATCAGAACTAATAATATTAGGACTAATAAGTTAGAAATCCTGATATCGTACATAAGCAGATAAACAAAAAGTTCTTTTAGACAACTTTTGGAACATTAGAACTAATAATGAAAGTATGAGAAGAGGACATGAAAAACTTATTAAAGCCCTTGAGTAAGAGTTTTTAACATATAATTATGATTATAAAAGAGCAAAACAATAGCTTTCTGTTTTGCAGGAAAAACTTGAAGAGCAAAAGAAAGAGTATGATACAATAGTAAGAAATTTTAGAATTATTAATTTAAGATGTCAAAATTTAAGCATGATTTTACAATAAAAAGAGGCTAATGAGCCCAACTTACTTGAACTTCATAGAGAATTTTCCCTTGAGCAAAAAACTAAAAATTAATATTTCCTTTAAACCCTAACTAGAGAAAGATATAGATTTTTACCATAAGATATTAAGAGTCATATGATTAGATTAGAATATGAGCAAAATACATCTCTTCAGTTATACATTCAATGTAACAACCCGATCCTTAAATAATATTTAATTAATAATTTAATGAAGGAAAAGACTAAATTACCCTCGGACTAATTTATTAGGATTTAAGTTGACGTTTTGACCAGGAAAGAATTTTGGAAAACTACTTGTACCGTTGCGTAGAGCGTGACGAAACGAGTCCGTAGACACGTGGTGGACTCAATTCCGTGTTATATTGAAGAAATTACGAGCAAAATACTGAAAAAGGACAAAAGAGTAATTTCCGAAAAGTCAGATTTTAAAATCAGACCCTCCCTTTCTCTCTCCTCACTCTCTCTTCTTCCTCGCGACACCAAACCCTCCCCCCTGTTTTCTTCTTCCTCCAGCCGCACCTCCCTTCACCATAACCCACCACCATCCGACCACCGTAGGACGCCGGACCAGCCCAAAAAGGACCGGCGACATCTCAGCAGCTCAGCCCGACCCTTCCCCAGCCGCCTGCCGCCACGAATCGCCAGAGAAAACCAGAAAATCGCGGCAGTTTTGGCAGAATTTCGTCGGCTCCGTTCGTCGTCATCCGGCCACCAAATCGGATGAATTAGGTATGGAAATTCGACTGATTTTCACGTTCTAGCTGATGGTTGGGTAGGTTTTAAGGAATTTTGAGGTTTGAAGGGTTAATTCTTGAATTGAAATTCTGCCAGTTTGAGAGCTCGGGTTCAGTCAGTTCCGGCCACTTTTTGGCCATAGTCCAAGAACAAAAATGGATAGGGTGTATTACCTAGGATAGGAGTTTGGTACGGCGGTGTGGAGATTTTCCGGTCACCAGAAATTGTTAGGCACACCCAGGCGCTGCCGGCGCGTGGGCGGCGCGTGGGCCAGGTAGAAGGAGCCACTCTTGGTCCTAGAATAATAATCGTGTCCTCACAAGCGCGTAGGATTTCGCGGATCTCGATTCGGACAACGTTTGAACCCCGAACGGATCTCGCATAGTGTGCGATTTCCGAGTTCAATACGTTCAGACCGTTGGATCATAGCCAAACTGGAGTTTGTAGATCTAGGTATTTTAAGGATCGTGTAGGATTAAACAGATCATAAATCGGAGTCCCGGATGCTCCGGAAAAGCCAACCCTAGGGCTAGGTTTACGGAAAATCGTTCATCGGTCCGATCGTGCAATCGTGAGCAATCCGACCGTCCGATCGAGACCAAACTCTCGGGACATGTGTCCTAGGCTTATCGGAACCTCTAGGAACGATCGGATCGGAATTCTGAGGTCGTGGACCCCACGGGGTCCCGAGTTGACTTTTTGGGATTTTATTGCTTTTGAGTCCCGAGATACTTCTAAAGCGTGTCCACTGAGAGGAAAAGCTAATGTGGGCATAGGAAGGACTTTTAAAGTGATGCACGCACTATTAGGAGTTGGGGGTCAGGGTTTTTAATTTAATACTATATTACTGAGCAGAGTTTTTAATAAAATATTATGATGGTTATACAGGCACCCGGGCACCAGGTGACCCGCAGGAGGGACCTTCAAAGGGTCCAGCTAGCTCAGAGTATCTGTGAGTGGACTGTTTATTTTATAAACGATTTTATGCAATTTAATTTCATTATTTGATTTTGAATAAGTTTTTCTGAATACGGCTTTCCTAGCATGACTTGATAGACTTAAATATTTCTGTTTATTTATGTGCTGCCTAGTGGAACATTTAAAAAGGGATTTAGAAAGTCAGAACTGAGGTATTATTAGATTAATTGGCAGCAGGATTTAAGGAATAGTTTTATAAGTAGTTTTATAAACTTTAATCTTTTTCAGAATTATATACATATACATTTATTTTAAGCCACCATAGGTACCCAAGGTTGCTTTCAGTATAGTAAATGTTGCCTCGGAAATTATGTTGCCTTCGGTATTATTGATGTCGACGGACATCTAGTTGCCTTCGGGTAGGTCAGCATGCTTGACACAGCCCCACGAGTCTCTGGGACGCTCGGACCGTGTGGTGCTAGGAGTGCAGCTCAGGTGGGCCAAGTGTTCCCTGAGTCTAGCTAGGATTGTGGATCAGGGCGACCAAGTGTCCCCTGAATTCTGCTAGGGTTGCAGCTCAGGTTGACTTTGTGTTTCCCGAGGTCTGCTAGGAAGTGTCACTCCAGTGGCACGAGGATGTGTCACTCCGGTGGCACAAGGATGGAATTGACGGAATTAAAAGGAATTGACGGAAACTAAAGGAATTGACGGAATTATACATGGGTACACCTAGGTGGTAGATTAAAAGTTGATTTCAATGCTTTCGAAGACTTAACGCTTTAATCAAGTATGTGATTGATTACATATATATATATAGATATGAATGCATTGATTTCAGTACGTATATATATAAGAAGTGATTTAGTTTTTATTTCAATTTTTACAGTGGGGTTAGTATGTTCATATGCTATTTTTTCCAAACCTTATTTTTGGTCCACTCACCTTTTTAATGTTTTGCGCCCCCAGGCAGTAAGCGTGCACAGTAAGCCACCACCGGGCCGAGTCCATCTTCCGCCACATTCCTTGACAGCATAGAGTCTTGTATAATTATTTTATACTTGTAACCTATTCTGTATAGTTGCTCTGATATTGGCCTTGAACACTTGTCTAACTGTTAGTATGTAAATTTTGTATGCTGACAGTTGGTGTATATTTTATATGCATGTTGACAGGTGGAATCTTGGGTTTGGTCCGTTTCAGGGGAGACTTTGCTGAGTTTTTCGGCAGAAGTCAAACCCCAGTTGTTTTAGAATTTTTAACTAAAAGGGCAATTAGGTCATTTGTGCTCGGCACTTGCCAAGTGTCGGACACGGACAGGGTCCGGCTCGGATTCTAAAGTGGAATTTGGGTCGGGTCCTGTCATTCAAGCTTTTCTTTTTAATTTAAAAAATAATCTACAACCTAGAATAACAATTATTACTAAAAGCTGTTCTCATTATACTATTTATTTAGCTAGTATTAATATCGTGGAATATAAAGAATTGCATTTAGAGCATAACCAAAAAACTATCACAATTACTCCAGCATTTTTAGCAGAGTATGATTATTTAGGTAAACTTTATATTGAAAATAGTCATCATTTATATTCATTTTTCTCAAAATTAAAAAAAATTATAAGTTTTTATATCCCTCTCTGGAAGAACACAAAATTAATTTTCATCAGCATACCTCTAGAGTAGTTTACAGATAGTATTTACCTAGATAAAGCACAACATAGTATTATTATTTCTCATAAAGAACTGCTTAGTCCGGCATAATCCGTAAATAAGATCTCTACCAAGCAAGATATTCAAAAATACAGAGGAGCAACAATAGTTGAGCAACAATTGTTCAATGATGATCATCTGAACCTCCTTCACCAATCCAATTTTATCAAGATTTATTCATAGACTACATCTAAGAGACCATATGACACATATGAATTCAGGATAAGCAAAACATGAACAAAAGTTTTTGATGGAATCTATCACCAAATAGCAGAACAAATTAAAGTAGAAGACAACGACAACTCATACTGGAATAGCTTAGGAGAAGAAAAGCTACACAATATAGACAACATGTTGGAAGCATAAACTTCGTGTGAAGCCCTCATGATAGAAGAAGCATCATCAACTTCATTTCATGTGAAGAGATCATCCCAGCAACATAATAGCAGACGCAACATCAGTCCAAAGTTTATCAAAGCAAGAAAATCCAACTTTTTGGCTCCATACGTCTAGCAAGAAGCAAGACTTTTTGGCACCATCTAAAAAATAGAGAAAGGACTCCTTAGGCAATTTAAAAAATGAATAAGGGCATTATTGTCCAAACACTAGAATCTTGTCCTTCTTTATAAATACTTCCCTCATTTTGGGCTGAATCAAAAGTCCCTCATAATAACTATTAAGCAAGACATTTAATACCTCGATGTGGGATTTAGACTCTCAACAAAACTCGCTTACCATTATAAATAACCAAAATGATTGAGTAAAGCTTAATCTTTGTTATTAAAAATAAAAAAATAAAAAAACCCAAACGACCAGGGCAAAGTGATTTTAAGTTTTGACGGACAATGTGAGATATGACGATAATTTCAGGGGCAGTAGAAAGATAATTAAGGGATGGCCAATGTTGTGGCACTAACGAAATTTTTTGACATAATTGATAGTTGAGGGGACATGAACTGAAGTTTTTTTATATATATTTTTTAGAAATTATGGAATTGCATTCATAATTCAACCAAAAAAGTCACTAGCCACAAAGGGCAATTACAATAACGAAGCGATCTAACATCAAAATTAAGACAATCTAGGGCTACTACACTAATGATCATACAAGATCGAAGAGACTTTGGCATTGACATTCCAACTAAGAGTGCAAAGCTCTCATAGACAACCAAAAATAGATAAAGCTTGAAAAAAAAACAAGCCATAACAAAACAAATAAAACTTTCACAAATGAGAGGTGGAAAGCTCTCACAAAGGAGAGGTGAAAAACTCTCACAAAATGAGAGGTGAAAACTAAGCATAAAACTCAAAGAGTCTCTGCTACTTATTCCAAACATGAAGAAACTGCAAAAAAGATGGTGGTAGAGATTCGACATTGAAACACAGGTGGAGATCCAATGCTAAGACGCATCTGCCTGTGATGAGTGGAGGAAAAATTATTACAAAATAAGGACAAATAGGGAAAGGGGAGAGGGGAGGAAGAGAGGAGGGGAGAGGGGACTCTCAAAGTAAAAAAGGTTATAAAATGTTTTTTTGGGAGAGAAGGGCCTGGGTAGAGCACTTCCAGCAATAACCCCCAGCCCTGGCAGGACAGGGCTCAAGCCCAGGCAACAGCTTCCAGCGGGCCAAGCTTGCCCAGGCAAGCCGTGGGCCCCATGAGACAGGGCCAACCTGTAGGCTAAACCAGCATGACCTCTAGACTGAATTTGCTGACGTCAGCAACAAAAAAAAAAAAAAAACTTTAAAAAATCTAAAAAAATACTAATAATTTCATTTTTTTTTAAAAATAAATACTTAGTCATATTCTTCACTTCCCACACCAAAACTCTATACAAATTCCTCTCATCATATCTCATGTAAATAGTGGTTGCCATGACAATGGGTGGAAACACACCTTACTTTTTGCAAGGGCTGCCACTATTCATGTGAATAGTATATGCCCTTGCCTCCCATTGCCTTTTGCCATGGCAAATGGGTGGAAGAGCTCTTAGAAGGGACTTATACAAATTTATTATTGAAATTGTTAAAAGTAATAGGAATATGGAATGTTATTGATAAGAAATAAATGAATAAAATTGCTACAGCAGATTTGTCTGATTGGACGATAGATAAGCAGAGGATTATACAGCTGCTGCAGCGAGAGCGCTTAGTTCCTCTACTCATGAAAATGAACCCATAGCAGGCAGCCATGGAGTCTCTGTCTCCCTCCGCAACATTCATCATATCCACAAAATTCTCACTCAAACCTCGCAAAACCCAGTCCCAAACCCCCACTACGAACCTCAGATTCCCCATCTCACCAACCCATAAGAACCCATATACTTTTTATTCTGTTTCTCACAGTTCTTGTAGTTGTTTCTCAGTTAAAACATGTGCAGCTTCAACATCAACAACAGCGACACCTTCCACTTCTCTTCCTATATCTTCCACTTCCAGTGACAACCGCCACTGGATTGTGCTCATGGAGGCTCCTCCACAAGGGGTCCATTCGAAACAAGAAGTTATTGAATACTATGTTAAAACCCTTCAAAGTGTTTTGGGCAAGTGGGTATGCTATAAATTCTTTTCTCCAGTATGGCATTGCTTAGATTTTCGCCTGAATTGTGTTTTAATGTTTTTGTTTTCAGTGAGAAGGATGCTCAAATGTGTATATATGATGCTTCCTGGGATACCCATTTTGGCTTTTGCTGTGATATTGAGGAAGAAACTTCCCACAAGCTCGCATGTAAAATTCTATCATTTTCACTGATGTTTTATTGAATTGGTTTTTGCTACAGACTAGATGTTTGTGTTCTTTTTTTATTGTCATGAAATGAGTGCTTCTGAGATGTTCTGTTTGAAGAGATAATGAACTTTTATGAGGTTTGGTCATTCGTTATTGCTAATGTTGTTGAATGACTTAATTATTTGTATGTAATTTCTGTAGGTTTACCAGGGGTTTTATCAGTTAAGCCTGACCCGGATTATAGTTCTGCAAAAAAGGATTATAGTCCACCAAATGTTCAATCAGGTTTTATGTCTTACCCTCAAGGTGGAAATACTTTCTTATTTCCTCTTTCCAACACCAAAAGGTGGCTCGTTCGAATGGATAAACCCAGCATTGGGGTTGTTACAAAGGCGCAAATGGTTGATTATTATGTTCAGATACTAACAAAGGTCTTGGGGAAGTAAGTCTTAGATTCTAAGCATCAATGCTGTTTCCGTTCTTAAACTATTTTGTTTTTCTAATTGGTACTGTATTTTGCTCTTTTGGTAGTGAGAAGGATGCACAAATGTGTATTTATCATGTTTCCTGGCAATCTAACTTTGGGTTCTGTTGTGAACTTGATGAAGAGTGTGCACGGGAAGTAGCTGGTTAGTGTATGCTCTTAGTTTCTCTATGCCACATTTGTGTTAACAATTGTCTTCTTGAGGACTAATGATCCTATATGCTGCAGGTGTTCCTGGTGTTTTATCTGTCGAGCCTGACAAGAATTGGGAGTCGGAGAACAAAGATTATGGAGGTTTTCTCCTCTTCTAACTTTTATAAGATCTTTCTTGAATAATATCTACTTACGGTTATCATCTTAGAATCAGATGTAATATCTTCTAACTCGTTGCTAGGTTAGGCTTTGCTTCTTGATTTGAATGCCTTTTAAACTGATGTTGCAAACCTAATGTCTTCTTTTCAACTTCAGAGAGCAATGTCTCTGATGAGATAACTTATAGAGCAATTTAATTAAATTTCTTGAGTAACTTTTGATGTCCTTAGAGAATTGTTTCTTACTACTTGTTGAAAAATTTAAATGTGTCATTGTAATTTTAGTCCAAAAGGTTGGACTTAGAAGGTTATGCGGATCGATGCCCAGATGACTTTGTTCCTTGGTCAACAAATGAATAGGAATTGGGAAGACTTTGATAATGTATAACACAAGAAGATTTTCAGAGCAATTGTTAAGATTGTGAAGGTGTATGGCCATGCAATAGAAATCACATAATCCCGCAAACATAGAAATATTTTGAATTTTGATATGGGCAGAAAATGGTGTAAATGAGATTAACCACAAGGAGAAAGCTGAAGGAAATAATTGCTACAGCCGAATTTGTAGGTTATCTGACACCATGAGATGGTGCAAACCTCATTTCAAAGTTAAATATTACACATCCTGGAATGTAAAAATAGAAAGAGCTTGATTTCATGGTATGTGAAAGTCTTGGAGTTTTGCCAATAATTGTCAGAAGGGACCTGTTACTGATCATAGAAAGAACAGATTCAGCAGATAACAGGTCATGGGTTCCTGGTCCAGAGTATTTTTTCGTATAGAGTTCTTCAATACATCATTTTGGTTACTCATTCCTTAACAATTCTTAAATATTTGGGAAGAGGCTTGGTAGTATCTGATAATCTGATGGAGCTTGATGTGTGTTGAACTATAGTTTTCCTTTAAATTATTAGCTTTATTCCCGATCCCTTGCACTAAAGGATGACATCTTTTGTACCATGTTTATCAAGTAGTAGGAAACCCGCATTTATTAGTGATTTCAATATAATTTTTTCACCTCAGTCATTTTTGTTTATTGCTGATGGTTTATATGAAGTTAAAGATTCCTGAAGGAACATGAAATGGGTTGTTAACAACCTGACATTATTTTTCGTAATTACAAACTATTATGATTTTTTTTTATAAAAAATTTTCTTTTTAAGAGTGCAATGATAGTTTCTTTTTCCAACATTATTCATGTCCTTTTCTATTTAATGGCACCAATGCTAACCATCAGCAATAGATTCCACCTGTAAACAATGTCAATGAGTTATGAATATGTGTTTCTCAGGTAAGAATTTGCAGAGTTCTACGGATCTGTCGACATCTGGAGAGGCAAGTGAAACAACCCCGACAAAAACAAAGAAACTTTTTGTTACTGGTATGTTGCAACTTTTATTCTGATGTGAAACATTGATTTTCATTTATTTACATATAATTGCTTGCTTGTTAACCTGATTCTTTGGAAGCCTAATATTTTCAAATAGGCAATCAAAAATACCCCTGTAATGCTAACTATGTTTTAACTCTTTACTAGAGTTATCCATTGTAATTATTCAAAAGATCTCGATATTCTTCAATATGTGTAGCTTCTTTCTCCCTGTCATTGCATATTCACTTGAAATTGCTAAAAAGATTTTAGTTTCTGAACAGGCCTATCATTTTATACATCTGAGAAAACCCTCCGGGCAGCATTTGAAGGCTTTGGTGAGCTTGTTGAAGGTACTACACTATAAAATGGGGTTTTCAATTTGATGGCAGTATATGCTCATTCTAATTAAATGTTTGCCTCAACAGTTAAAATAATAATGGACAAAATTTCTAAAAGGTCCAAAGGTTATGCATTCATAGAATACACCACGGAGGAAGCTGCTAGTGCAGCACTCAGAGAGATGAATGGCAAGGCAAGTTTCAACATGCTTTTCATTTTTATAAACTGATTCGAATAAATCAAACACGTAGGCGTAGTCTTTCTTGTCTTTGGTTTACATGTTTTACATGTTCATAAAACAGATCCAACACTCTGAAGAGGAAAGCTTAGCCTATTTTTTGTTGATGATTCTTGCAGATCATTAATGGCTGGATGATAGTTGTTGATGTTGCCAAGACTAGCCCTCCAAGATACAGCAGGAGTCAGAGCAGACCAGCAACCAGGTGAAAGAGAGAGAAGGTTATAGAGAGATTTGTCACTGAGAATTGAATTATTTTGTGCCCAGCATCCTAAATATTGACATTGAGTTCATGTAAGGAACTTTGTCAGTACCACAATATTTTTGCATTTTCAAAGAATTGACTTACATATTTTCTGTTGCAATGATAAGAGCCCATGGGTAGAACTTGCCCCTAAAAACCGGCTAATAAGGATCTGCTATTTTTCCATTATTTTTCCAAAGTGAGATCTCAAGTCCTAAAATGCAGGATAGTGGCATTCAGCTGTTGGCTCCTTGTGCCTTTTCCCTTTTAAAATATGGCCCAAGTGGCTACCACAAGCTGCATAGTGATCTCATTTCTCCTCTCATTTGGGCCAGGATAACGATGTAAGGCTCTAGGCTGGCCCTCACAGAATGCAGGCCAATGGCATCCAGAATCAAACTTGGTAGTTGACGGTTTAAGGACCACATTCATTGGTTTAAAAGTTTGAGGACTCAAATGAAGACTTTTGAAAAATTCAGGGACCATTCATGATACAAACTCTAAATGGGGTGACTTTTAACTCATTTCATCTGCTCAAGTTATGAAGACTTTTAAATCAAAATAATTTGTTTGGCTTTGAAGTAAGTTTATTTACGGATACTATAATTATTATTTTTAATTATAGAGAAATAGTACCAATAAGGTCACCAAATTTAGAAAAGATACACAACTTTCCAAGTGTTGCAACGAAATTGAATTTCAGAAATGTTTATAGAATGGAAAATTCCTCGAATGGAAATAGTACTAATATATTATGGGGATTTAGAGCCTCTGCATTTAGAATCTACGTATTTTCCTGCATTAAATTTAATTTTAATCATTGTAATAATCTACGTATTTTCCCAACCTCCTTTTCTAAGCTGTAAAACCTAACCTATTGCTTTGCATCATGCTCTACATATATATATATATATATAAGACTGCCAGTGTCTTCCACCCACAATATCACTTCATATCATATAGTTCCTTATTTTTCAACACATCCGAAATCTCTGCTTTTAAATGGAGAAGCAAACCATAGCCTCTTCTTGTCTCTTCCTTTTATACATCGCCACGTTTACAGGTTAGTGCTACAAAAACAAATATACATGTTCTTGATAATCATATATTAACTGTAGCCACAAATTATTATTTAGACAAAGAAAAATGTATTTATATTGTCATATTTACTCTTTGTCCCTTTTTGCCTTCGATATATAGTGGCAGAAGTTCTTGAAGCACATCATCACCATCATCGTCATAATCGTCATGGTTTTGTGAAGCTTTTCGTTTTCGGGGATTCATATGCTGATATTGGAAATACCGGAAAATCTGTGTCTGCTTCATGGAAGGAACTTTATGGTATCACTTTTCCGAGAAAGCCAGCTGGTCGATTTTCAGATGGTCTCGTGCTCACTGATTATATAGGTTCATTTTCTTTCTCTCTTAAGAGTATTTTCTTCAGTCCAAAAATATATGTTAGATAATGAGTGTATGTTTGCCTCTATAGTTGAATTTACTTTTTCTAGTATGTTTGCATGTGAAATATTTGACAAGAAATTATTCTTCATATATTATTTCAACATGGACAATTCAAATATATATTATATAAATATTTTTAGGTCTATTTGTTTGGAAAAATAAATTAAACCTAACACACATAAAATTAATTTTATAAAGTTAACAACAACAAAAAAAAACACAAAAACGAATTTAGACAAGAAAATCAAATATACATCTTTGAATTTACATATTCCCTATTTGAACACCACATTTATACTCTCCGGAGGTGTAAAGAGGATGTTAAAGTGGCTTTACAACCCCAACTGTGGATGCTCTTACTACTAGATTGGGATTGTGAGTGCATGATCTGTTTATATTTTAATTTGTAATTGCATTATTGTTTGTTTAACCAAATTCTAAAAAGAAAAAGAAAACAAGAAAATAACCAATATTTTATTTTATTTTTGTTTTATGAAATGCCTGTATGAGATGTTGCAATGTATTGCAGCTTCCTTTTTGGGCATAAGATCTCCAGTGCCTTACACATTGAGAAAATTTGTGAAGAAATCAAAACTAGAGTTTGGGATGCACTTTGCATATGGATGGACAGGTGTTTTTGATACAGTGTTTGGTGGACCAAACTTGACCACCCAAATCGACTTTTTCCAACAGCTGCTTGAACAAAAACTCTATAGTACCAAAAACGACGTCGTTAACTCGTCCATTGCTCTCGTATCAGTTGCGGGTAACGACTACGCTGCTTATTTTGGCAACCACACTGAGGTAGGTGGTTAAGCTAACTCTATCTGTTTGTTGACATGCGTGCAATGTAGGCAAGTCGGAAAGCTTTTTTTTTTTTTTTTTTTTTTTCCTTTAATAATTTAAGTGAGACATGGGTACAACACATGATTTTCCTTAATAGATTCTGTAACAGAGTTAGCATATGGAGCCAAATTATGGATTTTGAAAAATCGAGATGACATCTCTTAAGTTTTTCTTTAATGTAAGAAAATGAAAAATAATGTATGAGTTCAGGTGACATTTCTAAAATTGTACTTAACTATTATTGTACCTCACAATTATCATATCTTCAGGATTTCGCAGTGGTCACCAAATCCATTATTAAGCAGCTTGTTGTGGATCTAGAGCGTATACATGGGTTGTGAGTGAGAAAAATATCTGTTACAGCAATAGGGCCCCTGGGATGTCTGCCCCGCATGACTTCCTTTCTTTCATATCAGAATTGTAGTGAAGTTGCCAATTTGGTTTCAATTTTCCATAACCAGATTTTGCGTCAAAAAGTGGAAGAGTTGAACAAGGAGACTAAGAAATCTTCATTTGTAATCTTGGATCTTTATAACGCATCTCTGTATGCAATTATGCTCCCAAAACACCATCAAGGTAATTAATTAATTAACTCTTTGTGGTGAGCGGTAATTTTGTCCTTTCTACTAGTATTACTTTCGGATATGTCACATTTACTCATCACCTTGCTCACCACCTTTCTAATAAAGGTCGATATCACCTATGTGGGTCCTCCTCATCTGTATACAAGGTGGTCAAGAAATATAAACTCATGTATACTACTTTAACTTTTTTTTGGATAGCAGGATACTCGACACTCCAGATTAATCCACTGAAGCCATGTTGTGTTGGGGTGAGCAAAGAATACTCATGCGGGAGTGTGGATGAGAGTGGAGCAAAGAAGTACATTGTATGCGATAAGCCCAAACTTTCTTTCTTTTGGGACATGATTCACCCTTCGCAGAATGGCTGGCATGAAGTTTATTCCGCTATAAAATCTTCTCTTCATCAATTGTATTTGTGATTTGTTGTGTAGTTTAAATATTGGCACTAAAAGGTTGGTTTACCCAATATATCATAATAGATATAAAAGAGACTAATAGGTGGTTGGATTGCTTGATACTTTATCAACTTCTTTGCATGATAGAAGTACAAATAGTGTGATTTTAACTAGCTAGAATAAGAAGCAGATAAGATATATGCATTCGCATATCTTCTTTGTGCAAAATAAAAAATAAAAAATAAAAACACATTCGCAACGAGCTACAGTGACACTGTAATGTACTTTCGAATTCCACATTTTCTTAGTTAAGCTAAAATGAAGTATTTTAACATGTGTTATTGAATAGACGGTTAAGCAAGCCCTGCCGCTAGCTTCCACCCAGACAAAAAATGTGAGCACCTAGCGCGAAAGGTTGCTTTACAATATATATATAAGGCGCATTAGCGCTTTAGTTTTCAATTCAATAAGGGGAGATTTCCATACTATAGGTTAATATACAATTAGATTAATATTTTACAAGTTACTAGTATTTTAGGGGACATATCATGCCTATTGATATATATATTTGTTTTGCCAAAGTTAAGAAGAGGAGGGGGGTTTTATTAGACACCTTGCCAATGTGTCATAGGGGTTCTTTAAACCTAAGGAAAGCTGTGGGAGCTATTTCTTCCCACGAGGATATTCGATTGAAAGATTACCCTTTATTCTTTGCCACCTCTTTCTCCCTGCAGAATAGATTGAAATAAGAGGACCACACCTAGGGGGTGTTGGCCAAAAGCCCTATGATGCCTAAGTTAGTTCAATTGATTTAGGGAAAACAATAGCTAAATAGGGTACGGAGATATATATGTAAGGTGTAAACTGGGTGGGCGAAGCTGTGAGTGGTGGCTGGAGCCTTGTGTAAAAGGGAGAGAGAGTATGGCGGCTAGGGTTTGTGAGGGGTAATCTCTGCAGAGTTTCAGTAGGAATTTAGACGTACCTCAACGCTTGTGTGTAGCCATCTATTTATAGGGGCCTCGGAGGCTAGGGTTTTAGAAGAATAATTCTGCAGATGGAAATGAATTATTCTTCCCTGATTTTGCCAGATTGGCTTAATTAGGGATTTGATAATTAAGATAGGAATCAAATCAATCCCAATTAAATCAGGTAACTCCCAATTAAATTGAGTAACTCCCAATTAGGTGAAATAATCCCCAAATGGAAGGAAATATTTGACCTAGGGTTTTGCTAGAATTTGGCTCCCACAAAAGCAGCGTGCAATGACGATTTTGAGGTATCTCAACAAGAACAAGAAAAAGAAAAAAGAAAAGTGGGTAGGATAGCTAAGACCTCAGATAAAGAAAAAAAAAAGATGATTACCACGGGTCTCTTTAACAACCATTCCCAGATTGAATCGAAGATCAGGACCAATAACATCTATGGTATTATCAAACGAGGACAAAGGACGGCCAAGGACCGAGAACAGTCTCTTTCCTGTGCTCTCTAGAACTAAAAGAAGGACAAGAAGGAGAAGGAATTGCGGGATACTATAGAGATAGATGGCTATGACTCTAGCATAGCCCCCATCAAACAGTTGAGGGGGTAGCTCATAACTTAGTTTCCCCTCTAGATCATTGATCCGGGAAAAGATTTCCTTCCTTCCCTTCGTCTATTCTCGCTCAAGAGGTCTTGACGATACCCTTATGGAGAACTGCCTAGGCCCAGTCATAGAATCGAGTTGACTATACAGACCTGTAAACTTAAATGAGCAGCGTGAAAACTTCACCAAAAGCTTAATGACCTGGTGTAGCCCTACAAGAACAAAAAAAAAAAAAAAAAGTGAGTAGGATAGCTAAGACCTCGAATAAAGAAAAAAAAAGGGATTACCACGAGTCTCTTTAACAACCATTCCCAGATTGAATTGAAGATCGGGACCAATAGCATTTATGGTATTATCAAAAGAGGACAAAGGACGGCCAAGGACCGAGAACAATCCCTTTCCTGTGCTATCAAGAACTACAAGAAGGACAGGAAGGAGCAGGAATTGTGGGATACTATAAAGATAGATGGCTATGAGACTAGCATAGGCCCCATCAAACAGTTGAGGGGGTAGCTCATAACTTAGTTTCCCCTCTAGATCATTGATCCGGGAAAAGATTTCTTTCCTTCCCTTCGTCTATTCTCGTCTCGAGAGGTCTTGACGATACCCTTCTGGAGAACTGCCTAGGCCCAGTCATAGGATCGAGTTGACTATACAGACCTGTAAACTTAAATGAGCAGCGTGAAAACTTCACCAAAAGCTTGATGACCTAGTGTAGCCCAACAAGAACAACAAGAAAAAATAAAAGTGAGTAGGATAGCTAAGACCTCGGATAAAGAAAAAAAAATGATTACCATGGATCTCTTTAACAACCATTCCCAGATTGAATTGAAGATTGGGACCAATAGCATCTATGGTATTATCAAAAGAGGACAAAGGATGGCCAAGGACCGAGAACAGTCCCTTTCATGTGCTATCAAGAACTACAAGAAGGAGAAGGAATTGCGGGATACTATAGAGATAGATGGCTATGAGACTAGCATAGCCCCCATCAAACAGTTGAGGGGGTAGCTCATAACTTAGTTTCCCCTCTAGATCATTGATCCAGGAAAAGATTTCCTTTCTTCCCTTCATCTATTCTCGTCTCGAGAGGTCTTGACGATACCCTTCTGGAGAACTGCCTAGGCCCAGTCATAGGATCGAGTTGACTATACAGACCTGTAAACTTAAATGAGCAGCGTGAAAATTTCACCAAAAGCTTGATGACCTAGTGTAGCCCAACAAGAACAACAAGAACAAGAAAAAGAAAAAAGAAAAGTGAGTAGGATAGCTAAGACCTCGGATAAAGAAAAAAGGACGATTACCAAGGGTCTCTTTAACAACCATTCCCAGATTGAATCGAAGATCAGGACCAATAGCATCTATGGTATTATCAAAAGAGGACAAAGGACGGCCAAGGATCGAGAACAGTCTCTTTCCTGTGCTATCAAGAACTAAAAGAAGGACAGGAAGGAGCAGGAATTGCGGGATACTATAGAGATAGATGGCTATGATACTAGCGTAGCCCCCATCAAACAGTTGAGGGGGTTAGCTCATAACTTAGTTTCCCCTCTAGATCATTGATCTAGGAAAAGATTTCCTTTCTTCCCTTCATCTATTCTTGTCTCGAGAGGTCTTGACGATACCCTTCTGGAGAACTGCCTAGGCCCAGTCATAGGATCGAGTTGACTATACAGACCTGTAAACTTAAATGAGCAGCGTGAAAACTTCACCAAAAGCTTGATGACCTGGTGTAGCCCAGAATTTGCCATGACTATTCCAGTGAGTCCTCCTATGGTTAGGGCCGGGCTTGAGATTTTGGGGGCCCAATGTGAAACTTAAACCGAGACTCTCACATAATCTAACACAAACTTATATTGTGGCATACAACAATTTTATTTTTTGAATAAAAAATCATCATCAATTAGCATGCAAATCACAAATCAAATTTATAAAATTTTTAACATTTCAATTTGAGAAACTTAAATACCAGTATGTTCAGTATAAAGACTAGGTTTTCCTTTCAGTGCTCGTTAACTATATAAAGACTTGTATATATATAGTAAAATTTAAATATATAAAGACTTGTAAACAATCAGCATGATGAGACATGTCATGTAGATTGAAATTTAGATATATACTTGAATTTAAATTGAGATTTCAATTTGACTATTTGATTTTGAGTGCCCTTTATGATATTTTTTTTCCCTTAGCCCTTTATGAATTTAAGAATTAGTGTTTTCAATTTGTGATATTGAAATCCTTGATATTGGAAAAAATAAAATTAAAGGATTGAAAAAAAGAACCAAAGTGATAGATTGGTAATGATTATTACTTGGTAGAAAATAAGAGTTTAAGAAGGAGGAGACATGAATTTTTATTTCTTTTATTGTTGCTGTTACAATAGAAAAACGAAAAAAAAGAAAAAAAAACCCAATGTAAAACTGTAATCATTGATGTACACAAGTGGGCCTCTAACCCACGCCATAAGTAGAAGTTATAGTGCAGCAAAACATGGCTACCAAACCCGTCCTTGTGTAAATGTCGTCCTACGTGGGTTTTATATATACAATATTTAAAATATTGATATATATAACATGTACGTTAAAAAGATGGGAGATTCACTATTATACCCAAAATAGGAGCCTAAATTATAAAAATACCCTATATGAAATGGATATTAGAAATACACCCAAAGTCCATTTACAACATAACAAAAATGCTTTTAACTTCTTTTAAATTACAAAACTGCCATTAATTTCTCAAAACAAACCCAACCCCAAAACATATAAAAAAATCCCAAAACACTCAATAGGGCATCAAAGTAATTTAATAATCAAAATTAAATTCAATAGGGACAATTGTCATTTTTTGGGGTTTTTTTTGGGTTTGTTTATAGAAATTAAATGGTGTAGGGTTTATTTATAGTTTTAGTGTTCAGAATGGGTATTTGACTAAATATCTCTAAAAAGAATTGGGGCCCTAAAAAATTGGAGGCCTTGTGCGATGGCACCACTTGCACACCCTCAGGGTTGCCCCTGCTTATAGTGAGCAAAAAGATGAACCCTAAAACAAATAATAAAGGTCTACTAGTCTGCAAGTCTATATCTTTTTTCATTGGACTAAATGCTGTTGGCATGATGCCTATTGATCTTAGTTGTAGTATCTTTGTGGTAAGAAGGGGGCGCTTGAACAAAGGGATGATTTGGTCACTGAGGCCCATCCAAGTACAGTGTTTTAGGGTTTAGGGTGAGGTACATCATAAATATTTTTAGGGTTTAAACCCTAAGCTACATCAGAATAATTAAGGAGTGAGCAAAATTGGATTTAAAAAAATGATGAAGTAAGTTTATTTATAGAATTATATAGTAATGTCGAGAAAATATGAAATGAAAAAAGATACATAAAAAACTTTCCAAGTGCTGCAACGAAATTGTTGGATGTCATAAATGTTTTCCATCTTTTATAGAACGGAAAATGAAAATGACACTATTAAAAGTCACCAAAATTAATAAATATTCAAACAAAAAACAAATCCGTTTTTTTATTTTCCTTTTCTAAGCTGTAAAACCTATTGCTATTAAGTAGGGTACATTGTATCATGCCCATATATATATATAAGAACGCCAGTGTCTTTCACCCAAGATCTCTACTTTCAAATGGAGAAGCAAACCATCATCGCCTCTTCTTGTCTCTTCCTTTTATACATCGCCACTTTTACAGGTTAGTTCTTCATAACTAAATATATATGTTCTTGATATCAGCCTTTATATTTTTTTTAGACAAAATAAAATTGTATTTATTTGTCCTTTATTGCTTTTGATATATAGTGGCGGAAGTTCTTGAAGCTCATCATCACCTTCATCAACACAACAGTCATGGCTCTGTGAAACTTTTCGTCTTCGGGGACTCGTATGTTGATACTGGGAATATCCGAAAATCTGTGTCTCCTTCATGGAAGGAACCTTATGGGATCACTTTTCCAGGAAAGCCGGCAGGCCGGTTTTCGAACGGTCGTGTCCTCACTGATTATATAGGTTTGTTTCCTTTCTTTCTCAAGAGTATTTTCATCTTTCCAAAAATTTATGTTAGTTTATGGGTGTAAATGTCATTTTTATCTCCATTAACTGTAGTTAAGTTCATGGACCAAAGTGCGACAATGAGCAAAATTAGGAGGCAAAGTTCAATTTTGGTTTTTATAGTATGCTAACATGTGAAATATTTGACATAAATTTATTCGTCATATATTATTTAGATATAGAAAATTTAAATATAATTGCGTTAGTAATACTAGGTTGGGATCGTATTGGCATAATTTTTTTTTTTTTTATAGGGGAGCATGAATTTTAATTTGCTTGAATTATTGTTTAGCCAAATCTTTTTGATACAAGTGAAAATCTACTCTAAATTAATTGAATTTATGTTAAAGAGGATTCGAACTTGAGTGCAAGGGACCGGACTCACTGCTCTAGCCAACTGGCTTAACCCAAGTCAGCATTGATTAACAAAACTTTAAGAACAAAAAAGAACCAATTTTATTTTATTTGTTCCTCTTTGACGTGTTGCAAAATTGCAGCTTCCTTTTTTAGCATAAGATCTCCGGTGCCTTACGCATTGAGAAAATTTGGGAAGAAATCCAAACTACAGTCCGGGATGAACTTTGCATTTGGAGGGACAGGTGTTTTCGATACATTGGTCAGTGGACCAAACTTGACCACCCAAATCGACTTTTTCGAACAACTGTTGCAACAAAAAGTCTATGCCAAAAACGACGTCGTTAACTCATCCATTGCTCTCGTATCAGTTGCGGGGAACGACTACGCTGCTCATTTTGGTAGACCAGGCAACGACACAAAGGTAAGTGGTTAATCTAATGGTTTTATTGTCGTAAGTGCGTTTTGGTACAGTGTTCTGCTATTTAAATTTTTTGTTTCAAAATAATTAATTCAGGCACTTGATATAATTCCTCAATTCTATTAGCTTGTTCTTGTTTTGTTGTTGTGTATTAACATTTCTTCTAAGTAACATCTAATATAAAAAGTTATTAACGTAATGGAATTTTTCTGCTAAAAAAATACAGAAATGTCACTTGAGCTTATACACCAATTTCAATAATAATTTAGGGTCAGTAGACAAATCATGGAATTTGGAAAATCGAGATAACATCTCTTAATAGTTTTTCTTATACAAGCGATAATCTACTCTAAATTAATATATTGTTATTGTATTGTAATTATCTCAATTATAACAAGATGTCATTGTTGAACAATAACATGATGGGTATTCGTACACTACTATTAATTTTTCTCGAGGAGTTATGTTTGCTTTTTTACATATATTCAAATTCAAGATTCCATCATTTTCTAGGGAACTTTAATCAAACACAAGATTATTAAAGGGTTTAGATGTTTCCGAACTATGTGGGGTTCTTGGCATGTCCATAAATACAGACATGATATATTGAATTTTGAAGAGACTTTATACTAACTTGATCGTACTCGTCGTATCTTCCAAATGACAGGATTTGGCAATATTTACTAAATTTATTATTAAGCAGCTTACTGTGGATTTGAAGCGTATACATGATTTGGGAGTGCAAAAAATAGCGGTTACAACAATAGAGCCCCTAGGATGTCTTCCCAGCATAACTTCCTTTCTTTCATATCAAAACTGCAATGAATTTGCCAATATGGCTTCAATGTTCCACAACCAGATTCTGCTTCAAAAGTTGGAAGAGTTGAACAAGGAGACAAAGAATTCTGCATTTGTCGACTTGGATCTCTATAATGCGTTTATGTCTGCAATGAAGCCCCCAAAACATCATCAAGGTAATGAATCCCTTTTCCGCGAACGCTAATTGATCCCTTCTACTAGTATTACTTTTGGATAGTGCTATTTGTTTTACATTTACTGATCACTTTGCTCACCGCCTTTGTAATAAAAGTAGATACCATCCATGTGAGTCCTTAAATACGTTTATAAGCTGGTAGTCAATAAATGTGGTCGTACTCATGCATATATGTCTATACTTGATCACATTCTTTTTTCGATAGCAGGATATTCAACATTCCAGATTAACACACTAAAGCCATGTTGTATTGGGGTAAGCAAAGAATACTCATGCGGGAGTGTGGATCAGACTGGTGCAAAGAAGTACATTGTATGTGATAACCCTGATGTTTCTTTCTTTTGGGATACGGTACACCCTTCACAGAATGGTTGGCATGAAGTTTATGCCGCTATAAAACCTTCTCTTCATCAATTGTATTCGTGATGTATGGTGTAGTTTAGACTTTGGCCCTAGAAGTTGGATTGCATGAGAATCGCCCAATATATATCATTTGGTATGAAGAGACTAAAGATAGGGTTGGATTGCATGAGAATTGATCAATGTTTTCTTTGCATGAGAAGTAGTAATTAACTTCAAACAAGATGATTTTAAGCGAACCTAGCTTGAATAAGAAAGAAAGTGATACTAGAAAACCTTAATGGTCATCAACGCTTAATAAAATGCATTCGCAATCCATTGAAGAGGTTCACTACAGTAAACACCATGAGAAAATTAATGGACGTTCGAAAGCCAATTTTTCTTAACTAATTGTGAATGAAGTGTGTGCTACATTATTGAACAGATGAGCTTTTTATTTGATTTATTTATTCATGCAATTAGATTATTTTTTTTTTTTTTGAATAAATATTTCATGCAATTAGATATTTAACAATTTATTAATATTTTAGGGGACATGTCATGGCTATTGATCTGAGTTGCACTATCTCTGTGGTAAGTAAGGAAGGGGCTGCCAGAACAAAGGTTACAAACTCTAACAACTATACCACACTAGGCCTTTATACCTTGAAACTACATCTTTGCATAAGAATTCTATTTAATTTTCAATTCCTTCATCCAAACGGAGGGTACATACACTGCTACAAAAAACACTTTGCGCGACGAAATAATTTTGTTGCGCAAAGTACAACTTCGTCGCGCAACTACAAAAAACACTTTGCGCGACGAAATAATTTTGTTGCGCAAAGTACAATTTCGTCGCGCAAAGTTTGCGCGATGAAATTTTGGTCGTGCAAGTTCTGTCGCGCAAAGATTGTGAAGAAAGGATTTGCGCGACTAAAAACATTTTTTCTCGCGCAGAGATACTTTGCGCGACGAACGATAACAACTTTGCGCAACGAATATTAATTACTTTGCGCGACGAATACTATCTACTTTGCGCGACAAATAATATCTATTTTGCACAACAAAACTTAACCACTTTGCGCGACGAAACTTAACGTCGCGCAAATATACTTTGCACGACGAATCCTGATGTCGCACAAATCTTTGCGCAACGAAATATTCAATTTTTTTAATTTTTGTTTTTTTAATTTTTTAAATTAAAATAAACTAGTTTAATAGTTTCCGCAACGAAATATTTTGTCGCACAAGGTTTTTGACATTTTGTTTTATTATTTCTCTTATATCAATTTCATTATATTAATTTTTTCAAATTTTTATTTTTTAAATTTAATTTAATTGTATGATTTTATTTTTTTAATTACTTTAATTTAAATTGACATATTCAAAATAAAATAACATATGAAAAATAGTGGTCAAATTATCCAATATATATAATATTCAAAATGTACACATAAATTAACAAAGTATAATAATAAAATCTACAAGCCTATTGTGGTGGTAGTGGCGGAGGATATGTTTCGATAGCGTCCAAATCCTCAACTTTAGCCGTCAAAGTCTCGACGATTCCCTACAAAAAATAAATAAATATTGTCAAATAACAAAAAGTTGGCATAAACCCAAAACTAACTCCAAAAACACATATTAATGAAAAAAAATTTAAAGTTTGGAGAGAATATACATTTTGGAAAGATTTTGAGTAAGTGAGTGTGAGAGAACAGAGAAGATAGTGAGAGAGAGATGAAAGAGTGAGTGAGAGTGAGAGATGATGAAAAGAGAGATAAGAGAGTGAGTGAGAGAGAGACACTAGTAAAAAAAACCCTTTGCGAGACCAAACTTTGCGCGACGAAAATTAAACTTTGTCGCTCAAAGTTTTATGCGACTAAATTTCGCCCGACGAAACACAAATCGTCGCACAAAGTCACTTTGCACGACAAAACTTTGCGCGACGGCAAAGCATTGTCGCGAAAAGTGACTTTGAGCGACGAAACACTTAAATTCGGTGCACAAAGTCTTGCGCGACGAAGTGTGATTCGTCTCGTAAAGTCTTTTCAAAAATAAATAAAATAAAAAATTATTTTTACAAATCTATGCATGACTTTGCGCTACGAAATACAAAAATTCGGTGCACAAAGTCTTGCGCGACGAAGTTTTGCTCGTCTCGCAAAGTGTTTACAAAAATAAATAAAATAAAAATTATTTTTAAAAATTTTTAGATGACTTTGCGCGACGAAATAATAATCTTTGTCTCGCAAAGTCTTTATAAAAATAAATAAAAATAAAAAATTATTTTGTTAGAAAAATATATTATTGTAGTTCAAATTGGGTTTTTGTTAGAAAATATATATTTTAAATTGACGATCGAATTGGTTCATTGTATTCATATAGGGTCAAGGAGTGTAGCTGTAAAAAATCATCAAAATCGAAATTGAAATAACCATTAAATCGTGATTTTTCGTTTATAACCTTCGAAAAGTTTTGTCCTATTACTTAATCTCTAAATGTTTATTTTTTCCGATTTTTGGCGTATATGATCTCGAAGTATAAACAAACAAGTTTGACGGTTGGATCGTTGAAACTAGTTTCGTAGAATGCGTATACCATCAAAACAATATATTCACTAACAATTAAGAGTTTATTTATACTTTCATTAAATACAACATAAGATTTTGTGGTATCCGCTAGTGTAAATATTTTAAATTGAAGATCAAATTGAGTCATTGTATTCATATAGGGTCAAGGAGTGTAGCTGTAAAAAATCATCAAAATCGGAGTTAAAATAACCGTTAAATCGTGATTTTTGTTATAACCATTGAAAAGTTTTGTCCCATTACATGATCTCTGAATGTTTATTTTTTCTGATTTTTGGGGTATACGATCTCGAAGTATAAACAAACAAATTTGATGGTTGGATCGTTGAAACTAGTTTCATAGAATGCGTATGCCATCAAAACAATATGTTCACTAACAATTAAGAGTTTATTTATACTTTCATTAAATACAACATAAGATTTTGTGGTATCCGCTAGTGTAAATATTTTAAATTGAAGATCAAATTGAGTCATTGTATTCATATAGGGTCAAGGAGTATAGCTGTAAAAAATCATCAAAATCGGAGTTAAAATAACCGTTAAATCGTGATTTTTGTTTATAACCATCGAAAAGTTTTGTCCCATTACGTGATCTCTGAATGTTTATTTATTTTTTTATTTTTGGGGTATACGATCTCAAAGTATAAACAAACAAATTTGACGGTTGGATCGTTGAAACTAGTTTCATAGAATACATATGCCATCAAAACAATATATTCACTAACAATTAAGAGTTTATTTATACTTTTATTAAATAAGGAAAATTAGGTATTAGACATAGATAACTTTACTTATTAGTATTTAAGACATTTGATATTTTGGTTTGGATTTTAATACCTAGAAAAGAATTGTTATTTTGGATTAGGCCAAAGAGGAAGACCAGATTTGTTGACCCACCTTACATTAGTTATTAAAAAGACAATTATACCCTTTTAATTTAAAAACCTAACCCAAATCCGTTAGTTTCTCAGATCTCTCTCTCTCCGCGTCTTCTCCCTACTCTTCCTTCTTCACCCTTGGAGTTCGGCTTCTTCAGAGGTCTGCCGGAGAACCTCGTCCTTCTTCACCCTAATCGCAACCTCATCGCCCTCCGCTACTTAAAGTCTCGCTTCCTCCTTTCTTCTCAAATCAAACCCCACACTCTCTCTCTCACGTACACACTCTTCGTGCTCTCCGCCTCTCTCTCTCTCCTTCTCATTTGTATTTCTTTCAATATCAGATCTCTCTTCTGTCGACACCAATGGCTTCTCTCACACAAGCTTCTACTGCTCTTTCAACCTCCTTCAAGCCCACCTTGGTATTACTTTCCCCGTCTTCTGTTGTCATTTCTCTGTTGTTAATTACAATCTAATTTTCAAGATTTATGATTTTCATCATCATGTTTGTTTGTTTTGTTTTCACGATTTGAGGTTTTGCTATTAGATTTGGATCTTCGGTTTGTTGAATTAATGAATCTGGGTAAATTGTTGAGCTTGGTAGCGATTCTTTGTGGTCTACTGTAAATCTTGCAGCTTGCTTCCGTTTCTTATTGATTGAAATGGGTGATTTGGATTTTATTAGGTTAAGTCTGAGCTTCTTTTGCTAATCATTAAATTTGAGTTTTTAATGAGACGAGAGAGTAAGCTTGAGTTCGCTCAAATTGACTTTTTGATATACTATTATGAAGTTTGGGAGCGGCTTATTCTTTTAGTTTCTGTGGGGGTGTACCTATAGCTGTTTCTCTTGGCCTGTGACTCAACATCCCTGACTGATGCTCTACCCAGCTTGCCAATCCTCTAGAAAGGAACATTAGGTATAAAATAGTGATCCTAAATTACACAAATTACTGATTGTATTTCCCTTTTCTTTTCCTTTTAAACTAGACTAATTACTACTAAAAAGCTAGTTTTTACATAATTGCATGTTCATTTCTTCTTGAATTTTTTCAGGTTTGTTGATGTAGTTCTGACCATACCTGGGGGAACTCTATTTCCTATGTGTGGACTCATGGGTATTGGTGAGCCAATTGGAAGATATGGTGATATGTAGGCTAGCTGGTGCATGAAGGTAATTTGAATTGCTTCATTTTTATTTCCTGTTTATGTCTACTGAGAGCTTGTTGGGTCTATTCTATATGAAATATACAACTCTTCCATGGTATAAAGCTCACTTACTATGCATTTGTCTTGATTTGGAAATGGTTGATGTCATCACTGTCAGGATCTAGAACCTTTCCTTTCTTTCTTCCAAGTGGTGAGAAAATGAAAGGGGTGGTTGGTTTGTAAATTTTCTATTCATGTTTATCTGCTTTTGAAGTCTCGTTAGAAGTTCAATGTTTTTCTTTTTCCTGCAAAATTTCTCATGACTATTTAGGGGAACTGCATGAGATCAAGCCCCCTTACACCCTGTGGTGTTTTTTCGGTGGAGTATCCCCTATGTTTTTTCGGTGGAGTATCCCCTAATGCTTTCGTTTGCATATATCCCTTTTTGCTCTTTGTAGAAAATAGAAACTGCATTGCAGAAAACAGAAACTGCATTGCAGAAAACAGAATGTGCAATGCAAAAAACAGAAACATGAATAACCTATTTTACATTCTAGGTGGTTTTCAGTCTGATTCCCTCTCTCCCAACATGTTTTGAATAAAAAAAAAAACTATTGTTTTGTTTTGTTTAACTTTAGAGCTGAGCATTTTTGCCCAGGCTCAGCATTTCAGTGTCTATTTTTGTATTGCAGTTTCTCTTGTTTAACTTTAGAGCTGAGCATTTTTGCCCAGGCTCAGCATTTCAGTATCTATTTTTGTATTGCAGTTTATGTTTCTGCATTGCAGTTTCTGTTTCTGCATCGCTGTTTCTGTTTCTGCATCGCAGTTTCTGTTTCTGCATCGCAGTTTCTGGTTCTGCATTGCAGTTTCTATTTCTGCATCGCAGTTTCCATTTTAGTACTTTCATCTTGGTTCCTCCATTTTGCTTCTATAAATTTTATTTTATTTATATATATATAATTGATATCTACATTGTATTTTTGTTTCAGTTTCTGCTTTTATTTGCAGTTTTTATGTGAATATGTGGTGAAATGATTTTTTTTTAATTTTTAAAACCGTTGATCGTTTATATAAATATTGTATAATTGAATAAATATTACAAAATCATGTTTGGTGTAGTGGTTTGTGAGTGAGCCCTCTTCCTTTGAGGGTCAAGGTTCGAGTCCCTTTAATGACACAAAATCTTCTTTTTTTTTAAAAAGTGAATAAGAGGCAACGGCGACTGGTCGGACGTGGCCGGCGGCGGCTGGTCGGAGGTGGCCGGCGGCGGTTGGTCGGAGGTGGCCCCCAGTAGGTGGTTGGCCAGCGGTGGTGGTTGGCTGGATGTGGTGGTTGACTGGATGTGGACATGTGGCATTGTATGCTTGCCTTAGAAGGAATGGCATTGTGTGTAATTTTGATATTTTTTAATGATATTTTTGTAAAATTGGGTACTCATTTTAGTCTTTGGCCTTATGCTAATTAGATGAAATTGTATTTCTTTCTACTAAATTAGTAAACTATATTATGGTTTAAAACTAAAGCTCCCTATTAAATATAACATTAGATTTTGTGGTATCTACTTGTGTAAATATTTTAAATTGACGACAGAATGCAGTCATTGTATTCATATAGGGTCAAGGAGTGTAGCTGTAAAAAATATCAAAATTAGAGTTGAAATAACCGTTAAATCTTGATTTTTCTTTTATAACCGTCCAAATGTTTTGTCCCATTAATTGATCTCTTAATGTTTATTTTTTTTAAATTTTGGCGTATATGATCTCGAAGTATAAACAAACAAGTTTGACGGTTGGATCGTTGAGTAGCTTTAAATTTGTTTATTTTGTACGTATAACACTTAAAAAATTGAATAGTATATATATATTTATTAGAGGCTTTAAATTTTTTTTAAGACTTTGTGCGACCAATATATAGTATTTCGTCGCTCAAAGTGTACTCTAAAAATTTGGGCGGGTACCAAAAATGGGAAATTAAAAAATAAAATAAAAATTACGACTTTGCGCGACCAATACATAAGGTTTTGTCATGCAAAGTGTACTCTAAAAATTTGGGCGGATATCAAAAATGGGAATTTAAAAAATATATATATACGACTTTGCGCGACCAATATATAGTGTTTCGTCGCGCAAAATATACTCTAAAAATTTGGGTAGGCAAAAAAAATGGTAAATTTTTTAAAAAAAAAAATTACGACTTTGCGCGACCAATATATAAGGTTTCGTCGCGCAAAGTATACTCTAAAAATTTGGGCGGGTACCAAAAATGGGAATGTTTTTTAAAAAAAAATTACGACTTTGCACGACCAATATGTAATGTTTCGTCGCGCAAAGTATACTCTAAAATTTTGGGCGGGCACCAAAAATGGGACGCGGGAATATTTTGGTCGTGCAAAACGTTGAGCGACCAAAAATTCGTTGCACAAAACCCTAAAAATTTGGGCGCGCACCAAAAATGGGAATTTTTTTTCAAATTTTTTTTGGAGACTTTGCGTGACCAATAAATTATTTCGTCGTGCAAAGTGATACGGCTTTTAAAACCAAAATAACTCCTCCACCATTTTCTCAATGTCTTCTACTCTTACCTCTCCTCTCTCTTTCCCTTTCCCCAGATCCTACCCTTTCTCTCACATTCACTCCTCTCACTTAATCTCTCATCTCTCTCTTCACTATCTCTCACTCTCACTCACTTTCTTATCTTTCTTTTCATCATCTCTCACTCTCACTCACTCTTTCATCTCTCTCTCAGTATCTTCTCAAATTCTCCCACACTCACTTCTCCCTCTCTCATTCTCACTCACTCAAAATCTTGTCAAAAGGTATATTCTCTCCAAATTTTAAATTTTTTTTCATTAATATGTGTTTTTGGAGTTAGTTTTGAGTTTATGCTAATTTTTTGTTTTTATTTTTTTTTTATTTTTTTTGTTATTTGACAATATATTTTTTTTTGTAGGGAATCGTCGAGAGTTTTACAGCTAAAGTTGAGGATAATTTGGGAATCCTTTGCCACTACCACCACAATAGGCTTGTAGATTTTATTATTATACTTCGTTAATTTATGTGTACATTTTGAATATTATATATATTGGATAATTTGACCACTATTTTTCATATGTAATTTTATTTTGAATATGTCAATTTAAATTAAAGTAATTAAAAAAATCATACAATAAAATTAAATTTAAAAAGTAAAAATTTGAAAAAAATTAATATAATGAAATTGATATAAGAGAAATAATAAAACAAAATGTCAAAAACCTTACGCGACAAAATATTTCGTCGCCCAAACTATTAAACTAGTTTATTTTAATTAAAAAATTTTAAAAAACAAAAATTAAAAAAAATTGAATATTTCGTTGCACAAAGTAATTAATATTCGTAGCGCAAAGTAGTTAGAATTCGTCGCGCAAAGTGGTCAATTTTCGTCGCGCAAAGATTTGCGCAACATTAAGATTCGTCGCGCAAAGTAAGTAATATTCGTCACTCAAAGTAATTAATTTCGTCGCGCAAAGTAATTAATATTCGTCGCGCAAAGTTGTTAGTGTTCGTCGCGCAAAGTAGTTAGAAATCGTCGCGCAAAGTGGTTAATTTTCGTCGCGCAAAGTAGCTTTGAGTGACGTTAGTATTCGTCACGCAAAGTTGTTATTGTTCGTCGCGCAAAGTAAGTCTGCACGACAAAAGATATTTTTCGTCGCGCAAAACCTTTCTTTACGATCTTTGCACGACAGAATTTGCGTGACCAAAATTTCGTCACGCAAAGTGTTTTTTGTAGTAGTGATCCCACATCGACCAACTGAGAGGAGGTGATGTGCCTTATATGTACATGCCCACCTCCATCTAGCACGAGACCTTTTGGGAGCTCACTAGCTTCGGATTCCATGGAAAGTCCGAAGTTAAGCAAGTTTGGGCTAGAGCAATCCCAGGATGGGTGACCCATTGGGAAGTTGCTTTGTTCATGGAAACTCTGGCATGTGCTGCCATCAACCCTACTCATGCAACATTTTACAAGGAACGGCAAAGTGAGACAATTAGGGGAAATGCCATCGCAGAGCATTTGCTTATACAGCAACAACCACCCAAACGAAGAAAGAGTTTCATCCGCAGCTAATTTTTGTACATGCATATGTTCTGATCATCACGTTATTGATGTAGGTTTTCTTTAAAGTCATGAATTTTTTTTTTTAAACGGGAGTGCTGCTAAACGAACCATAAAATTAACTGAGTACACCCTATGATATAAGTACACCATAATATTTAAATTAAAATGTAAAATTAACTAAGTACACCCTATCTAACTATCAAAAATACCCCTTGTATACCCTAATACACTCTATCACACAACACCAAATGCACAAAGAAATTTGAATGCAGATAAAATTTCATTCACTTGGTGATGGTCCTTAAAGATCCAAAATTGCCCTTTCCACAAAAACATTCGAATGCAAACCTATCTTTGTTGCGCATGTATGAAGTTGTTGCTTGCCTATGTTTATGTCTCCAAGTGTAGTTGATGAGTGAATGACAGTGCGAAGTGTGAATTCGTTGGGTATGATATTCGAAACAATCATTCTTGAAAAAAGATAAAAAGCTTCTTCATGATGGTGCTGCTAAGCAAAGCTGCCTATTATTGTTGTGGTGGATACCACGCTGAAGTCATGCGTTTGGCCAAACAACTGGTGTGCATGGAAGAATGCATCTGAAGTACCAAGTTGAAGGGTATGCGCATGAGCTTTCTGGGTTTCACGATATGACAAATATAAATTTTAATTTTTTTTCAACCTGTAGAGGTCTTTTTCTTTCGGCAGCAGGTGGGCTGGACTGATGAAGTTGTCCCCTTTGTCTGAGTTCGAAAATTAAGCCCCAAAATGCTTCGAAAGGGCAGCAAGGCCTTAGGAAGTATTTTGGTTATCTTCACCAACAAAAACAACGATAAATTACAGATAAATTCTTCAGGTTTACAGATAAACTTTTGGGCTTGGCGTGAGAGAGTTATGGCATGGGAGCAAAATCATCATGGGTTTAGCACTTAAAGAGGGAGCTGTGAGTTCCTATGAAGGACAAAGGTTCTAATGGAAGGAGAAATGGGTTCTAAGGAGATTTGATGAAGAGGGAGAAGGATGGTGAGGAGTTTTGGGTGTTTTTCGCAGTTTCCGGCAGCCAGACAGCGACTCTGTCAAAGCTGCTATCAATCTGCAAAAAGAGGGGAAATAGAGGAAAATGGGCAAGGGTAGCACGAAATTTGCTGGGTTTGCATGTGAGAGAGAAAGCTTGCTCTCTGAAGGCTGTGGGGTTGTGTTGTGTTGGGTAGAAGAGGCCCTATTTATAGTTGCTAGGGTTTGTTCTTCTCCAAGAAACCCTAATGGTTTCTTCCCGTTCTAGCTAAGCTTTCCTCGTCCTTTCTTCTCCTATTTCTTGACTTACTTCATGGTGGCAAAGTTAGCTCTGCCCAATCCCACAAAATCAGAGATTTTGGATGCTCCAAGTTTCTTCCAGCGGCTGCCTCAGAGGAGGGGCTGCTATTTTCACTCATCTTCTTCCTCTTCTTTCCTCCTTTGTTTTTATAGCTAAATCTGATGAAGGAAAGAAAAATGGGTGCGCCTGCTGGTTTAAGAAGTAGCGTCCTCCCTTGCATGCCAATACCCATCGGTTTCTCGAATGCTTGCACTTGGGATTCGCTCTCCCAGCAGCCCTTCTCATGTGAGCCTTTGTTCTCCTCGTGGTCCTTTATTTCAGCCAAGTGCTGGAGGCTTTGACTTCCCTTTATTCAAATAGTTGGGCCTTTTTAACATAGCAAACCAAGCTATTTAATGAGTGGGCTGAATTTACCAAGTATTTGGGCTTTTATGGGATATCTAAAGTAATGGATCAGTTTGGTTGGGCTACCCTAGTTGAGGTAATGGGCTATCTCTCCTCTTGTGCTTACCCACATTTGGGCCTAAGAAATGGGCCTGAGTCCCGAGGCCCCCAAGCGACCCGAGACTTCCATTTCTTGACTCATCAATGAGTCCCATAACGATTTGTTACCATCCATACCACAACCCTACTCAAGCAAGCCCCGGGCATCCGAGTGGCTTGGGCCCACTTAAGCTTGTTGTGGGATAATAATTTTCCGCTTGGCATGGCATGTCGCTTGGCGTGCCTTTTAAGTACGATGCTTTGATAGGATAATTGGTACGAATTTGCAATGCTAAACGCACGCTTATAATTTTAATATCGGCTTCTATTATGATAGGTTTCTTTTTTTGGTGTGGCATGTGGGATATGGTTCGTGTGTGGCAGATTTCTATATATTCCAAATCGAGTCTTTTCCCTAATAATATATTGTTTTGGGCCGGAAATTTATTTGAGCCCAACCCTGGATTTTTTGGGCCTCAACACAACCTAAACCAAAAAAACCAAAATTAATACCTCTTTTGATGACTCCCTCGACATGTCTGAAGCATCCATGAGACTTGTTCGATCAATGAATTAATAAATAACAATGGAACAAATTATTGGAGTTAATATTAAGGTTTTTGGAAGTATGATTTTTTGCTCACATTTGATTAGGGTTGATGTGGTGCGTAGGGTGTACTTATTAAAATTACATTTGTTTCATAATTCAATATATTCTTTTTGGTCATTTTATATTAGGGTAAATCAGAAATTTAATAAATAGTTTGGTAGTAAGGTGTACTTAATTAATTTTAGGGTTTGTTTAACAGCACTCTTTTTAAAAGACCTAGGCTGGTTTAGTGTTTTTTTTTTCCTTACCATTATTTTGTCTTTTGCTAAAACAAATGCTCTATAAAGACTAGCCTCTCTGCATGCGCTTCCGCGCCTGCGAGAGGCTTTTTTTAAAAAAATTTAAATTTATTTTAGAATTAAAAAAGATAATGGGTAGTTGTGTTCCATAAAAATAGGATCTATTATTCTGATTTTTATTTTTATTTTCATTTTTTTAAATATGAAAACGTGTGAATTTACCATATTATCCTCATTTAATTAATAAAATGTTTGCATTAACCAAGGGCATTTTCTGGTATTTTGAATGTTTCACCATTCTCTGCCTTTTGCTTTATATATATAGAAGATACTAATTAAAGAGTGATTTTTAACTTGCATTTAAGCTCCAACAAAAAATAAATAAATAAATAAACTTACATTTAAGCATATATGTAGCTTTCTATATATTATAGGTAGTGACTTGCCTTTTATAAGCCAATTAATTATCACATTTAATCCTCAGTGTGTAAGGCAAAAAAAAATAAATTAGTAAAATAGGTGGCCCAAAAAAAGTCACTATACAGACAACATATATGCTCTTTAAAATAAATTCCATAAGTACATTTTATATATTTATTCAACTTTAAAACAAAATATACAAACCTCTCGAAACAAGTTGTAAAAGCTAGCAATGAAGAGAACTCATTTGAGATTATTCAAGGTGATAATTATTCAGAGCAAGATAAAGATATTTATTCCTCTCCGGAGATAGTGAAGAGAGAGATGAGAGATTAAGTGAGAGGAGTGAGTGTGAGAGAAAGGGTAGGATTTGGGGAGAGGGAAAGAGAGAGAAGAGGTAAGAGTAGAAGACATTGAGAAAATGGTGGAGGAGTTATTTTGGTTTTAAAAGTCGTATCACTTTGCACGACAAAATAATATATTGGTCGCGCAAAGTCTCGAAAAAAAATTTTAAAAAAAATTCCCATTTTTGGTGCGCGCCCAAATTTTTAGGGTTTTGCGCAACGAATTTTTGGTTGCTCAAAGTTTTGCGCGACCACAATATTCCCGCGTCCCAATTTTGGTACCCGCTCAAATTTTTAGAGTATACTTTGAGCGACAAATTACTATATATTGGTCGCGCAAAGTCGTAAAATATATATATATTTTTAAATTCGCATTTTTGGTACTCGCCCAAATTTTTCGAGTATACTTTGCGTGACGAACGACTATATACTGGTCCCGCAAAGTCGTAATTTTTTTTTTAAATTCCCATTTTTGGTACCCGCCAAATTTTTAGAGTATATTTTGCGTGACGAACTACTATATATTGGTCGCGCAAAGTCGTAAAAAAAATTCGCATTTTTGGTACCCGCCCAAATTTTTAGAGTATACTTTGCGCGACGAACTACTATATATTGGTCGCACAAAGTCTTTAAAAAAAGGGAGCTTTAGTTTTAAAACACAATATAGTTTACTAATTTGGAAGATAGGAATACAATTTCATCTAATTAGCATAAGGCCAAAGACCAAAATGAGTACCCAATTTTACAAAAATATCATTAAAAAATATCAAAATTACACACAATGCCATTCCTTCTAAGGCAAGCATACTATGCCACATGTCCACATCCAGCCAACCACCACCGCTGGCCAACAACCTGCCGCCGGCCACCTCCGACCACCTTTCACCGCCGGCCACCTACCACCGCCGGACTCCAGCGCCGCCAGCCAGCAAACGCTGTCACCGACCGCCACTGTCTGCATGGGACCAACTTCGTTGCACCTTATTCACTTTTTTTTAAAAAAAGAAGATTTTGTGTAATTAAAGGGACTCGAACCTTGACCTTCAAAGGAAGAGGGCTCACTCACAAACCACTACACCAAACTTGATTTTGTAATATTTATTCAATTATACAATATTTATATAAACGATCAACGGTTTTGAAAATTAAAAAAAAAATCATTTCACCACATATTCACACAAAAACTGCAACAAAAATAAAATGTAGATATCAATTATATATATAAAAATAAAATAAAATTTATAGAAGCAAAATGGAGGAACCAAGATGAAAGTACTAAAATGGAAACTGCGATGCAGAAACAGAAACTGCAATGTAGAAACAGAAACTACAATGCAGAAACAGAAATTGCGATGCAGAAAGAGAAACTGCAATACAAAAATAGAAACTGAAATACTGAGCCTGGGCAAAAATGCTCACCTCTAAAGTTAAACAAAACAAAACAATAGTATTTTTTATTCAAAACATGTTGGGAGAGAGGGAATCAGACTGAAAACCACCTAGAATGTAAAATAGGTTATTCATGTTTCTGTTTTTTGCATTGCACATTCCGTTTTCTGCATTGCAGTTTCCATTTTCTGCAATGCAGTTTCTGTTTTCTGCAATGCAGAAGAAAAGTTCAGAGTGTGGGTATGCAGAACCAAATATATGTACCAAACTGATAGTGATGCATGCACAAAGATGTCAAAGCCAAGTATTGAAAACCACCAAACCATCAGGTCTAGTCAATGTCAATGCAACCTAATTAATGTTCTCCACACAGAAAAAAGAAAAGATATGAGAAACCATTTGCTACAGCAGGTTTTCCTGGGAAATGTACAGAAGAGTCTTGATATTTGATCTTACCCAAACTATAGCAAGCAAAGAACACGCTTTCCTAAGATTAGTCTATTTTGTGCTTCAAATGTTAAGAGAAGACATGACAATAGATTTTTTTATAACTTTGTATTAAAGAAAATTAGAAACTGAAGAGAAAACCCTTGAAACAGAAAAAAGATGAATTAATTGGCATATTCAATGCAAGTGCTTACATCATGGTTCCTTTGTGGCTCCACTATTAAGAAAAAAAAAAATGGCACAACCAAGAAAAGATAAATTAAAGAAGGGAGGTATCTATTCTCTTCTGTTCTCTTACTCTTCCTCAATTTCAAGGCCTGGTACGTATTCTAAACTCACATCGAAAATGACCGGACTACTTGGAGCCACCCTTGGCCTTCCTGGAGCTGAATTGAGACCCTTGGGAAACACCAACTATCAAAACCAGAGTAAAAGCACAAAGGTTAGAACTATCCTGCTGTGAATTCATAGAAGCACTTTCAATTGGTGGTTGGAAGATATCAAAGCCAATACAATCATGACTGTTAAAGTTTCAACTTAACCCCACAGAAGAAGCATAACACATAATGCCTTGAACAGGTTCAAGGTTTTTAAATATCATTTTTTTTCTTGTTCTTTTTTAACTGATAAAGAAATGATAATTGTCAGATTTTACAGTAGGCCAAAAAAAATAGGACTGCAATGCAAGATGTGAACATGATACAGTACAAGTTAATTGGTTGGTTCGCAAACTTCTACCTAAAATTTGAATTACTAGTGCATAGGTAGTGTGCCACCTTTGATTTCACAAACTGCTTGCATACAATTCTCTGCAATGGACAATAGTTTCTGATATCTGGGATAGCCTTCAACAAAGATTATCTCATCTACAAGCCTGAACTTCCCCGGATCGTACCCCTTCTGAATTTTTAACAAGGAATGTAGTTACCACTAAGATTAAAAAAGGACAAACAAAAAGTCAATGAACAGTGGGATTAAGCACCATAAAAGTACCTTCATTCTAGCTTCTTAAAAAATGGGCAACAAAATGAAAACAGGATCAACTGGAGTGGCAGTATATAACCCACCATCTAAATATGGAATTGCAACATAAGTTAGGCAAAATTTAAGAAAAAAATGAAATAAAATGAAGCAGGGTACCACCTTCAGCAACATAGTCACCCAGAAACCAAGAAGTGTAGGATTGCTTGAACCAATTAAGCTCCTGAAGAACTCCATTAACTAAAAGACAGCACATTGAGTTTCCTGTCAAAGAAAGTAAGTGAATAACAGTGAAAGATGCCCTAATCTCAAATTCTCATAAATCCCAAGAAATCAAATACATGCATTGAGCAATACCGGACTTGGGATGCCGAAGCGAAAGCAATTGTCCGACGTCGTTTCCAGTTTCAGCAGTATCTGTAGATTTTTCGTTTAGGGTTTAGAGATGAAGAGAATAAAGGATTAATTGAAAATGAGGAACGAGAAATCGGAACAGAAATTTGCCTGCTGCGATGAGAAGACGGATTTCATCGAAGCCTTCCCACCAAGCCATTGAAATGAAACTTTCGTTCCTTAAACCCTAGCAGTCACCAAAGGCGTAGTGAAGCGAAACCGAAAAAGAAACTACGCGCTCGCCGTGCAGAGAGATGGCTGGGTGGCCGACGTGACAGTGGCTGGGGGGTTTTGTCGGTGTCGGTCGAAACACAGGGGAGGAGAAAGGGAGAAGACGCGAAGAGAGAGAGAGAGAGAGAGAGAGAGAGAGAGAGAGAGAGAGAGAGATCTGAGAAACTAACGAATTTGGGTTAGGTTTTTAAATGAAAAGGGTATAATTATCTTTTTAATGACTAATGTAAGGTGGGTCAACAAATCTGGTCTTCCTCTTTGGCCTAATCCAAAATAACAATTCTTTTCTAGGTATTAAAACCCAAACCAAAATATCAAATGTCTTAAATACTAATAAGTAAAGTTATCTATGTCTAATACCTAATTTTCCTTTAAAAAAAATTCCCATTTTTGGTACCCGCCCAAATTTTTAGAGTATACTTTGCGCGACGAATTATTATATTGGTCGCGCAAAGTCTTAAAAAAAATTTAAAGCTACTAATAAATATATATACTATTCAATTTCTTAAGTGTTATACGTGCAAAATAAACAAATTTAAAGCTACTCAACGATCCAACCGTCAAACTTGTTTGTTTATACTTCGAGATCATATACGCCAAAATTTGGAAAAAATAAACATTAAGAGATCAAGTAATGGGACAAAACATTTCGACGGTTATAAAAGAAAAATCAAGATTAAACAGTTATTTCAACTCTGATTTTGATGATTTTTTACAGCTACACTCCTTGACCCTATATGAAAACAATGACTGCATTCGATCGTCAATTTAAAATATTTACACTAGTTGATACCACAAAATCTATTTAATGAAAGTATAAATAAATTCTTAATTGTTAGTGAATATATTGTTTTGATGGCATACACATTCTACGAAACTAGTTTCAACGATCAAACCGTCAAACTTGTTTGTTTACATATCAAGATCATATACGCCAAAAATCGGAAAAAAAAAAACAGAGATCAAGTAACGGCACAAAACATTTCGACGGTTATAAACGAAAAATCAAGATTTAACGGTTATTTCAACTCTGATTTTGATGATTTTTTACAACTACACTCCTTGACCCTATATGAATACAATGACTCATTCGATCGCCAATTTAAAATATTTACACTAGTGGATACCACAAAATCTTATGTTATATTTAATAAAAGTATAAATAAACTCTTAATTGTTTGTGAATATATTATTTTGATGGTATACGCATTCTACGAAACTAGTTTCAACGATCCAACCATCAAACTTGTTTGTTTACACTTCAAGATCATATACGCCAAAAATCGAAAAAAATAAACATTCAGAGATCACGTAATGGTACAAAACTTTTCGATGGTTATAAACAAAAATCACGATTTAACGGTTATTTTAACTCCGATTTTGATGATTTTTTACAGCCACACTCCTTGAACCTATATGAATACAATGACTCAATTTGATCTTCAATTTAAAATATTTACACTAGTTGATACCACAAAATCTTATGTTGTATTTAATGAAAGTATAAATAAACTCTTAATTGTTAGTGAATATATTGTTTTGATGGCATACACATTCTACGAAACTAGTTTCAACGATCCAACCGTCAAACTTGTTTTTTTATACTTCGAGATCATAAAAGCCAAAAATCGGAAAAAATAAACATTCAGAGATCAAGTAATTGAACAAAACTTTTCGACGGTTATAAATGAAAAATCACGATTTAACGGTTATTTCAATTTCGATTTTGATGATTTTCTACAGCTACACTCCTTGACCCTATATGAATACAATGAACCAATCTGATCGTCAATTTAAAATATATATTTTCTAACAAAAACCCAATCCGAACTACAATATTATATTTTTCTAACAATATAATTTTTTTATTTTATTTATTTTTGTAAAGACTTTGCGAGACGAAGTTTAGTATTTCGTCGCGCAAAGTCATGCAAAGATTTTTATAAAAAAAAATTATTTTATTTATTTTTGTAAAGACTTTGTGCACCGAATATTTGTGTTTTGTCGCGCAAAGTCATGTAAAGATTTTTAAAAATAATTTTTTATTTTTGTAAATACTTTACGAGACGAACGACACTTCGTCGCGCAAGACTTTGTGCACCGAATTTTATTGTTTCGTGCCCAAAGTCATGCAAAGATTTTTAAAAATAATTTTTTATTTTCTTTATTTTTGTAAAGACTTTACGAGACGAACCACACTTAGTCGCGCAAGACTTTGTGCATGAATTTTAGTGTTTCGTCGCGCAAAGTTACTTTGAGCGATGATGCTTTGTCTTCACGCAAAGGTTTGTCGTGCAAAGTTACTTTGAGTGACGATTTGTGTTTCGTTGCGCAAAATTTAGTCGCGTAAAACTTTGAGCGACGAAGTTGAATTTTTGTCGCGCAAAGTCACTGTGAGCGACGAATTGTGTTTCGTAGCACAGAATTTGGTCGCGCAAGGGATTTTTTTACTAGTGATAGCAACACCAACAACTCAATCACTCAAAAATCACATTAGAAGGGAAGGTTCTCCTATTCAACAATATCTTCCAAATTGAAGAACAATACAGACAAAGTTATACAATTTTTCATATACCATCAAGAATTTATACCAACCGTCTCACTTTCTTGTCAAATATCCCTCCTCCATATGTAGAAATGAAAATTTCAACAAGAAGGGGAAATTGCATCCAAATAAATAAGGTGACTGGAACGCTGGCGAGGAAAATGATTGGAATGACAATCCATAGTCTTTCATGAAGCATAATGAAAAGAGCAGAACAAAAGGCAACCATCATGGATGCGATGGAGATCAAGAGTGTTGAAAGGCCGATTATCATCTTTGTGGGTAAGGATTTGAGGAAATCGTCTTCTGCATATCGTGATGTAAGGATTCCCAAAAACATTAACACTGAAGTTGTGGAAGAAAAGAGTGATATAGCATCTGAAACTATAAAAACCATAAACATCTTTTTATCTAAGAACAAGGGAAAGCCTGTTCCTCCATTGTTTCCACCAGGAACCGTGAAGGCTGCAGCAAACATGATGGTAATAGTGAGAGCACCTACAACTGTACAAGAAGTTGCTGTATCTTTCATCCACTTTTCTCCTTCTTCCTTCAATTTATTATGGTTCTGGGTAAATAGTTCATTGGGTCCCATACCCTGGTCATTGAGAGTTCCCACTCCCGAGGGTAAAACTACAATACTTTTCACCTCCTGCATTACGTTAAACAAATAAACCTCAAGTTCGTTGTGGCTACCAGGTAACTAAGTCTAGAATCACTGCTTTTATGGAAGGCAACATAATATGAAAGAAGTACGACAAGGAGCATTGTTGACCACAACGTAATAAAACTTATCAGGATTTCACTGTTGTTTACTTGTTTACTACCTATTGTTCTATGAGGCAAGTCAAATTTTTGTAGTTACTAAATAATAGTTTGTCGGGATCTCACCTCGTGCATTTCATTAAATAAAACCTTTCAATAAGAGAAAAAATTACATAACAAGCTCCTGAAGAGTGTCGTAAAATTATTAGACATAAACAAACTAAAAAGTAGAGCCATCTGACTGTATCCTCCCTGACGTATCAAAGAGAGCCATAGCACCATACCAGCTAAACTTGAACCCTAAGCAGTCCAGCAACATACCCGCGTTGTAGCTCCAAAACCATGTCAAAGGCTGAGAATTGGAGCCAAATCCTTTTGGTAGCTATGTACATGGGCCAAAAGACGATGACTATCACGACAACAACTGATTCCACACCACAAAACAAAAAATACAAAAACTGGAGAGCTGAGTGGAAAAACTGGGAGGGGGGAGTGGAGGAAGGGGGAGGGAAGGAGGGAGGCCACCGACCCACAAGAGGGCGGCAACATGGGTTTTTTTTTTCTTATTTTTTTTTTCTTATCCTTAAGGTTTTAAACGAACTCTTAAATTTTCTCTTGTTTGCCTGTTAATATAATAAACGTGAAAAAGGGTTGGGCCTGCAACTTACTTCATGTTACCTAGAATTTAAACCTACGTTCCCCACTTGAAACAAAAGAGCATTTTACCCTTATCAAATATGCCTTACAGTATTTCTTGGCATATCAAATATGTGGGTGTGGTGTCACATTTTTAACCTTTGGATGAATTTTAAAAGACATGTTTAGAATAAAAACAAGTAGATCGTAGCAGAGAAAAACGTTTTCATGAGTCCAAACTGCCTCCTTCCCAGAATCATTCCACCAGACCGCAAAGCCTCCCATCCTCTCATCTAGGGTTTCCGCCTCACTTTCCATATGGCACCTCAACCACACTAGAAAGCCCTACCAACCTAATACCGCCGCTAGTTTCATCGACGACATATCAACCCACAACCACTTTTACAAGCTACCACTCCAGCACCTAATATCCCACAACTAGCTCTAAATACAATTAATTTACAAGAAAGATACAGAATGAAGATATCTAACCTTGAACCATTGTCTTTCTCTCTGCATTTGCAAGGCTGCACCTGAAATACGATCAAGTTTTTCTTTTGGAGATAGCATCCCTGCAATATGTAGCATACCATTTTCAGAAGGATCTGCCAATGTTGTAATAAGATTTCTTTGACCAACCCCATATATGAGGCTATATACTTTTTCCTGGCGACACTCAATTGAATAGTGAATTATGTTCCTTCCCATTGAATTGGTCTGCCACAATATATCCGGATCTACTTTACATAAACGAATAACGAACTCAATAATCCCACTTCGTACAGCTCGGAATATTGCTGCATAGACAAGGCCATCTTCCATTTCTTGAGTGTCTAGATCTTTTAACACTTCACACATGTAATCCAAAATATCTAGGGATCGTGCATGGATCAATTTCATTTCACATATGCGGTTGATTCCTAGGTTGATGTTGGAAAAAATGTTACAACGAGTTTTTGTAGAAATAAAATATGTTGATAGAGTTTAAATAAGTGGATGAGAAAACCAATGTGCAAAGACACTAACAAATAAAGATGGAAAAGAATGTTTGCATATATACCTAAAAGCTTGCGGAGGCTTGAAGAAGGCCCTTGCGTTAAACCGAAGGCTGCAATGCAAATTCAAAATCTAGCCTTTATCATAAGATAAATATGCCTTGTTCATACAAAGTATGAATGTCATGATCAACTTCTTATTAAAATTTTAGTCATTGTTTATGGTTGCGTAGTTTGAACTATGTCATGATCAACTTCTTATAAAAAAAAAAAATTCGAAAAAAAAAAAACCATATAGCAAACCTGAGAAACTGATATTTTGGTTGCCTAGTTTCTCTTCTAGATTTTCAACATTTACGTGAACATCATGGATGGCAGGAGGATGTTCTATGTGTATACCTATAAAGAAAAGAGAACAAAGCTCAGTCAATATAATAAATAAATATTTTGTAAGATCAACTTCAATAACTATTATCTTTTGTGATAATAGATGTTAAACAAATAAATGGACCATTATGGTAGGGCCCTCCGTGTAATGTGATCGAATAATTGAAATCTTTATTAATGGTGTAGATGAACTGTTAGCAAAATATATATGGGATATAATGAATTTGATAGTAGCAAGAGAAAAAAGAGTGTGTTACTAACCATCATAGATCCACTTTTCCCAGAATTTGAGCGGCGTCCCACTCGGAAATGCAGAAGGGATATCAGCCAATACATGTATAGGGGATGCCCCCCAAGGATCTTTAGTAATTACCAATCGTGGGCAACACTGAAGTAATTCCCACGCAATATCTATATTAGAGAAAATAGGAACTGTTAAAGTTAAAAGCTCGAGTAATAAAGAAGTAAATAATGCATGGGGCTTGTAGCTCATGTGTTTAAGAACAGTTACCCCTATAGCCAATGTCCCGAGTCCCTCTATCCCAATATTGTTAGTATAAAATAAATAAATAATGGCCCAAATTGTTTGAGAATTTTACCAAATTGTTTGGCTCGTAAACACAAGCAAACAAGCCCAGCGCCATAAGGGCCATTATCTGGCATTAAGTCTTTGATCGGAGTGAGGGAGTAGAGATAACGAACGATATCCCACAAGTCAAACTGAGCAGCGACGAGAATTGGCGTCACACCGTAGGACTCGTTAGCAATGCCAAGTAGTTTCTTGTTCTTTGTAACCATGCATTCAACCATTTTGAGATTTATTCTTGCAGCAAGATGAAGAGCTGTCCAATTACCATCTTTCACAATTTCCAAGTCTTCCGGTGTCATCAACTGAACCAACTCTTCCACAATATGCTCATGTCCGAACTTGGTTGCAATGTGAAGAGCTGTCCCTCCTGCTGAATATCTTGCTCTTATTGCATTGGGATCTCGGGTAAGAAATCCCTTCGCTTTACGCCAATCACCGAGCTTAACAGCAGCGAAGAAAGGTTGATACGGTTCACGCTTGGCAGCAATTGCAGCATCTGTCGAGTATGTATATGTTTGGACATTAATGCTTCTCTGTTTATCATTGTTATATCAAAATAACAACTCTAAACTAAAATCATTTCATCCGTGTTTTAGTAGGCTGAATAAAGTTGATACAAAGCTTTTCTAATTTGGAATGGCTCGGAATATGAGCATGGGGTATAAATTGGGTAGTTTCGTGATTTATGGGGAAATTAGCAATTTTAAAATAAATAAAGCCAAAGGGGTAAATAGACACCGTTAGATTTAATTCCACATTGTTACACATGTAATTTGCATAAGGATATATATATTTCTATTCGGATACAGTAAGTCCAGGGAGACCAAAATGTATAAGAACTAAACGAAAACTGATCAGCCGTACATAAATAGTGGTCTGTGGTTAATCAATTAAATGTTTAGAGAATAATTTGGTTATATATAATATAATATATATATATATATATATATATAGATATATCGAGTTTAAGTTGAATATTTACTTCTCACAGAAAGAGAACCAAGTATACCTGGAGGTTGTTTGATGAGGTTCAAGATTTGAACTGGGGACTTACTTGGCTTTGGGTTGAACTCTTCTGCCAAAGTATCCCAAGCGCGTTTGGCTGAACTGGTGTTTCTAATGAGGGAAAAAGCTTCCCGCCCGCACGAAATTTGGATTGTATGTAAAGCCGTGGCATTCTTCTCCCTCCAAGCTTTGAACTTATCATCAGCTTCTTCTTCTTCTTCGTCTTCTTCCACTACATCCCAAAGGTCTTGAGCCAACAAGTAAGTTTTAACCCATACACTCCAATCCACATAGTTACTGCTATCAAGAAGTTCCACAACAGCTGCATCTGCGGAGACGGCCATTCTTAGATGGATCTGACCAAGGGCTTACTTAGAAGACGCTTTGCAATTTCTGTTTTATTTACTATACCCAATTGAGTGAAGAACCACTTGTTAAAGCAATGGGGGTCCGCGAAGAGTGAGGATTATGTGATTTACCATTTGCTCCAAATCTGCGCCATATATATATATATATATATATATATATATATATATATATATATATAGACACGCTCATTACAGAGTCTTTTTTTATCAGGAGTCTTTTAATTGGGATAGGCCCCTACTGGCTACTGCCACCAGCACTGATGGTAGACCCAAAAACGCGTCAAATGGACCAGTTCTGCTGGTTCGTTTCTGTCTGTGTTTGATACTGGCAGGGTCTTTTTTCAACTCATTCACACTTGTGATATCGTTGAAGATAATAGAAACGGAGAATTTCACTTAGACCCTCTGAAGCTAATTCCACTTAGGACACTTTTCCTCTCTCTTCTTTTCTTTATCTTTTCTGCTCCCTCTTGTTTCCGTCTCTTTGATATGTGTCCTTTTTCTTTTAATTGTCAGTTTTGTTTTTCACTTTTATTATGCTGGCAACTATTGTAATCTCTCAAAAGTTTTTTTTTTCCCACTTTTATTTTTCTCAACTGAATTTTTTTTTATTTTTTAAAGTTTTTATTTTCCTTTATGAGTCAAGTCTTTGTGGCCCTTTTCAACTCTAGCTTCAATAATCCCCCTACAATCAAAGTTGACACTGACAAAACATCAAATTTAAATTTGATGGCTGATATGGCAATTTGACATCTTACACGACTTTACACTCCGCCTGATATGTCAAATTAAATTATTATTTTATTACATTTTATTACATTTTAGTGTTTATTCATTTGACATCCTGCTTTTGGAATGTCAAAAATAACATCTCAACCTCCAGCCTTCATTCCACATCAGCTTTGACACATCGGTTGAAGTGATGTGAGATGTTATTTCTAGCCGTTAAATGTTTATGTGGCACTTTTGACACATCGATTGGAGATGCTGATGTCATTGCTTAAATTGGCGCAATCCATTGCAATTAACAAAGTAAACAAAACCATTATAATTATAAATTCAATTCAATTTACAGGGGCTTACTCAGGAGAGGCTTTGCAATTTCTGTTTTATTTACCATACCCAATTGAGTAATCACTTGTTAAAGCAATGGGGTCCGCGAAGGGTGAGGATTACGTGATTTACCATTTCCAATTCGTTGACGTAATTAAACAAATTCAACCAAGAGTAATTTACCCCTGAGGGTTTTAGGGTTTTTATATAACTCCTTCATATCATGATAATTAGTAATTACACAAATACCTTTCAAGTTTCAACACTCCACGAACAGCCAAAACACTCTTATCCAAATAGTAATATACCCTTGGTTGAATACCATCTCAATTCTTGCACACATCATTCAAAGAGACTAAATGTACCACACAAGTCTTCAAAAAAACAAAAAATCATAATGCAAGAATAATAATGATATTTCACACATCATTGAAATTTAAAAATATTAGGAGACACACGTAGAATCACACTTTTTGACATACCATTTAAATTATCGAATTAAGTAAGTTTCAACGACTAGAATTGCATTTGTTTAATGGGCAATCCTTTTCTTTCACATCATTCAAATTTAAAAATAAACATTGGGGACAACCTAGCAGCCAAACTTTTAAGACTATTAATTATTTTATTATATTCTCTCTCCCCTCTCTTCCTTTTTTTGTTTAATGGGCAATCCTTTTCTTTCATCTTCTATGCTTCTTTCCCGCTGCTTTTCTCTGGCTTTATTGTACAGGAGTTTACACACACACCCTCTAAACGTTTCCAACGAATTCCTTATATTGAAAAGAGTTTTGTAGTTTATTTTCCTTCTTCATAACATTTGGACATTGTTGCTGTAAAAATGCTATAATAATATTAGTGTCCATGAAATTTAATGATTTCAAACAGTGAAGGAAATATAGTTTAATAAGCATTTTGTCAGTCTTTGTTTAATAAATTTAATGAGTTAGACTTGGAGTAAAGAATGACTTGTTAAAGTAGTTAGCATGTTGGTAATTGTCAGTCTTTGTTTAATAAGCATTTTGTCTAAGTCTTTGTTCACATGTGGATATCAGAAATCTCAGCAAAGATTTTTCGTAACAAAACATATTTTTAAAATCCGAATTGATACACAATACTCAAAAAGTACTTGATGCAAAAAGCAAACAAAAGACTGAAATTTGAAATTATCAAGGTATAATTGTCGATGATGGAAGGTATTAGGTAATAAGGTCCAGCAAAATAAAATTTTGAAATTATTAAGGTATAATTGTTGATGATGGTAGGTATTAGGTAAGGTCCAGCAAAATAAAATTTTGAAATTATACAGGAATCATTGTCGATGATGGTAGGTATTAGGTAAGGTCCAACAAAATAAAAGGATTCGTTAATTTATAGGACTAACTCGTCAAAACCATGGCCAATATGTATTTGTTTAATATCTCCAAAAGCCTGAGGACAAAACCGAGTATGTAGTTATTTGCATCATAATTTCATTAAAACATATCCATGTGAGCGCGTTGACGTTTGTGTAAATGGTTGGGACGTGTTAGATAAATGCAAAACCGAGAGACATGTGAGAGAATTGTTGTCTTGTATTGATTAAAGTAATTGTTACAAAGGAGTTACAGCAATTGGATCTGGGTTTTGGAAATAGTCCGATGCGGCAATGGTGAGGTTGAAGGCGGTGGTGGGATTAAGAACATATACAATTATGCTCCTTATTTTTTAGTTGAAATTTAGCTAAAAACACTAGAAACTTATTGGATTAGTTTAATTTAGATTTGGTTTGGGGACTGTGGATCCACTCCCATGTCCATATCTTTTCTCCATCAGTAAAATTGGTTGTATTTGACACACAACCAAAAATAAAATAAAAAATACTAGTCATTATCCAATCCAGCTTTTATTGAACAGTAATGCAAGGGACACATAATTTGAGTCCTAATGATGAGTCACACACATGTCAACCCCAACAGGCTCTTATATATGGCTGAGGAGAATTTATCTTACAGACCAGAGATCTCAGTTTTGAATCACCATGACATCCTAGCTGTGTATGTGAGTTTAGATCATAGTCTAAAATATCGATAATATCGAGGATATTATCGTTTTTTTCGGGTGACGGATATTTCGGAACGTATCCATACACATTGCATATAAATATCGATAGTATCGACGGTAATATCGGAAAATATCGATGTCGATAATTTCGCTCACACTTCAGCAATATTTTGTTAAAATATCGCTACAATATCGCTCATTCCTTAACAATTCTTAAATATTTGGGAAGAGGCTTGGTAGTATATCTAATAATCTGATGGAGCTTGACGTGTGTTGAACTATAGTTTTCCGTTAAATTATTAGCATTATTCCCGATCCCTTGCACTAAAGGATGACATCTTTTGTACCATGTTTATCAAGTAGTAGGAAACCCGCATTTATTAGCGATTTCAATATAATTTTTTCACCTCAGTCATTTTTGTTTATTGCTGATGGTTTATATGAAGTTAAAGATTCCTGAAGGAACATGAAATGGGTTGTTAACAACCTGGCATTAGTATTCGTAATTACAAACTATTATGATTTTTTTTTTAAAATTTTCTTTTTAAGAGTGAAATTGATGATAGTTGTTTTTTTGCAACATTATTCGGGTCCTTTTCTATTTAATGGCACCAATGCTAACCATTACAGCAATATAATTGCTTGCTTGTTAATCTGATTCTTTGGAAACCTAATATTTTCAAATAGACAATCAAAAACACCCCTGTAATGCTAACTATGTTTTAACTCTTTACTAGAGTTATCCGTTGTAATTATTCAAAAGATCTCGATATTCTTTTTCCCACTCATTGCATATTCACTTGAAATTGCTAAAAGGATTTTAGTTTCTGAACAGGCCTATCATTTTATACATCTGAGAAAACCCTCCGAGCAGCATTTGAAGGCTTTGGTGAGCTTGTTGAAGGTACTACACATGTTTTTAGCCTAAAATGGGGTTTTCAATTTGATGGCAGTGATATGCTCATTCTAATTAAATGTTTGTCTCAACAGTTAAAATAATAATGGACAAAATTTCTAAAAGGTCCAAAGGTTATGCATTCATAGAATACACCACGGAGGAAGCTGCTAGTGCAGCACTCAGAGAGATGAATGGCAAGGCAAGTTTCAACATGCTCTTCATTTTTATAAACTGATTCGAATAAATCAAACACGTAGGCGTAGTCTTTCTTGTCTTTGGTTTACATGTTTTACATGGTTATAAAAAAGATCCAACACTCTGAAGAGGAAAGCTTAGCCTATTTTTTGTTGATGATTCTTGCAGATCATTAATGGCTGGATGATAGTTGTTGATGTTGCCAAGACTAGCCCTCCAAGATACAGCAGGGGTCAGAGCAGACCAGCAACCAGATGAAAGAGAGAGAAGGTTATAGAGAGATTTGTCACTAAGAATTGAATTATTTTGTGCCCAGCATCCTAAATATTGACATTGAGTTCATATAAGGAACTTTGTCAATACCACAGTATTTTTGCATCTTCAAAGTGGCGTTCAGCTGCTGGCTCCAAGCGTCGACCACAAGCTGCAAGTCATCTCATTTGCATTTGGGTTATCAATATGGCCCAAGTGTCCACCAGAAGGTGCATAGTGATCTCATTTGCATTTGGGCCAGGATAACAATGTAAGGCTCCAGGTAGGCCCTCACAGAATGGAGGCCAATAGCATCGAGAGTCAAACTTGGTAGTTGACTATTTAAGGACCACATTCATTGGTTTAAAAGTTTGATGAATCAAATGAAGACTCCTGGAAAATTCAGGGACCATTCATGATACAAACTCTAAATGGGTTGACTTTTAACTCATTTCATCTGCTCAACTTATGAAGACTTTTAAATCAAAATAATTTGTTTGGCTTTGAAGTAAGTTTATTTATGGATACTATAATTATTATTTTTTATTATAGAGAAATAGTACCAATAAGGTCACCAAATTTAGAAAAGATACACAACTTTCCAAGTGTTGCAACGAAATTGTTGAATTTCAGAAATGTTTATAGAATGGAAAATTCCTCGAATGGAAATAGTACTAATATATTATGAGGATTTAGAGCCTCTGCATTTAGAATCTACGCATTAAATTTAATTTTAGTCATTGTAATAATCTATGCATTTTCCCAAACCTCCTTTTCTAAGCTGTAAAACCTAACCTATTGCTTTGCATCATGCTCCACATATATATATATATATATATATAAGACTGCCAGTGTCTTCCACCCACAATATCACTTCATATCATATAGTTCTTTATTTTTCAACACATCCGAAATCTCTGCTTTTAAATGGAGAAGCAAACCATAGCCTCTTCTTGTCTCTTCCTTTTATACATCGCCATGTTTACAGGTTAGTGCTACCAAAACAAATATACATGTTCTTGATAATCATATATTAACTGTAGCCACAAATTATTATTTAGACAAAGAAAAATGTATTTATATTGTCATATTTACTCTTTATCCCTTTTTGCCTTCGATATATAGTGGCAGAAGTTCTTGAAGCACATCATCACCATCATCATCATAATCGTCATGGTTCTGTGAAGTTTTTTGTTTTCGGGGATTCATATGCTGATACTGGAAATACCGGAAAATCTGTGTCTACTTCATGGAAGGAACCTTATGGTATCACTTTTCCGAGAAAGCCAACTGGTCGATTTTCAGATGGTCTCGTGCTCACTGATTATATAGGTTCCTTTTCTTTCTCTCTTAAGAGTATTTTCTTCAGTCCAAAAATATATGTTAGATAATGAGTGTATGTTTGCCACTATAGTTGAATTTTACTTTTTCTAGTATGTTTGCATGTGAAATATTTGACAAGAAATTATTCTTCATATATTATTTAAACATGGACAATTCAAATATATATTATATAAATATTTTTAGGTCTATTTGTTTGGAAAAATAAATTAAACCTAACACACATAAAATTAATTTTATAAAGTTTTTTTAAAAAAAAAACACAAAAACGAATTTTGACAAGAAAATCAAATATACATCTTTGAATTTACATATTCCCTATTTGAACACCACATTTATACCTTCCGGAGGTGTAAAGAGGATGTTAAAGTGGCTTTACACCCCCAACTGTGGATGCTCTTACTACTAGATTGGGATTGTGAGTGCATGATCTGTTTATATTTTAATTTGTAATTGCATTATTGTTTGTTTAACCAAATTCTAAAAAGAAAAAGAAAACAAGAAAATAACCAACATTTTATTTTATTTTATTTTAATTTTGTTTTATGAAATGCCTGTCTGAGATGTTGCAATGTATTGCAGCTTCCTTTTTGGGCATAAGATCTCCAGTGCCTTACACATTGAGAAAATTTGTGAAGAAATCAAAACTAGAGTCTGGGATGAACTTTGCATATGGAGGGACAGGTGTTTTTGATACAGTGTATGGTGGACCAAACTTGACCACCCAAATCGACTTTTTCCAACAGCTGCTTGAACAAAAACTCTATAGTACCAAAAACGACGTCGTTAACTCGTCCATTGCTCTCGTATCAGTTGCGGGTAACGACTACGCTGCTTATTTTGGCAACCACACTGAGGTAAGTGGTTAAGCTAACTCTATCTGTTTGTTGACATGCACGCAATGTAGGCAAGTCGGAAAGACTTTTTTTTTTTTCCTTCTTTTTCTTTAATAATTTAAGTGAGACATGATTTTCTTTAATATATTCTGTAACTGAGTTAGCATATGGAGCCAAATTATGGATTTTGAAAAATCGAGATGACATCTCTTAAGTTTTTCTTTAATGTAAGAAAATGAAAAATAATGTATGAGTTCAGGTGACATTTCTAAAATTGTACTTAACTATTATTGTACCTCACAATTATCATATCTTCAGGATTTTGCAGTGGTCACCAAATCCATTATTAAGCAGCTTGTTGTGGATCTAGAGCGTATACATGGGTTGGGAGTGAGAAAAATAGCTGTTACAGCAATAGGGCCCCTGGGATGTCTGCCCCGCATGACTTCCTTTCTTTCATATCAGAATTGTAGTGAAGTTGCCAATTTGGTTTCAATTTTCCATAACCAGATTTTGCGTCAAAAAGTGGAAGAGTTGAACAAGGAGACTAAGAAATCTTCATTTGTAATCTTGGATCTTTATAACGCATCTCTGTATGCAAATTATGCTCCCAAAACACCATCAAGGTAATTAATTAATTAACTCTTTGTGGTGAGCGGTAATTTTGTCCTTTCTACTAGTATTACTTTCGGATATGTCACATTTACTCATCACCTTGCTCACCACCTTTCTAATAAAGGTCGATATCACCTATGTGGGTCCTCCTCATCTGTATACAAGGTGGTCAAGAAATATAAACTCATGTATACTACTTTAACTTTTTTTTGGATAGCAGGATACTCGACACTCCAGATTAATCCACTGAAGCCATGTTGTGTTGGGGTGAGCAAAGAATACTCATGCGGGAGTGTGGATGAGAGTGGAGCAAAGAAGTACATTGTATGTGATAAGCCCAAACTTTCTTTCTTTTGGGACATGATTCACCCTTCGCAGAATGGCTGGCATGAAGTTTATTCCGCTATAAAATCTTCTCTTCGTCAATTGTATTTGTGATTTGTTGTGTAGTTTAAATATTGGCCCTAAAAGGTTGGTTTACCCAATATATCATAATAGATATAAAAGAGACTAATAGGTGGTTGGATTGCTTGGTAGAAGTACAAATAGTGTGATTTTACCAAGCTAGAATAAGAAGCCAGCAGATAAGATATAAAGTGATCTATGGAAAACATTAAAATTAGCATCCACGCTTAATAAATATGCATTCGCATATCTTCTTTGTGCAAAATAAAAAATAAAAACACGTTCGCAACGACACTCTAATGTACTTTCGAATTCCACATTTTCTTAGTTAAGCTAAAATGAAGTATTTTAACATGTGTTATTGAATAGATTAACTATCCGGTTAAGCAAAAAATGTGAGTGCCTAGCGCGAAAGGTTGCTTTACAAAATATATATATATATATATATATATAAGGCGCATTAGCGCTTTAGTTTTCAATTCAATAAGGGGAGATTTCCATACTATAGGTTAATATACAATTAGCTTAATATTTTACAATTTACTAGTATTTTAGGGAACATATCATGCCTATTGATATATATATATTTGTTTTGCCAAAGTTAAGAAGAGGAGGGGGTTTTATTAGACACCTTGCCAATGTGTCATAGGGGTTCTTTAAACCTAAGGAAAGCTGTGGGAGCTATTTCTTCCCACGAGGATATTCGATTGAAAGATTACCCTTTCTTCTTTGCCACCTCTTTCTCCCTGCAAAATAGATTGAAATAAGAGGATCACACCCTGGGGGTGTTAGCCAAAGGCCCTCTGATGCCTAAGTTAGTTCAATTGATTTAGGGAAAACAATAGCTAAATAGGGTACGGAGATATATATGTAAGGTGTAAACTGGGTGGGCGAAGCCATGAGTGGTGGCTGGAGCCTTATGTAAAAGGGAGAGAGAGTATGGCGGCTAGGGTTTGTGAGGGATAATCTCTGTAGAGTTTTAGTAGGAATTTAGACGTACCTCAACGCTTGTGCATAGCCATCTATTTATAGGGGCCTCGGAGGCTAGGGTTTTAGAAGAATAATTCTGCAGATGGAAAGGAATTATTCTTCCCTGATTTTGCGAGATTGGCTTAATTAGGGATTTGATAATTAAGGTAGGAATCAAATCAATCCCAATTAAATCAGATAACTCCCAATTAAATTGAGTAACTCCCAATTAGGTCAAATAATCCCCAAATGGAAGGAAATATTTGACCTAGGGTTTTGCTAGAATTTGGCACCCACAAAAGCAGCGTGCAATGACGATTTTGAGGTATCTCAACAAGAACAAGAAAAAGAAAAAAGAAAAGTGAGTAGGATAGCTAAGACATCGGATAAAGAAAAAAAAAAGATGATTACCACGGGTCTATTTAACAACCATTCCCAGATTGAATCGAAGATCGGGACCAATAGCATCTATGGTATTATCAAATGAGGACAAAGGATGGCCAAGGACGAAGAACAGTCTTTTTCCTGTGCTATCAAGAACTAAAATAAGGACAAGAATGAGAAGGAATTGCGGGATACTATAGAGATAGATGGCTATGAGACTAGCATAGCCCCCATCAAATAGTTGAGGGGGTAGCTCATAACTTAGTTTCCCCTCTAGATCATTGATCCGGGAAAAGATTTCCTCCCTTCCCTTCCTCTATTCTCGTCTCGGGAGGTCTTGACGATACCCTTATGGAGAACTGCCCAGGCCCAGTCATAGGATCGAGTTGACTATACAGACCTGTAAACTTAAATGAGCAGCGTGAAAACTTCACCAAAAGCTTGATGACCTGGTGTAGCCCAACAAGAACAACAACAAAAAAAATAAAAAAAGTGAGTAGGATAGCTAAGACCTCGAATAAAGAAAAAAAAACGATTACCACGAGTCTCTTTAACAACCATTCCTATATTGAATTGAAGATCGAGACCAATGGCATCTATGGTATTATCAAAAGAGGACAAAGGATGGCCAAGGACCAAGAACAGTCCCTTTCCTGTGTTATCAAGAACTACAAGAAGGACAGGAAGGAGCAGGAATTGCGGGATACTATAAAGATAGATGGCTATGAGACTAGCATAGCCCCCATCAAATAGTTGAGGGGGTAGCTCATAACTTAGTTTCCCTTCTAGATCATTGATCCGGGAAAAGATTTCTTTCCTTCCCTTCGTCTATTCTCGTCTCGAGAGGTCTTGACGATACCCTTCTGAAGAACTGCCTAGGCCCACTCATAGGATCGAGTTGACTATACAGACCTGTAAACTTAAATGAGCAGCGTGAAAACTTCACCAAAAGCTTGATGACCTGGTCTAGCCCAACAAGAACAACAAGAAAAAAGAAAAGTGAGTAGGATAGCTAAGACCTCGGATAAAACAAAAAAAAAAAGATTACCACGGATCTCTTTAACAACCATTCCCAGATTGAATTGAAGATCGGGACCAATAGCATTTATGGTATTATCAAAAGAGGACAAAGGATGGCCAACGACTGAGAACAGTCCCTTTCATGTGCTATCAAGAACTACAAGAAGGACAAGAAGGAGAAGGAATTGCGGGATACTATAGAGATAGATGGCTATGAGACTAGCATTGTCCCCATCAAACAGTTGAGGGGGTAGCTCATAACTTAGTTTCCCCTCTAGATCATTGATCCGGGAAAAGATTTCCTTTCTTCCCTTCATCTATTCTCGTCTCGAGAGGTCTTGACGATACCCTTATGGAGAACTGCCTAGGCCCAGTCATAGGATCGAGTTGACTATACAGACCTGTAAACTTAAATGAGCAGCGTGAAAATTTCACCAAAAGCTTGATGACCTAGTGTAGCCCAACAAGAACAACAAGAACAAGAAAGAGAAAAAAGAAAAGTGAGTAGGATAGCTAAGACCTCAGATAAAGAAAAAAAATATGATTACCACGGGTCTCTTAAACAACCATTCCTAGATTGAATCGAAGATCGGGACCAATAGCATCTATGGTATTATCAAAAGAGGACAAAGGACGGCCAAGGATCGAGAACAGTCTCTTTCCTGTGCTATCAAGAACTAAAAGAAGGACATGAAGGAGTAGGAATTGCGGGATACTATAGAGATAGATGGCTATGAGACTAGCATAGCCCCTATCAAACAGTTGAGGGGGTAGCTCATAACTTAGTTTCCCCTCTAGATCATTGATCCAGGAAAAGATTTCCTTCCTTCCTTCCCTTCGTTTATTCTCGTCTTGAGAGGTCTTGACGATACCCTTCTGGAGAACTGCCTAGGCCCACTCATAGGATCGAGTTGACTATATAGACCTGTAAACTTAAATGAGCAGGGTGAAAACTTCACCAAAAGCTTGATGACCTGGTGTAGCCCAGAATTTGCCATGACTATTCTAGTGAGTCCTTCTATGTTTAGGGCCGGGCTTGAGATTTTGGGGGCCCAATGTGAAACTTAAACCGAGACTCTCACATAATCTAACACAAACTTATATTGTGGCATACAACAATTTTATTTTTTAAATAAAAAATCATCATCAATTAGCATGCAAATCACAAATCAAATTTATAAAATTTTTGACATTTCAATTTGAGAAACTTAAATACCAGTATGTTCAGTATAAAGACTAGGTTTTCCTTTCAGTGCTCGTTAACTATATAAAGACTTGTATATAGTAAAATTTAAATATATAAAGACTTGTAAACAATCAGCATGATGAGACATGTCATGTAGATTGAAATTTAGATATATACTTGAATTTAAATTGAGATTTCAATTTGACTATTTGATTTTGAGTGCCCATTATGATATTTTTTTTTCCCTTAGCCCTTTATGAATTTAAGAATTAGTGTTTTCAATTTGTAATATTGAAATCCTTGATATTGGAAAAAATAAAATTAAAGGATTGAAAAAAAGAGCCAAAGCGATAGATTGGTAATGATTATTACTTGGTAGAAAATAAGAGTTTAAGAAGAAGGATACATGAATTTTTATTTCTTTTATTGTTGCTGTTACAATAGAAAAACGAAAAAAAAAAAAAAAAAAAAAACCCAATGTAAAACTGTAACCATTGATGTACACAAGTGGACCTCTAACCCACGCCATAAGTAGAAGTTATAGTGCAGCAAAACATGGCTACCAAACCCGTCCTTGTGTAAATGTCCCACGTGGGTTTTATATATACAATATTTAAAATATTGATATATATAACGTGTACATTAAAAAGATGGGAGATTCACTATTATACTCAAAATAGGAGCCCAAATTATAAAAATACCCTATATGAAATGGACGTTAGAAACACACCCAAAGCCCATTTACAACATAATAAAAATGCTTTTAACTTCTTTTAAATTACAAAACTATCATTGATTTCTCAAAACAAACCCAACCCCAAAACATATAAAAAAGCCCAAAACACTCAATAGGGACAATTGTCATTTTTTTGGGTTTGTTTATAGAAATTAAATGGTGTAGGGTTTATTTATAGTTTTAGTGTTCAGAATGGGTATTTGACTAAATATCTCTAAAAAGAATTGGGGCCCTAAAAAATTGGAGGCCTTGTGCGGTGGCACCACTTGCACACCCTCAGGGTTGCCCCTGCTTATAGTGAGCAAAAAGATGGAACCCTAAAACAAATAATATAGGTCTACTAGTCTGCAAGTCTATATCTTTTTTCATTGGACTAGATGCTGTTGGCATGATGCCTATTGATCTTAGTTGCAGTATCTTTGTTGTAAGAAGGGGGCGCTTGAACAAAGGGATGATTTGGACACTGAGGCCCATCCAAGTACAGTAGTGTTTTAGGGTTTAGGGTGAGGTACATCATAAATATTTTTAGGGTTTAAACCCTAAGCTACATCAGAATAATTAAGGAGTGAGCAAAATTGGATTTAAAAAAATGACAATAATTGCTAGGCTTTGAAGTAAGTTTATTTATAGAATTATACAGTAATGTCGAGAAAATATGAAATGAGAAAAGATACATAAAAAACTTTCCAAGTGCTGCAACGAAATTGTTAAATGTTTTCCATCTTTTATAGAACGGAAAATGAAAATGACACTATTAAAAGTCACCAAAATTAATAAATATTCAAACAAAAAACAAATCCGTTTTTTTATTTTCCTTTTCTAAGTGTAAAACCTATTGCTATTAAGTAGGGTACATTGTATCATGCCCATATATATATAAGAACGCCAGTGTCTTTCACCCAAAATCTCTGCCTCAAATGGAGAAGCAAACTACCATCGCCTCTTCTTGTCTCTTCCTTTTATACATCGCCACTTTTACAGGTTAGTTCTTCATAACTAAGTATGTATGTTCTTGATATCAGCCTTTATATTTTTTTGTAGATAAAATAAAATTGTATTTATTTGTTCCTTTTATTGCTTTTGATATATAGTGGCAGAATTTCTTGAAGCTCATCATCACTTTCATCAGCACAACAGTCATGGCTCTGTGAAACTTTTCGTCTTCAGGGATTCGTATGTTGATACTGGGAATATCAGAAAATCTGTGTCTCCTTCATGGAAGAAACATTATGGGATCACTTTTCCGGGAAAGCCGGCCGGCCGATTTTCGAATGGTCGAGTCCTCACCGATTATATAGGTTTGTTTCCTTTCTTTCTCAAGAGTATTTTCCTCTTTCCAAAAATTTATGTTAGTTTATGTGTGTAAATGTCATTTTTTTTCCTCCATTAACTGTAGTTAAGTTCATGGACCAAAGTGCGACAATGAGCAAACTTAGGTGGCAAAGTTCAATTTTGGTTTTTATAGTATGCTAACATGTGAAATATTTGACATAAATTTATTCGTCATATATTGTTTAGATATAGAAAATTTAAATATAATTGCGTTAGTAATACTAGGTTGGGATTGTATTGGCATAATTTTTTTTAAAATTTTTTTATACGGGAGCATGAATTTTAATTTGCTTGAAATATTGTTTAGCCAAATCTTTTTGATACAAGTGAAAATCTACTTTAAATTAATTGAGTTTACGGAAAAGAGATTCAAACTTGAGTGTAAGGGACTGGAGTCACTGCTCTAGGCAACTGGGCTAACCCAAGTTTGCATTGTTCAACGAAACTTTAAGAACAAAAAAGAACCAATTTTATTTTATTTGTGCCTCTTTGACGTGTTGCAAAATTGCAGCTTCCTTTTTGGGCATAAGATCTCCGGTGCCTTACGCATTGAGAAATTTTGTGAAGAAATCCAAACTGGAGTCTGGGATGAACTTTGCATTTGGAGGGACAGGTGTTTTCGATACATTGGTCAGTGGACCAAACTTGACCACCCAAATCGACTTTTTCGAACAACTATTTCAACAAAAAGTCTATACCAAAAACGACGTCGTTAACACGTCCATTGCTCTCGTATCAGTTGCGGGGAACGACTACGCTGCTCATTTTGGTAGACCAGGCAACGACACAAAGGTAAGTGGTTAATCTAATGATCTTATTGTCGTAAGTGCGTTTTGGTACAGTGTTCTGCTATTTAAATTTTTTGTTTCAAAATAATTAATTCAGGCACTTGATATAATTCCTCAATTCTTGGTATAGTGTTCTGCTTGTTCTTGTTTTGTTGTTGTTTATATTACTCTCTTGCATTGGTGTATTAACATTTCTTCTAAGTAACATCTAATATAAAAAGTTATTAACGTAATGGAATTTTTTGTTAAAAAAATATAGAAATGTCACTTGAGCTTACACACCAATTTCAATAATAATTTAGTGTCAGCAGACGAATCATGGAATATGAAAAATCGAGATGACATCTCTTAATAATTTTTTTTATACAAGAGATAATCTACTCTGAATTAATATGTTGTTATTGTATTGTAATTATCTCAATTATAACAAGATGTCATTGTTGAACAATAACACGATGGGTATTTGTACACTACTATTAATTTTTCTCGAGGAGTTATGTTTGCTTTTTCACATATATTCAAATTCAAGATTCCATCATTTTCTAGGGAACTCTAATCAAACACAAGATTATTAAAGGGTTTAGATGTTTCCGAACTATGTGGGTCTTGGCATGTCCATAAATACATACATGATATATTGAATTTTGAAGAGACCTTATACTAACTTGATCGTACTCGTTGTATCTTCCAAATGACAGGATTTGGCAATATTTACTAAATCTATTATTAAGCAGTTTACTGTGGATTTGAAGCGTATACATGATTTGGGAGTGCAAAAAATAGCCGTTACAACAATAGAGCCCCTAGGATGTCTTCCCGGCATAACTTCCTTTCTTTCATATCAAAACTGCAATGAATTTGCCAATATGGCTTCAATGTTCCACAACCAGATTCTGCTTCAAAAGTTGGAAGAGTTGAACAAGGAGACAAATAATTATGCATTTGTCGACTTGGATCTCTATAATGCGTTTATGTCCGCATTGAAGGCCCCAAAACATCATCAAGGTAATAAATCCCTTTTCCGCGAACGCTAATTGATCCCTTCTATTAGTATTACTTTTGGATAATGCTATTTGTTTTACATTTACTGATCACTTTGCTCACCGCCTTTCTAATAAAAGTAGGTACCATCATGTGGGTCCTTTTTAAATACATTTATAAGCTGGTGCTCAATAAATGTGGTCCTACTCATGTATATATGTCTATACTTGATCACATTCTAGCAGGATATTCGACATTCTAGATTAACACACTAAAGCCATGTTGTGTTGGGGTGAGCAATGAATACTCATGCGGGAGTGTGGATCAAACTAGTGCAAAGAAGTACATTGTATGTGATAACCCTGATGTTTCTTTCTTTTGGGATACGGTACACCCTTCGCAGAATGGTTGGCATGAAGTTTATGCCGCCATAAAACCTTCTCACTACTACAAAAAACGAAATAGACGACGGTAATTCACCGTCGTGTATCATGGTTTACAACCGATGAGAAATCGACCGCCGTCTTTTCATACATGAAATAACGACGGCAAATAACCGACGTGGTTAATATAGTACACGTCAGTAAACCATTAAAATCGACGTAGATTTCATACATAAAACCTTAAAAAGAGACCTTTCGACTATAATAGACGACGGTTTTAGTAAAACACAGACGTTTAAATAATGTTAAATGTCAAAAACAACTACAAAACCGACGTAAATATGCTTATCAATGTCTCTAAATCAAACAAAACAGACGTGTAAAACTTAGAAACCGTAGTGGTGAATAAATACTACGTTCACTAAATGAAAAAACTGACGTCTAAAACATATATCATGGCATATATTTACTTGAACTGACGTAAAAACAAAACTAACCACGACCTTTTCGGTCACCACAGATGTAGAAAATTATTTTGACGGCTTGAACACAACAAACGACGTGGTTAATATAGTACACGTCAGTAAAACACTAAAACCGACGTAGATTTCATACATAAAACCTTAAAAAGAGACCTTTCGACTATAATAGACGACGGTTTTAGTAAAACACAGACGTTTAAATAATGTTAAATGTCAAAAACAACTACAAAACCGACGTAAATATGATTATCAACGTCTCTAATTAAACAAAAACCGACGTGTTAAACTTAGAAACCGTCGTGGTTAATAAATACTACGTTCACTAAATGAAAAAACTGACGTCTAAAACATATAACATGGCATATATTTACTTGAACTGACGTAAAAACAACAATAACCACGACTCTTTATATCAATATAGACGTTGAAAATGATTTTGACGTCTTGAACACAAAACAAACGACGTGGTTAATATATTACACGTCATAAAAAAACTAAAACCGACGTCGATTTGGTACATAAAGCATAAAAAGAGACCTTTCGACTATAATAGACGACGGTTTTAGTAAAACACAGACGTTTAAATAATTTTAAATGTCAAAAACAACTATAAAACCGACGTAAATAGTTTTATCAACGTCTCTAAATCAAACAAAACCGACGTGTCAAACTTAGAAACCGCCGTGGTTAATAAATACTACGTTCACTAAACAAAAAAACTGACGTCTAAAACATATAACATGGCATATATTTACTTCAACTGACGTAAAAACAATAATAACCACGGCCCTTTATATCACCACAGACGTTGAAAATGATTTTGACAGCGTGAACACAAAAAAACGATGTGGTTAATATATTATACGTTATAAAAAAAACTGAAACCGACGTCGATTTGATAAATAAAAGCATAAAAAGAGACCTTTCGACTATAATAGGCGACGGTTTTAGTAAAAAACAGACGTTTAAATAATTTTAAATGTAAAAAACAACTATAAAACCGACGTAACTAGTTTTATCAACGTCTCTAAATCAAACAAAACCGACGTGTCAAACTTAGAAACCGCCGTGGTTAATAAATACTACGTTCACTAAATAAAAAAACGGACGTCTAAAACATATAACATGGCATATATTTACTTGAACTGACGTAAAAACAACCATATTAACCGTTTTGAAATGAATTATAATTAACCGACGTGTTTTCTTTTTCAAATGGCGGTTTTTATTTCATTTTTGCGTTGTCATTCCACGTCGGTTGTGAAAACCCGACGTTGGTTGTTTTTAAGACGTCTCGTTTTGCGATTTTTGTAACTTGACCGTCGTATTTTCAGCTTTAACCGATTATTTTTTAATTTTTGATTTGTTGTGCCCAAAGTTTGGAATTTAAATGTGATCGGAATTTAAATGATATACAGAGCTATGAATTAATGTCATACAATTAACTGCATAACTAATGTCATACATTACAACAATCAATCAATCTATATATCTTCACACCCATCTCTAATATTCTCACTCCCAAACTCACCCACTAGGTCATCAAATGTGTCAACATTTGGTATCCCTCTAGAAAATGGCTCACACTCAATTCTAATATCACCTAGCACATCATCACCAATAACATCATTATATTCTCTATTAGGCATTGATAACACTACTGACCAACCACGATGCATTGGGTCGTCAACATAAAATACTTGTTTGACTTGAGAAGCCATAACAAATTGGTCATTCCTATGTCCAATTTTACTCAGATCAACAGGGGTAAATCCAAGTTCGTCGACTACAAGGCCCGAAGTGTTATCTATCCAATCACACCTCAAGACTGGGATTCTAAACTTTTGGTAGTCAAGATCCCAAATTTCTTGAATAACCCCATAAAAACCCATATTGGAGACAATAGGGTTTTTATCCTTGGCACTAGCAATTTGCATAGTATGTGCAAGTAAATAAACTCCACTATTTTGGACAGTTCGCACATCATCTTGTGCCTTGGTGCTAAATTTGACACCATTAATAAGATAGCTCCTATATGATGGCACTACCATGCATGGACCAGCTGCTAACCACCTCAAATTTTCTGATATGCCATTATAATTTTCCCCATTAAATTCACTTTGAACCTACAAATTAAACATATATATTAATTCAATCTAACATATATATAAAAAGAAAGAAAATTAAAATAAGTTGAATATGTCATTCAATAACATATATACCTTAACATGTAGCCATTGAATGAAAGTGCTATTGTGCTTATCTTGTAGCCACTTTGTTCTCTTTCTAAATTTCGGATAAGTGGTCTTGATGTGGATCATATGTTCCCTACAATTGACACGAAAAAAACACGCATTACGGTCCCTTATATATAAAATAAATATAAGGAGTAATAATATTTAAAATGGCTACATATATATGAAAAATTAAACTCATACGTACTCGATATAAGGTAGGACTTCCTCCATATTCTCCAAGACATATAGATGTGCCTGGTTCAACAAGTCCATATCAACTAAGCTCACTGTGCAACCTGATAATGGCTTTGAAACTCCAATATTCTGGCTTGAAGGCACTCCAACTGTACTAACATCAGATAAATGCTCGGTACAAAACTCTACAGCTTCTTCAGCTATATACCGCTCAGCAATGCAACCTTCGGGACGATTACGATTCTGAACATACCCCTTTAGCACTTTCATATATCTTTCAAACGGATACATCCATCTAAAATATACTGGCCCACATAGACGAACTTCTCTGACAAGATGTACTACTAGATGAACCATGATATCAAAGAATGAAGGGGGAAAGTACTTCTCAAGCAAACACAAAGTAACTACTACATCTTTTTCCAACTTATCTAGCTTGGAAACATCTACCGTCTTTGCACATATAGCATTGAAGAAGAAGCACAATCGAGTTATTGCATACCTTGCAGGCTTTTCCAAAACAGAACGAATTGCCACAGGGAGCAATTGTTGCATTAAGGTATGACAATCATGAGATTTAAGGCCAAGAAGTCTTGAATCTTTTAAAGATACAAGATTTTTTATATTTGAAGAATAACCTTCAGGAACCTTCATACCATAAAAAGAATTGCAAACCGCTCTCTTCTCTGCTCTTGACAAATTCCAAGGCCCTGGAGGCAAGCGAGTACGTCTTTCTCCATACTCGGGTTGCAAATCAATTTTTACCCCCATGTTCAATAAGTCTAACCGAGCAGCAATCCCATCTTTATTTTTTCCAGGGATCTCTAGCAATGTACCAATGATACTATCGCAAACATTCTTCTCAATGTGCATAACATCTAAGGCATGCCTCACAGGGAGGTATTTCCAATACTCGAGATCAAAGAATTTTGATTTCTTCTTCCAACAAACTCTGTCACCATCATTCTCACCAACACTTCCCCCATTTTTCGAGCCCCATATGTAATTAATATCTTCAACCATATGCAGCACTTCTTCTCCTGTTAATGGCTCGGGGGGCATGCCATATTCAGGTTTCCCATTAAAAGCTGCACGTTGCCTCCTATATGGATGATTGATTGGTAACCACTTTCTATGCCCAATGTAACAAATTTTGTGGCCATTTTTCAACCTGTGACTAGGTGTATCATCGCCGCATATTGAACAAGCTTTATATCCTTTAACAACACAACCAGATAAGTTTCCATAAGCGGGAAAATCATTAATTGTCCACAGTAATGCAGCTCTGAGTGTAAAGTATTCTCCTATGTAGGCATCATACACTCCTCTAATCCCATCCCACAAAGATTTCAAATCATCAATCAAAGGATCTAAGTAGACGTCTATATCATTTCCAGGCTGTTTAGGACTGGAAATCAGTATAGTCAACATCATGAACTTCCGCTTCATGCATAGCCATGGTGGGAGATTATATGTAACTAACATAACTGGCCAACAACTGTATCTGCTACTTAAAGAACTGTGGGGATTGAATCCATCAGATGAGAGAGCCAATCTCAAGTTTCTTGGCTCATTCCCAAAGTCGGGCCATTTTTCATCAACAAGTTTCCAAGACGGGGAATCCGCTGGATGAGACATATAACCGTCAACTGATTTTCTTGCAGCATGCCAAGTCAAACTCTTAGCTGTCTTATGTGATTGAAACATCCTTTTAAACCTTGGAATTGGAGGAAAATACCACACCACCTTCGCTGCCATACCCTCTTTCAAGAACCCATCCTTGGTTTCCTTCCACCTTGAGATACCACAAGTAGGACAATTAGTTGCATTCTCATACTCCTTCCGATACAAAATGCAGTCATTGGAACATGCGGGGATTTTCTCATAACTCATCCCTAAAGCAGACAAAGTCTTTTTTGCCTCGTACATAGAGGAAGGTAGTGTATTTCCTTCTGGAAGAAATTCTCCTTGAAGTATCAATAATTCTGTAAAGCAAACATCACTCATCCCATGTTTTGCTTTCAAATTATATAACTTCACCAAAGCCGACAACTTCGTGTACTTACTGCAACCAGGGTACAAGAGTTGATCGCCATCCCCAATCACATTGGCAAACTCATAAGGATCAGATCCAATATTGGCAAAATCATTATCATCCATCCCTAATTCTTCAGAAACATAACTGAACCTACTTTGCTCATCTTCTTCCACATTTCTACTAGCATTGGTAGTCCATTCCCAAGGTTCTCCGTGCCATCTCCAAATCTTAGAGCTTTGGTCAATTCCATTAAAGTATAAGTGTTCCCTTATAATTCCAACTCCAAACAATCGAATATTCCCACATTTAACACATGGACAACGAATCTCAGTTGTATTTCCAAGATTTTCTAACGCAAAATTCAAAAATCCATCCACCCCTAACTTATATGCCTTCGATCTTCTATCTGCATGCATCCATGACTTATCCATCTCACACTCTATCAAATTCATATAAATATATATATATTAAAGTGGAAAGACCAGCAATGAAACACTACCTCATTCAAATAGCAGAGAACAAAATGAAAATTAAATATAAAACATGGAAAAGATGATGGTTTAAAAACATAATCGTCGTTTAATATACATTCCGACGACGGCATCTATAGTCACCGTCGTCATTAAGATACCCAAACCCAGAAATTTGAATGGTGTTCTGGTAGCCTAAAGACGACGTTTTTTGGAGAAACAGTCGTCTTTAGGCTACAGTTGAGGCTTAAAACTTAGACAACGGGAGTAAAGGAACAACTGACGTATAATAAACATTTGGACGACGGTTTGATCCTTCAACCGTCGTCGTAGTTAAAAAAAAAACAGCTTAAATCTCCCATCCCCATTCCTTTTCCAAGAACCCATGGCCAAACAAACATAAAAGAACCCAAACAGAGAGCAATTATTACAAGATTGCAAACACCAAAACCCTAATATAGCTACCAATGAAAACATTTATGGATTTAAGAAGAGATTAGGGTTGTACTTACATGGATATTGAGAGAGAGCTGCGAGAATATAACAACTGCTTCAGAGAGAGCTTGGAGAATCTACGTACCCAATGCTTTGAGAGAGAGCTTGGAGAATCTACGTACCCAATGAGAGATCTTGGAGAATCTACGTACCAAATGCTTTGAGAGAGATCTTGGAGAATCTACGTACCCAATGCTTTGAGTGAGAGCTGAGAGAATATAACAAAAGCTTGAGAGAGAGCTGAGAGAATTAGGATTAAAGGGACTAGAGTTGTACTTACATGGATATTGAGAGAGAGCTGGGAGAACGAAAACTTTCAGACAAATTTATGTTGAAGAGAGAGAATGAACTATTTGAGGGTTAAAGGGAAATTCTGAAAATTTTAGGTCGCGGTCAAAAATTTTTAAGTACCGCGTTTTTTAACCACGATGGTCAACATTTACACTGACGTCTAATAATTACTTACAACGGCGGTTTTTATAAAATCCCGACGTTGTAAACACTAAGAACGTCGATATTTTATAACCGACGTCGTAAACCGAATTCAAATAGTCTTTGTTAATGTAGTTGACCAAAAACAGCGGGAGAAAACCGGCATCGTTTCAAAAAACCCTAAACCCTAAACCCTAAACCCTAAACCCTAAATTTTAAAATAATTTTTAAAAAATACACAAGTACAAGAAAAATGAACCGAAAATTGCTATGGATTCCTTACAACATTGCCTTCTACAATAGTAGGCTAAAATATGGATTTCATAATTTTGAATTTATGGGCACCAATGGATCACATAAACCTTAGGGTTATGTTATGTAAAGTATAAGGAGTACCATGCTTTGTCTCTAAATTTATTTGAATTTTGTTATCATTTGAACTATGAAAACTAAAATTACATTTTTCAGGCCTTAACGGGCAAGATATTGTCTCAATCAGTGCATAGAATTTGCCGGTATATTTTTCGGATTTTTTTTGAATATATTATTAATATTAGTAATTAAATACAATAAAAAAATATTTCCAAAATTATATTTTTTAAAGCTTTAGGATAGAGACAATATTCCAATGCTTGGTAGTTTTCAGTTTAATTTTTGGATTTAGTTATGAATTTAATATGGATTTAAATAAAATATAAAAGTCAATAAAAATTAAATTAAAAATAACCTAGCCGACGTTGTATCCCTTTATAACGACATTAAACATAATAAACCGACGTTGAAACTATATTTAAGAATATACACAGGATGAATTAATTATAAACCGTCGTTGTTATGACTATTACACGTCATTTGAGTGTATATAACTGACGTTGTTTAAATATATAAAGGCGGATATTTAAGAATATCCGCCTTTGTAAAGTATTACGACGTCGATAAGGTTATACTAACCGACGTAGTATATGAATAAAAATTCATTTATACAGGATGAATTAATTATAAACCGTCGTTGTTATTACTATTACACGTCATTTTAGTGTATATAACTGACGTTGTTTAAATATATAAAGGCGAATATTTAAGAATATCCGCCTTTGTATAGTATTACGACGTCGATGAGGTTATACTAACCGACGTAGTATATGAATACAAATTCATTTATACAGGATGAATTAATTATAAACCGTCGTTGTTATGTCTATTACACGTCATTTTGATGTATATAACTGACGTTGTTTAAATATACAAAGGCGCATATTTAAGAATATCCGCCTTTGTATAATATTAAGACGTCGATAAGGTTATACTAACGCACGTAGTATATGAGTACAAATTCATTTATACAGGATGAATTAATTATAAACCGTTGTTGTTATGCCTATTACACGTCGTTTTTAAGAATTACCGTTGATGTTATATTTCCATTTACTGCAAGACGACCATTGTGTACACGTATGAGACGTGTAAATTAGAATCAGACGTCGGTGTTTGGGAACTAAACAAGTTTTAAAACAAAATTTAATTTTTTTGATTTTTGTTCGCTTGATTACAACAAAATATTTATGTACATTTTAAATAAACTAAATTAAACCTGAACATTGTTCATAAATATTTATCTACATCAATTATCCTTCGGTAATTGCTTGTTCACGAATTCTGCCCATTCATGCCTAACTTCGTCAATATCCTCTTGTTTATACTGAAGTTTATCTTTTTTCTTGTCAAACTGCAAAATAAACCAAAACACCGACATGTTATAAGGATACAAACGACGGTTTTAAACAAAAATAAGACGTAGTAAAATAAAGAAAGTATATCTAAAATGTTGCGTTTTACCATCTTCTCGAAATTTAGGTCTGGATCATGAATTATATCTCTCATGAATCGCATCACGTAATAGCCACACTCTACACTTGTTGGTTGTTCAGGAGTGCCGTGTAGATTTTTCCAAATGGCCTGCTGTTTACGTGAATTTTTATTTATATGAATGTTAAACATTTTAATTGACCTGTTAATTACAAGAAAACAAAGGGTGTTAATGACAAAACAAAAAATTTAAATACAAATAGTAACCATCGTGGTAAATCAGTCAAAACGACGGAGTTTTTTTAAACCAAGACGTTATATTTTGTTTAAAACGGCGGTAAAACCTAACCGTCGTTGTGTAACGTTATAACGGAGAATTTATCAAAAATAGCCAAAACTTGACCCCCAATTTCAAAAATGTCAGTTTTTATAAAAAATTTCAAAAATAGCATAAAACTCACCTAAATAGACACAATTGCCCTCAAATTTAAAACCCACATGAACCTAAAAAAGAAAACCCTATTAGATTGGGAATCTTTGCACGTAGAGTTTGTTCGTAGACGTATTGCTGCCATAGTCAAACGGTGAGTGTAGTTATTCCTTGGTTCTTCGTTCAATTTCTTCTTCGTTTCTTCGTTCAATTTCTTTTTCGTTTCTTCATTTAATCTTCATACTATATTTATAAAATTTCAATTCTGGTTTTGCTGACTTAAGGTTAGTGTAGATAGGCTTGGAAAATTAACGAGTCTGGTAATATGATGATTCTGACATATGTGTAGTAGAAGATGTAATCACGTGCTGATGTTATTAGTTCATCAGTATGGACCTTGAGAAAACATGATTTTGGATGCTGATGCAAAACACCAAAAAAGAGACCAACATGCCAGGAGAAAGCCAGTTTATAGAGTTAGAATACATCAATTTACAGAGCTATTATTACAACCTGCACATATGATTCCATTATTTTGTCAGTGATGTTGAATCTTAAATTTTATTTACTGCACACAGAATGTGGAATTACTCTTAAGGCCTTTGAATTTGCATCCAGTTATGCATATGTTCCTTGTTGTAGGCTATTGTCCTGTTGCTTATTTAAGAAATGCCTTCTTTTCTTCCTTCTTGTTTCCATTGACTTCGTTCAGACCACAAACACAAGAACAGACGAATATGTTCTCTCTGAATTTTATCCAAGTTTTTTATATGGTATGGAAGGCTAGATTTTATATGCTGCAGATTGCATACTGCATATTATTAAGTATTAGTTATTTCACTGATATTGTGTTGTATTGATACGTTTAGTTATAACTTAATAAATAGTAGTAATATAAAAATTGATATTTGATATATCATTGTAGACATATCATATCTCTATGCTATTTCTAATTTCATTTTTGTTCCATAGTTTAAAAGTTGTATTAATTTCTACTTCGTTTTATAGGTAATGTTTTTGGTTTCATTGTCAATCTTTGGTCTGTATGATTTTTTTAATTAATATTTTTGGCTTACCTTTTCAGGCAAATGTCTAGTTTGACAATTTTGATCAACTATGGTGGGAGGTGGGCTAACTCGATGTATAAAAATTGCAAAAGTAAAGGACTACTTGTTTCAGACAAAATTACATTTGAGGAACTCCGGAATAAAGTGTATGACATTGCCAATGTGGACCGAAATGAGTATGAAGTAACTATGAAAGTGATATATGATGCAATGAAAAGTGCATGGCCCACAGAGATAGTCGATGATGATGATGTAAGAGCTTTTATTTTTGAAAGCCTTTCAAGGTCTTACAAGATTCCATTGTGCATTATAGTGAAATGTAAAGTATTTTCTTACGCCAGTGGAAGCAATCAACAAACTCCATAGTTGAGTTCGAACCAATGCCAATGAACCTCAACTTGGGTACTCAAGGTGATTTAGAAGATTATCAGCAAGATAAGGATTCAGAAGATGACTTGGGAACCGAAGAATTTGAGGACTCAAAATATGAAGTGGAAAATAATACAACACATGTAGATGAGTTGCGTTCTGAGAACATGCAATTTGAGGATATGCCATATGCAGAGGTTGATAATATTTTTCAAGATAATGTTGCCTTTGATGAAAACATGAGATGTGACAAAGTGCCAGCTATCAACGTGCAATGTGATGAGCCTAACTCTAACAATCCAACTGCTCCAAACAAGGATAAAAACATTCTACATGGATCAGACATGACAGAGCTACGCAATTCAAGTGGAGATATAATTGCAGGTCAGGTGTATGAAACTAAGGAGGATTTAAAAACAAAGTTGGGTATCGATGCTATGAAGAAAAATTTTGAGTTCAAAGTGAAGAGATCTAATAAAGAAAGATTTGAAGTTGGTTGTGTGGATGACAGATGCATGTGGAAATTGCATGCATCAAATGTACAAATATTGCTGAATGTCTCAATTCAATCACTAGAGATGCTCGTAAGTTGCCTATCACCAATTTTATGGAGTATTTAAGAATGAATATACTTCAAAATTGGTTTCATAAGCGTCGAACTGAGGCAGCCAAAATGGATTCACATTTGATGGAATGGGCTGACAAATTGGTTCGAGAAAATAACCAAAAAGGATTATCATTGCAGGTATTTTGAATTCATTTTTTTTTCCGTTGTTGCAAGTATTTAATTTTAAAGAAATAAAACATACTGGAAACTTGTCCTTGGTATACTTGGCTGCAATCAAGGCTACCAAATGAGAAAGAAAATTTACTGATATTAAGGAACAGATTTGTTGAAAAGATTTCCAATAAAATGGTTGGGGAGTATTTATAATGTATTTCATTTTTCTTGAATATACAGGTTTCTCCTATTGAGGCATACTCATTTCATGTGTACGATGGAAGTTGTGTTGAAGTTGTAAATTTAGAGGGGAAGTGTTGCACATGCCGAGAATTTGATCTTGACCAACTACCATGTGCACATGCTTGTGCAGCATGTAGGCATCAACAAATTTCGTGCTACCCAATGTGTTCAAAATATTATACTACAAACTCATTGATAATTACGTATGCAGAACCTATATGGCCAGTTGGGGATCAAACAGATTGGGTGGTGCCTGATGATGTACGAGATAGAATTGTGCTACCACCAATTATACGAAGAAGGCACGGCAGGCGTAAGGAAAAGAGAATCCCTTCACGAGGAGAAGAACCATCAAATCGTAAGTGTTGAAGATGTGGTTCAATTGGCCATTATCTACAAACTTGCAAGAATCCGATTGCACTTCATCCTACCTCATAGACTGAGTGGTGTAATATTTTTCTCTTTAACTTTATGAATTGTAATGAATGAATATTTAATTATATATTTTAATGTAGATCATTTTATTGAATTTTTTATTCTACAGACTACCTCTAAATTTCTGACAATTTTTGAAGAATTAAAGTTATGTGAAATTTTTTGTTTTTGGGTGAGAAGAGGAAATTCTACTTGGGCATAGATTCAATAATTTTCTGAATTTTTGGTTCTACATACTTTTTTTGCCAAAGAAATACATACATTTTATTTGGAGACAAATGAGAGAGAAGAAGATGAGAAGAAGAAGAAAAGAGAGCAGACGGGAGAAGAAGAAAGAAAAAAAGATAAGGAAAAGAGAGGGAGTGATGCTGGAGACAAACTGAAGAAGAAGGGAAAAAAAATGAAAAAAGAAATATAGGTGATTGGACTAAGCATGTTTGGAGGAAATATTCCAAAGTTTTATTTAATAAGGTTTCTTTTTTAGGTTTATGTGGGTTTTAAATTTGAGGGCAATTGTGTCTATTTAGGTGAGTTTTATGCTATTTTTGAATTTTTTTTATAAAAACTTACATTTTTGAAATTGGGGGTCAAGTTTTGGCTATTTTTGATAAATTCTCGTTATAACGTCGGTAAGAGTAAAAAACGTCGTATGACAAAAAATTGAGCAGAAAAAATTAAATTGTTCTTAAATAAAACGCAAACGACGTGGTAGTTAAATTAAAACGACGTTTTTAAGAAAATACTGACGTAGTAGTTAAATTAAAACGTCGGTAATATCTTACCGTCGTTATATTTTATAATAATGTCGGTATTATTAAAAACCGTCGTTTATTTAAATACTTTATAGGAAAAATCTTAAATCAGAAGAAATCAACTTACGTATTCACTATATTTTTCATCTCGTCGTCAATCATGCGTTTTGGCAGTGAATTCATGTAATAGGCAGTCTCCGTTAATGGTCTCACAATTACCATCACCCAATGACCCCTGCACATAATGATTCATATTAGAAAGAAAAATATTATAAGCTCAGGAAAATACTTTAAATGGTACTAACCCTGGATTATAAGGGACCAAGAAAAATTGATTCCCATCTGCTGTATTCAGGCGGTTTGACAGGTTTTTTATTCGGTCTGATATTGATCCAGCTCCAGAGCTCACTAGCCCAGGGTCCACGAGGCCAACAAGGTTTACAATATTTGCCATTTTTAAATAGTCAAATAGGAACCTAAATATATGAAAGTCAATTACATGAGATTTTAATTTAAAAGAAAGGAAAATGTAAAACAAAATGGGATTAGGGAGAATTACCTCATGTATACTGATATCACTGTGGTTCCTATCTCAACCATGGAACCAAACTGCAAAACATCTTCAGTGAAGAGGAAGGTATCATGCTCAAAGCCAAACACTTCCTTGGGCATGTGAATTGTTAGAGCCTCGTTACCAGGCAACAACTTGGTCCGGAAATGTTGGCATAAGGCTAACAGAGGAGCTGGCATGTCTAGCTTTGAGAGATCCTGTTAAAAGAAATTAATAAAGAAATATAAGTTAGTTTGTGTGTGAACTAAAATAAACGACTCTAACTAAACACAAAAAACAGACGTGGTATATAATATAAACGACGGTTTCTAGTTAATACTGACGGTGGAAAGGTTATACACATCGGTAAATAGATAACAGTCGTTGTATTGAATTTATAACGTCGCTATACTATAGATAGGTCGGTAAATAGATAACCGTCGTTGTAATGAAATCATGAAATAGACGACGGTTTATAAAAGCGTCGTGGTATTTAACGAAACACGACGTGTCTTGTAAGAAACAGACGTATATACCGTCGTTATTTTAAATTTTAACGTCGGCTATTAAAAGGAGCGACGTCTTTTTAAAATTTAAAAAGCAGAAATAGAAAATAGCAGAGATTTTACCGTGTCCTCTTTCTCTTTTGCAGCAGTATCAGCTTCAGGCTTCGGATCTTCTAATTCCAAAGCTAGGGGTTTGATATTAGTGGCCCCAGAGCAGCTTGCCTTATCAGACATTGGATTTTTTGGGCTTTGATCTTGAGGGGGTAAAATAATTGGAGGAATTGGAGTCCTTGGAGAAATTGGGGTTTGGAGCATCTGGCTGGGATCAAAATTAGGAACTAGTTGACGGATAAATGCCAACATAGCCTCCCTCTCTGCTCTAACTGCTTCCATTATAGTTTCCCTTGACTTCGCCTCAATCCTCAAGGTCTCTTCTCTGACTGCCTCCCTCACACTTTCCTTCAATTTGTCACCAAATTTCACTCTCTGCTGTTTCGGCAAATTGAAGAACTGAGTTGGGGTAACGCCAGCACCAGCTCCTTTAACTCTCCCACCATGCTCGGGGGTTCCCAAAGCCAGAGTCAAGATATCATTGCTCCCGGAGACAGTCAGAGTGCCTTCGGAGACTTGCTTTTGCAAATCATCCTAAAAGAGAGAAAGAAAGATTGTTAGAACCTGAGCAGGGTGTATGACAGATACATATACCGACGTTGTAAATTATAAACAACGACGGTTTTTCTTAAATGACTGACGTGGTATTAATTTAAAACGTCTGTATATAAATACCGTCGTTGTTTATACTTTACAATGTCGGTATATAAAAATACGTCATATATTCAAAATAAAATAGATTAAGACATAAATCAAAGACCGTCGTAGTATTCAAAGTAAGACGACGGATTATTAAACAAACAGACGTAGATGTCCAATTCCATACGGCTGCACAAAATTACCGTCGTTGTATAAGCATTCTAACGTCTAGATAAGATAAAACCGTCGTAAGTTTTAATGAAGAAGTGAAAAAACTCGATTGAAATATGCATTCTTTTCCAGAAATTGTGCACCACAAATTTCAGTGAAATAGACAGAGAGAGGGAGAGTGTGTGCGTGAGTACACTTAAAACAAAAATGCAGTTCATAGAATAATTTAATCCGTCGTATTAATTCTATCTAGACGTCTACTTAATTCAAAAACCGACGTCCTATTCATTTTTAAACGTCCGTAAATTAAGCCCGTCGTGGTGTTCATTTTATAACGTCGCTTATGTAAAGATAAACGACGTCTATACCAAAATAAAACACTCTGTTTTTCAAATTTAGAACAGAGTTAGTGAGACTTACGATTAGTTTTGCCTTCTCTGCAGCCTTTGGATCAGGGATGTTTCTTGTTTTATCTTCTCTTGCTTTCTTCCACAGAACAGCTCGATCGATTTCTTGACCTTCGGGCATGGTTTCTACCAATTGGTCCGTCAAACCAACATACCTTTTTCTAGACAACTTATGGTTGTACTCCAATTTCTCCCTCCTATCCTTCTGCTCAGCATGCTTAGCCTCAAAATCTGGGGTTAACCTTGAAGCTACGAAGGCATCCCATTGCGATTTCTCTATGAACTTATAAAGCGCAGGGGTTTCTCTTAACCTCTCCCTGTCATGTGCGTAAGGAAGGATATACTGCCTAGTTACGTTATACTTGAAATCCTTCCATTTTTTGGCGGCAGACTGCAAGACCAAGTTCTTGTAACTATCCCCAATAACATAGGACATTTGAACAACTTCCCAAATCTGCTCCTTCACGTCCTTGGGTAATTGTTTCCATTTCTTGTCCACAAGAGGGACTCTGGTGCGTGCCAAAACACCAATGAAAGACTGCATCTCAACAGCAGCCTTGCCATGTGGTTTGCCATCTTTATTGAACTCAACCACAGGCTTAACCTTCTCAATTTTCCTCTTCACAACACGGCTTATTGTGCTGATACCGCGGCCAGATTTTGGCTCCTCAACAAATGTGGCTGTGCTCGAGTCTTTCTCTGAGGTTGAGGAAAATCTCATCCTCTTCGAGGGTTTGCTTTGAGTTGATTTTTCAACTTCCACTGAACCTGTTTTGGGTTCATCCCCTTGTGCCATTGAACCTGCTTTGGCCTTTGACGCTTCAGCTTCCTTGTTTTGAGATTCCGAAACCATTTTTGATTATTCTGCCAGGAAAACAACGTCGGTTATTAAAAAGAAACGACATAATAATACAAAACAACGACGGTAACACTAAAAAAGTGACGTCCTATTAAACAGTCTCTTTGATCATGAATGAAAATAAGACGACGGTTTTATATATTTCATGACGTAAATGTGAATAAACTACGTCGGTTATAAAATTACAAAACGAATGTTCTTCTCTCACTAGACGACGGTTTTATCTTGTTTCCGACGTATTAATTGTCACACCATGACGGTTTTTAGCCACTGTCGTGCAGTTTGCATTACGGCTGTCGTGGTGTGTCCATTCTATCGTCGAAAACAAGACAGAACTGTCGTCTTTTGGCGTTGTGACTGTATCTACTTATGTATTTAATCAAAACCAGTGAAAGATTTCTTCAATTTGACAGAATCTTGTTTCCAGACAACTACGGCATGCAAATGAAAAGTAAAAAAAGGGAAGAGAGTGAGAAAAAACCTTGAATAACACCGGCGTGCAAAGAAATGTTTCAAACCGACGAAGACGAAGACCAAAATGGTGATTTGAAGATGAAGACGATGATTCAGACGATGATGCTAGGTCAGGTGACGAAAATGGTGATTTGGGAAATGAGAGGGAAACTACGATACTTTATCGGGAAGAGAAAACCGTAAAATATTAGGTCAGGTGACGAAAAGTTCATATATTTTCCCAGAGTTCAATACAACGACGTTATTATTAAAAAACCGCCGTATTATTTAGTTATAATGACGGTAGATAATTGATAAATGACGTGGTTATCACAACTGCCGAAAGACTTTTGGAATTCCGATGTGGTTATGACGGCGCTTTTTTTCTCTAAACTGACGTTGTACAAGTAAATTCAACGACTGTGTATTTTAATAAACCGACGTGGTTACTTTGCGGTTCTGAAAACGACGTCGTTCTCTTTTTAATACGCGCCAAATGACTTTTGGATTTCCGACGTGGTAATGACGGCGCTTTGTTTCTCTAAACTGACGTTGTACTTATAAATTCAACGACTGTGTATTTTAATAAACTGACGTGGTTACTTTGGTTTTTGATAAAATGACGTGGTATTTTAATAAAACGACGTCGTTATCTTTTTAATACTCGCCAAATGACTTTTGGATTTCCGATGTAGTTATGATGTTGATTATTCAAATATGACGTCGGTATTTATATTATAACCGACGTGGATATTTACAGTTATTTTGTTTAAATAGCATTTTTTCACGCGTTTTTTAACCCTCACAAGAAATTGTCTTTCTGAAAGAAAATGGGTTTGCAGAATGATTCCTCACTTCCCATGGGTTTGCTACATCCTCCTGTGTAGCAAGGGTGGAACCAGCCTTAGAACCTGCATGGGTTTGCAGCCGCACTTGCCCGTTTGAAGGCATACGAGGGCACAACCCACAACAGGTTCTAAGTCTGATTCCCCCTTGCTACACAGGAGTTTTGAAGAAACAGTTGATTTTGATGAAAATGGGAATCGAGGAGTGAGCTTTTCATACTTTGTTGATTTTGATTTTCTGAAATTATTAGATATTCATCTGTGGCTGTGCAGGAGCTTGAGAACAAGAGGAAGGAGAGGGCCCAGCTTGCATATGAGAGGAAGAAACAGTTGAACAAGCTGAGGGTGAAGGCAGAAAAGAAACCACGATGTATTTGCCAAATTTGTGTACATATATTGTGTAAATATTGATCAATATTTAACACGAAGAGATTTTGCCTTTTAAGATGAAAATGTTGTTGAGGATTGATAATTAAATTTTGTTTTGTGTTAAGAAAGATATTACCAAAATAAAAGAAAAATTAATTAATTTTAAAAAGCTATAAAAATAAGACAGCGGTTTACAGAGAAGGCAGACGTATAAACTAAACAAATACGACGGTAATTTGAACTTAGGACGTGGTAAATAAAAACGACAGTAGTGTTGTAGGCACCGTCGTAGTATACTTCAAAATAATAAGTCGGCGGTTTACAGAGAATGCACCGTCATAGTATACAGACGTGGATTCCATTATATTATACGACGCGGATTAAGAACAGTTGGTCGTGTTTAGTTAGGAGTTAACACGGCAGGTTTTTTGGTGAACTGTCGTCTTTATTTTCTACGTCGGTGGATTCATACCTGCTGTCGTTGTTTTTTGGTCAGATTTTATCTCTGAAGAAATCCTTTTTTAAAAACGACGCTTTTTTATTTGTATGCGTCGTCTTTTAAAAATATTCAACAGTAAGGAACTTATCCACGACGGGTTTTTTTAATACCGTCGTCTGTTTAAATACAACGACGGTTTTATCTTATACCGTCGTCTTTTTCTGGTCGTCTTTTTCCATTTTTGTAGTAGTGTCTCTTCATCAATTGCATTCGTGATGTATAGTGTAGTTTAAACTTTGCCCCTAGAAGGTTGGATTGCATGAGAATCGCCCTATATATATCATTTGATATGAAAGAGACTAAAGATAGGGTTGGATTGCATGAGAATTGATCAATGTTTTCTTTGCATGAGAAGTAGTAATTAACTTCAAACAAGATGATTTTAAGTGAACCTAGCTTGAATAAGAAAGAAAGTGATACTAGAAAACCTTAATGTGCATCAACGCTTAATAAAATGCATTCGCAATCCATTGAAGAGGTTCACTACAGTAAACACCATGAGAAAATTAATGTACGTTCGAATGCCAATTTTTCTTAACTAATCGTGAATGAAGTGTGTGTTACATTGTTGAACAGATGAGCTTTTTATTTGATTTATTTATTCATGCAATTAGATATTTAACAATTTATTAATATTTTAGGGGACATATCATGCCTATTGATCTGAGTTGCACTATCTCTGTGGTAAGTAAGGAAGGGGCTGCCAGAACAAAGGTTACAAACTCTAACAACTATACCACACTAGGCCTTTATACCTTGAAACTACATCTTTGTATAAGAATTCTATGTAATTTTCAATTCCTTCATCCAAAAGGAGGGTACATAGCAACACCAACAACTCAATCACTCAAAAATCACATTAGAAGGGAAGGTTCTCCTATTCAGCAATATCTTCCAAATTGAAGAACAATATACATACAAAGTTATACAATTTTTCAAGAATTTATATCCACCGTCTCACTTTCTTGTCAAATATCCCTCCTCCATATGTGGAAATGAAAATCTCAACAAGAAGGGGAAATTGCATCCAAATAAATAAGGTGACTGGAACGCTGGCTAGGAAAATGATTGGAATGACAATCCATAGTCTTTCATGAAGCATAAGGAAAAGAGCAGAACAAAAGGCAACCATCATGGAAGCGATGGAGATCAAGAGTGTTGACAGGCCGATTATCATCTTTGTGGGTAAGGATTTTAGGAAATCGTCTTCTGCATATCGTGATGTAAGGATTCCCAAAAACATCAACACTGAAGTTGTGGAAGAAAAGAGTGATATAGCGTCTGAAACTATAAAAACCATAAACATCTTTTCATCTAAGAACAAGGGAAAGCCTGTTCCTCCATTGTTTCCACCAGGAACCGTGAAGGCTGCAGCAAACATGATGGTAATAGTGAGAGCACCTACAACTGTACAAGAAGTTGCTGTATCTTTCATCCACTTTTCTCCTTCTTCCTTCAATTTATTATGATTCCGGGTAAATATTTCATGGGCTCTCATACCCTGTTTATTGAAAGCTCCCACTCCCGACGGTAAAACTACAATACTTTTCACCTCCTGTATTTCATTAAACAAATAAACCTCAAGTTCGTTGTGGCTACCAAGTAACTAACTCTAGAATCACTGCTTTTATGGAAGGCAACATAACGCATGAAAGAAATACGACAAGGCGCATTGTTGACCACAACGTAATAAAACTTGTCAGGATTTCATTGTTGTTTGCTTGTTTACTACCTATTTTTTATGAGGCAAGTCAAATTTTTGTAGTTACTAAATATTAGTTTGTTGGGATCTCACCTCGTGCATTTGATTAAATAAAACCTTTCAATAAGAGAATGCAAAACACAACAAGCTCCTGAAGAGTTTCGTAAAATTATTAGACATAAACAAACTAAAAAGCTGAGCCACCTGACTGTATCCTCCCGTGCATATCAAATAGAGCCATGGCACCATACCGGCTAAACCCAAACCCTGCACAGCCCAGTAACATCCCTGCCTTGTGGCTCCAAACCCATGTCAAAGCTGAGAAGAACTAGAGCCAAATCCTTGTGGTAGCTATGTACTTGGGCCAAAAGACGACGACTATCACGACAACAACTGATTCCACACAGCAAAACAAAAAATACAAAAAAAGGAGAGCAGAGTGGAAGAACTGGGAGGGGGAGTGGAGGAAGGGGAGGGAAGGAGGGAGGCCACCGACCCACAAGAGGGTGGCAACATGGGTTTTCTTTTTTCTTATCCTTAGGGTTTTAAATGAACTCTTAAATTTTATCTTGTTCGCCTGTTAATATAATAAACGTTAAAAAGGGTTGGGCCTGCAACGTACTTCATGTTACCTAGAATTTTAACCTGTGTTCCCAACTTGAAACAAAAGAGCATTTTACTCTTATCAAATATGCCTTACAGTATTTCTTGGCATATGAAATATGTGGGTGTGGTGTCACATTTTTAACCTTTGGATGAATTTTAAAAGACATGTTTAGAATAAACACAAGTAGATCGTAGTAGAGAAAAATGTTTTCATGAGTCCGAACTGCCTCCTTCCCAAAATCATTCAACCAGACCGCAAAACCTTCCCATCCTCTCATCCAGGGTTCCCACCTCACTTTCCATATGGCACCTCAACTACACTAGAAAGCCCTACCAACCCAATACCGCCACTAGTTTCATCGACAACATATCAACCCACAACCACTTTTACAAGCTACCACTCCAGCACCTAATGTTGGAAAAATGGCTCACATTAAGTATGCAAGTGAAGGAGGAAGCGACCGGTCGTTTTGGAACAGAGACGAAGTCTGGAGAATTCGCAGGAAGCGACCGGTCGCGAGGTATCTGCGACCGGTCGCAAGGCATCCAAAAGGTATCCACGACCGGTCGCCCGCAATGCTATTTCGATTTTTCCATGTGTTTTTCAAGGTGTCTTCACATGTTTCGGTTTCCTACCTAATCCCTCGAGCTTCCAAGATATTTTATGGGTTCTAGGAAGTCTAGCAAGGTGCTGGAAAAGCTGGAGCACCATTGAATGAGGATTGTTGACTTGTTTCAAAGAGTACCTACCCTATAGCTCTAGATAGGATGGCTGAAGTTGCAGCTATCAATGCCTAGCCTTTGGTCTGCTCAAGTTGTGGTCCATGTTAGGTAACCAAGGGCAGAACGTGGGAGGAAAGAAGGAGTCTCTTCTGAAGTCCAAAGGCTTGTGTATTAAAGGGAAGAGGAAGCAAGACAACATGTGTGGTTTTACTTCTCAAGGAGTGGACAAGTAGCTGGGAGCTAGTGAGTCCAAGAGAGGTTTATCTCACCAAGGGAGGAAGAGAGAGAGGGCAATCAGCTCAAGAGGGAGCTGAGTTGGGTCTTGAGAGTTTAGACACAAAGGGGGAAACACCAAGGGTTGTGAGAGTGTTCACAAGTGCATCAAAGTGTTGAGCAAGGGGTGAGAGAGAAAAGAGAGCTTGGGAGAGAATAGAGTTCTAAGGGGGTTTCTTTGTAAATCAAAGTTGTAACTTATTCTTTCATTAGTGAATTTCTCAAGGGGATCACCAAGAGGATGTAGGCAATTGCTGAACCTCTAAAATACTTGTGTCACTTTGTGCTTGGTTGGTTTCTCAAGTGTGTGTGTGTGATTCATCCATCCTTGTGTGTGTCACAAAGTCCATCAACAACAAGATCATTAGGGGAGTGAGTGAAAGTGTTTGTCAATTTTCACCAACACCTAATATCCCACAACTAGCTCTAAATACAATTAATTTACAAGAAAGATATGGAATGAAGATATCTAACCTTGAACCATTGTCTTTCCCTCTGCATTTGCAAGGCTGCACCTGAAATACGATCAAGTTTTTCTGTTGGAGATAACATCCCTGCAAGATGTAGCATATCATTTCCAGAAGCATCTGAAAATGTTGCAAAAAGATTTCTTTGACCAACCCCGTATATGAGGCTATATACTTTTTCCTGGCGACACTCAATTGAATAGTGAAATATGTTCCTTCCCATTGAATTGGTTCGCCACAATATAACCGGATCTACTTTACATAAATGAATAACGAACTCAATAATCCCACTTCGTACAGCTCGGAATATTGCTGCATAGACAAGGCCATCTTCCATTTCTTGAGTGTCTAGATCTTTTAACACTTCACACATGTAATCCAAAATATCTAGGGATCGAGCATGGATCAATTTCATTTCACACATGCGGTTGATTCCTAGGTTGATGTTGGAAAAAATGTTACAACCAGTTTTTGTAGAAATAAAATACGTTGATAGAGTTTAAATAAGTGGATGACAAAACCAATGTACAAAGACACCAATAAATAAAGATGGAAAAGAATGTTTGCATATATACCTAAAAGCTTGCGGAGGCTTGAAGAAGGCCTTTGCGTTAAACCAAAGACTGCAATGCAAATTCAAAATCCAGCCTATACCATAAGTATGAATGTGCTTTGCTATATGATTCACAGATTCTTATTAAGATTTTAGTTATTGTTTATGAGCATACTAGAACCAATGTCTTTTTGTGGCAAACTATGTTATGATCAACTTCTTAGCAAATAGATGTATCATTGAAAACAGTTTGAAAAGAAAGAAAAAAAACATATTGCTAGGGTTTCAAGATCTAGCAAACCAGAGAAACTGATATTTTGGTTGCCCAGTTTTTCTTCTAGATTTTCAACATTGACGTGAACATCATGGATGGCAGGAGGATGTTGTATGTGTGTACCTATAAAGAAATGAGAACAAAGCTCAGTCAATATAATAAATAATATATATATATATTTTTTTGGACATGTAAGATCTATTTGAATAACTATTATCTTTTGTGATAATAGATGTTAAACAAATAAATGGACCATTATGGTAGGGCCCTCCGTGTAATGTGATCGAATAATTGAAATATTTATTTCGAGTAAAATTTAATTTCCTCTTTGAATTTTGACAATAAATCCTGGCTTTAGATCTCAAAATTTTAATTCTCTTTGAATCAAGGACAAAAGCATACGTACGTTTAAATGTTAATATATAATAACAGGGGAGGAAGACCAAAACTTGGGATATTTTTCAATACTGAAAAGAAAAATACCACTAGACAAAGTGCTAACTAATACTTTTTTAATTTGATTTTGATGGCTAAAGATATGAACACTTGAAAAATCCCACAAAACATATTTACACATGATATATGTAATAAGTTATTCTCTTATTCGGATGTCCCCACATTAATACTGTGCGGATGCCATTAAGGAAAGCAGGAAGAGGTAGTAGAAAATACATGGCATCTGCACGGTAATAATGTCCAGACGTTCGCATAAGAGAATTTCTGTATATGTAATATCATACCCTTCATATCGAGGATGTACAATAATAGCGTGAATGTCCCGTGGTCGCCCGCTTGTATACGAGGGTCGACCAACCTATAGTAATTTAGGGACGTCCAATCCAGAATTTTCTCCATCACATATGAGTTGTTATTATATACTAGCCTCTCCATACACGCTTCCGTGCCTGCGAGAGGGCTTTTTTTTTTAAAATTAAAATTTATTTTAGAATTAAAAAAGATTGGGTAGTTGTGTTCCATAAAAATAGGATATATTATCTTAATTTTCTTTTAATTTAATTTTTTTTTTAATATGAAAAAGTGTGAATTTACCATATTATCCTCATTTAATTAATTCAATTATTAATGTTTGCATTAACCAAGGGCCTTTTCTGGTATTTTGAATGTTTCACCATTCTTTGCATTTTGCTTTATATATATATAGATTATATTTTCCTTTAAGTTTTTGATGCCATCATTAATAGGATTTATCTTTTAAGCAATTTCAACCCTAAAAAATCACATCCAATGGTCAAAATAATTTTATATTTAATCTGAATAATTTTAAGTGAAATTACATGTTTAGGAATTTAGATTATTTTAAGTTAAAATATTCAGATATTTAAATAACTAATGTTTAAAACAAAAATAATGTCAAGGAAAATTAATGACAAAAAAAGGGGGTTAACCATTATTAAACAATTTAAGTTGCAAACTCAAATTTTGAGTCTGCAAGGTTGGAGGAAAAAATTGTGTGTCTAGACGATACATGGATAGTTGTATTTTGGAGCCGAGCTTCAGACTTAATTGCAGATGTGGTACCCAAAATATATTAATGGTGTAGATGAACTGTTAGCAAAATATATATGGGATATAATGAATTTGATAGCAGCAAGAGAAAAAAGAGTGTATTACTAACCATCATAGATCCACTTTTCCCAAAATTTGAGCCGCGTCCCACTTGGAAATACAGAAGGGATATCAGCCAATGCATATACAGGGGATAATCCCCATGGACTTTTAGCAATTACCAATTGTGGGCAACGCTGAAGTAATTCCCGCGCAATATCTATTATTAGAGAAAATAGGAACTGTGAAAGTTAAAGGCTTGAGTAATACATGAGTAAATAATGTCCCCTCTACCCCAATATTCCTTGTATAAAGTAAATAAATAAATAATGTGGGTCTGGGTTGGTTGAGAGTTTTACCAAATTGTTTAGCATAGAAACAAAAGCAAACAAGTCCAGCGCCATAAGGGCCACTCTCTGGCCTTAGGTCTTGGATCGGAGTGAGGGAGTAGAGATAACGAACGATATCCCATAAGTCATTCCTAGCAGCGATAAGAATTGGCGTCAGACCTTGGGACTCTTCAACAATGCCAAGTAGTTTCTTGTTCTTTGTAACCATGCATTCAACCATTTTGAGATTTAATCTTGCAGCAAGATGAAGAGATGTCCAACTACCACTTTCCACAATTTCCAAGTCTTCCGGTGTCATCAACTGAACCAACTCTTCCACAATATGCTCATGTCCGAACTTGGTTGCAATGTGAAGAGCTGTCCCTCCTGTTGAATATCTTGCTTTTATTGCATTGGGATCTCGGGTAAGAAATTCCTTCGCTTTACGCCAATCACCGAGCTTAACAGCAGCGAAGAAAGGTTGATACGGATCATGCTTGGCAGCAATTGCAGCATCTGTCGAGTATATATGTTCGGACATTAATGCTTCTCTGTTTACCATTGTTATATCAAAATAACAACTCTAAACTAAAATCATATCATCCTTGTTTTAGTACGCTGCATGAAGTTGATACAAAGCTTTTCTAATTTGGAAAACAGGTTTATATGTTTTCAAATTAAGTCTTTGCAAGGATGGAGAACAGTTTAAGAAGTTGCTAAAAGTAAACTGGAAATCATACCATCCTTGTTCTATCACCCTTAAAATCATACAATCTTTGTTTTACTATATGTTGAATAAAGTTGGCCCTTGATATTGTCTAATAAACTACTACTAGTATTTTAACAATATACCTGGGTTGGATGATGAGTTTGCAGACTGAACAAATGAATTAATTAGGAGCGATGGTTGCGGTGTGAACTTTTCGGCCAAAGTATCCCAAGCAATTTTGGCTGAACTAATCTCCTTAATCACTGAAAAAGCATCAGGCCCGCACGAAACTTGGATCGCATGTAAAGCTGTTGCATTCTTCTTCCTCCAGGCCTTGAACTGATCATCAGCTTCTGCTTCTTCTTCTGGTTTAGGAGGTTCAGCTGTAGCCTCTACTACTTCCCCAAGGTCTTGAGCAACCAAATAATTTTTCACCAATGCACTCCAATGCTCATAGTTATCTTTGTTAAGAAATTCGACAACAATTGCATCAGCAGGAACCACAGTTTTCACCATTCTTACTGCTATTCACAACCAGAACTGGGAAAGCTGACCAGGCTTGCTACTTTTGTTGTTTTATATTTAGGTCTCAGATATTTTACAACTCAGCTAGAGCCTAGAAGAGATCACATCTTAAAGTAGTGTGGTTGAGTGCATTGGTGAATTAAGAATCAGGCATTTATTCTTTAAGTACTTATAATTAAATTCCTTCTTTTTCTTTCTCTTTTATATCTGGAGAGTATCGCAAGTATACTAATATTCCATCTCTTACGTATACCCAAAGAAATTAAAAGAGAAAACGAAAAAAGTCCAAAGGATTCGGCATAACGAAACAAATCATGAAAACTTCGAGGACTAATGGTTATTGCTCTACATGATAACCATGGTAGCCATTGCAAGAATGAAGAAGAAAGAAAGCAAAGAAAAACCTCTAGATTGATTGCTCTGATTCTCAAAATATACAGAATGAATCCGATTACAGAGAGACTTAGCTTTTATATGCTATTAACGCAAAACTAAACAGACTATTAACCATCTAACTATATTGGAATCTAACCACGTGATATTAGTTACAATGCCAGCTGTAGTCAACAACTCAGTCAATGGACACCTGTCTTCACTATAAGCCTCTGAAATTATCATATATGTCAGTAACTAAAGTTGTGCTTATAAATTCCAGAGCTCGTCTATATTCATGTCTTAAGAAAAACGGAGTTTCCAGAGAATTTTGAACCCCAATCCCCCTGCATGAATGAATATGATCAGCAACGAGGGTGAAGGCTGTTAACTATATCAAGTTTTTACACGCCAAGAATCATAGAAAACGATCAAGTGGTTGAAGTCTACCAAGAAATGATAAAATAACAAACAGAACATTGTCTTTCAATTGGATAAGTTTCTTATGAGGAGGGGAATTGCGAACATCGAATTAATTATATGTGGTTTCTTATTAGATGGAAACCATTTAGACATGGCAAGCAAATACATGGAGAAACAATCGAGGACGGATTCATGAATTTTTCTAGGGATGGGCTAATATTTTTTTTCACATATTGTCAATATATAAATAAAACATCAAATTAAACACATATTGTCAAACATCAAACAAACATTCAAGGGCGGAACCATGAATTTTTCAATGGGTGGGCTAGCTAAAGTTATTAGCTTAAAATCTAATGATAATTTTTTTTTTTTGTACTAATAGTTTCTATAGTTTTTCTAGAAATAAAAGTATACATTAAATCATATAAATCATGCTAGTTGTAAACACAAGAAAAAAATGGAATTAGTGCCATATTATTCACGAAAGGGTGAATTTTATCTAGAGTATTTTCCTCTTTCCAAAAATTTATGTTAGTTTATGGGTGCAAATGTCATTTTTTCCTCCATTAACTTTAGTTAAGTCCATGGACCAAAGTGCGACAATGAGCAAAATTAGGAGGCAAAGTTCAATTTTGGTTTTTATAGTATGCTAACATGTGAAATATTTGACATAAATTTATTCGTCATATATTATTTAGATATAGAAAATTTAAATATAATTGTGTTAGTAGTACTAGGTTGGGATCGTATTGGCATAATTTTTTTTTATAGGGGAGCATGAATTTCAATTTGCTTGAATTATTGTTTAACCAAATCTTTTTTATATAAGTGAAAATCTACTCTAAATTAATTGAATTTACGAAAAGGGGGATTCGAACTTGAGTGCAAGAGGTCTGACTCACTACTCTAGCCAGGCTTAACTCAAGTCTGCATTGTTTAACAAAAGTTTAAGAACAAAAAAGAACCTATTTTATTTTATTTGTGCCTCTTTGACGTGTTGCAAAATTGCAGCTTCCTTTCTGGGCATAAGATCTCCGATGCCTTATGCATTGAGAAAATTTGTGAAGAAATCCAAACTAGAATCTGGGATGAACTTTGCATTTGGAGGGACATGTGTTTTCGATACATTCGTCAGTGGACCAAACTTGACCACCCAAATCGACTTTTTCGAACAACTGCTTCAACAAAGAGTCTATGCCATAAACGACGTCGTTAACTCGTCCATTGCTCTCGTATCAGTTGCGGGGAACAACTACGCTGCTCATTTTGGTGGACCAGGCAACAACACAAAGGTAAGTGGTTAATCTGATGGTTTTATTGTCGTAAGTGCGTTTTGGTACAGTGTTCTGCTATTTAAATTTTTTGTTTCAAAATAATGAATAAATTCAGGCACTTGATAAAATTCCTCAATTCTATTAGCTTGTTCTAGTTTTGTTGTTGTTTATATTACTCTCTTGCATTGGTGTATTAACATTTCTTCTAAGTAACATCTAATATAAAAAGTTATTAACGTAATAGAATTTTTCTGCTAAAAAAAATATAGAAATGTCACTTGAGCTTATACATCAATTTCAATAATAATTTAGTGTCAGCAGACGAATCATGGAATTTGAAAAATCGAGATAACATCTCTTAATAGTTTTTTTTTATACAAGCGATAATCTACTCTAAATTAATATGTTGTTATTGTATTGTAGTTATCTCAATTATAACAAGATGTCATTGTTGAACAATAACATGATGGGTATTCGTACACTACTATTAATTTTTCTCGAGGAGTTATGTTTGCTTTTTTACATATATTCAAATTCAAGATTCCATCATTTTCTACAGAACTTTAATCAAACAGAAGATTATTAAAGGGTTTAGATGTTTCCGAACTATGTGGGGGTTCTTGGCATGTCCATAAATACATACATGATATATTGAATTTTGAAGAGACTTTATACTAACTTGATCGTACTCGTCGTATCTTCCAAATGACAGGATTTGGCAATATTTACTAAATCTATTATTAAGCAGCTTACTGTGGATTTAAAGCGTATACATAATTTGGGAGTGCAAAAAATAGCGGTTACAACAATAGAGCCCCTAGGATGTCTTCCTGGCATAACTTCCTTTCTTTCATATGAAAACTGCAATGAATTTGCCAATATGGCTTCAATGTTCCGCAACCAGATTCTGCTTCAAAAGTTGGAAGAGTTGAACAAGGATACAAAGAATTCTGCATTTGTTGACTTGGATCTCTATAATGCGTTTCTGTCTGCAGTGAAGCCCCCAAAACATCATCAAGGTAATAAATCCCTTTTCGAACGCTAATTGATCCCTTCTACTAGTATTACTTTTGGATAGTGCTATTTGTTTTACATTTACTCATCACCTTGCTCACCGCCTTTCTAATAAAAGTAGGCACCATCCATGTGGACCTTAAATACGTTTATAAGGCGGTGGTCAATAAATGTGGTCCTACTCATGTATATATGTCTATACTTGATCACATTCTTTTTTGGGTAGCAGGATATTCGACATTCCAGATTAACACACTAAAGCCATGTTGTGTTGGGGTGAGCAATGAATACTCACTGCTACAAATACTCAAAAAGACAACGCTGAATACACAACGGTTGGCTCCAAAACCGTTGTAGTTGTTTCTTCCACAACGGTTTTTATGTAACCGTTGTTAAAAGGGGTTTTTAAGCGTTGTGGTTTAGGGTATTTGGCTTTCTGATTTTATTTCACAGCTTTCTACAACGGTTTTCATTTCAACCGTTGTAATTAAAGCTTTAAAAAAAAAAACACGGAGTGAACAGTGGCTCAATATTTTTCTTCAGCCCCGATAGTTCTCATTCTCTCTTATCTTTTGTCTCTCGCATCTAGCTCTCTCCATGGTCTTGTTCTTCCCACCTCGTTGCCTTGCCCTTTGCCACAGCCATAGACAGCGAGACTCTGTCTCTCGCGTCTCTCTTTCTCTCTCTCTCTCTCTCTCTCTCTCTCTCTCTCTCTATCTCTTTCTCTCCTCCCTCTCCCATCTCTTTCTCTCTCCTCCCTCCTTCTAGTTCAGAGGGATTTGGGTTTTAATTTTAGGGTTACTGATTTGGGTTTTAATCTAACCATTTGTTTGTGTGCTTGTGAAGGTGATGGCGTCGAAACGGATCTTGAAGGAGCTGAAGGACCTCCAGAAAGATCCTCCTACTTCATGCAGCGCTGGTATTTTCCATTTCCAAACCCGATCTGTTTCCTCTTCTTTTTCATTTTGATTTTGCTAAAGTTTTAATTTTGTGTTTTTGGGTAAGAATTGATGTAGGAGTTTGTTGATTGCCTCCTATTTGGAGATTTGGCTCACGTGTACCATCTGATTTGAGCTTCCATCTCTTTTGACATCACAGGACTCAAGTTTTACCTGCTAATTTGCGGAGCTCTTCGGAAATCATAAAACTTCAAATCGAACCAAAATTGCTAGTGAGTCTGGGAGTCTTTGCTACTCGGAAGGATATAGATTTCACGGCCATGGCTCTCAATCTGCGGCAAAGGCAAACAGGTAAATTGCTCTCTTGGTCATTTAGTTGCTCTAGATCTCTGTTTCAACCAAACCAAGGATGTAAAAATGAAAGTACTGTGGAATTAATCGAGAACCCATTTAGCTAATAGAGAAAACACAGGTAAATTTATAGTGGAATTACCATTGGAGTTGATTAAATTTGCTTACACTACTACAAAAATTGAAATAGACGACGGGGAAAAACTGTCGTCTTTTTCTTTTTCAAACCGTCGTTAAATCGACCGTCATTTTTTTGAAAGTCAAACTACGATGGTAATTCACCGTCGTCTACTGTATGTAAAAACGACGGTTTTTAAAAGAACCGTCGTCTATTTCATTTAAAGACAACACTTTTTCTGAAAATACCGTCGTCTATTGAATGTAAAGAAGACACTTTTTCTGAAAAAACCGTCGTCTATTTAACGTAAAGACGACACTTTTTCTGAAAAAACCGTCGTCTATTTAATGTAAAGACGACACTTTTTCTGAAAACTGTCGTCTATTTAAATGTAAAGACGACACTTTTTCTGAAAAAACCGTCGTCTATTTAATATAAAGACAACACTTTTTCTGAAAACCGTCGTCTATTTAAATATAAAGACGACACTTTTTCTGAAAACCGTCGTCTATTTAAATGTAAAGACAACACTTTTTCTGAAAAAACTGTCGTTATTATATCCAAAGACATCTATTAAATCTAAAAAAGACGGTTTTGTTCCAAAAAACCGTCGTTTATTATCTGTAAAAATGATGTACTAATTTCATTTTAGATATCCTAAAAAATTATTTCTTTCATAAAACTTGAAGATTCAATTGTAATTACATTGTTTACCAATCTTGATTCCTACTATATCCATACAAAATACCATATTTATAACATTATAACCTATAATTACAAAATACCATATCCAAAGCATTAACCTATGGTTGTTTTATCTTCCACAATTTGTACTTGTTCTCCACATTCAGCTGTCATCTTGGAGTAGTGTTCTAAGTCATCTTGGTCAAATGGATCTTATATTCTTCTAAGTTGTCTACCAACTGGGCCTTTGAGCTGCACTCGATATAAGCTGCAGCACCTATTTGCCATGTCATCTTACCTGAGCAATCAAAAACCGCAATAAGATTACATTATCTTGCTGTCATGCAATAGGGCAAAGGAAAGTCACCTCCATTGAACCATGTGACTAGTTTAGCTTCCTGTATTGTTGAAGAAGAATGGGATGAATGGACTTTTGAAAAATGGTATGAAAGAAGATGGCATATGTAGTTTTTCATTCTGTACGGCTAACTCCTTTCAACAGTAGAAAAACAATAAGAGAATAATCAATTTAATAATACAGTCATAAATGCCGAAGCTGATATGCCAACTACTATTAATCTAAAGAGTCATATAAAAGTAACCAATATGCTTTGGATCACAATTTCCATTCATGACTTGGTTCCTTATACCACGTGAATAAATTTCCTATGTTAATCTTTTCAGTCTAACAAAACCTTTTGGCATGTATGTACATGGCAGTCTGTACTACTGATTTTTAGTCTGTAATATGATAACCGCTGGTATGAAATTGTTTTTGTTACTACTGATTTTTATATTTAGAAAATACTAACAAATTAAAGAACTATCTTACAAACATCCAAAGCATAGTACCTAAACCCAACCTCTCTGTCATTAAAAAGAAATAAAGGAAAAAAGAGTAAGAAAGTATACCTCCACAACTTCTGCTAAAAGATCTAATTGCAACTTTCGATTTGTCAAAGCACTCAGAACTACAAGAGCCTAACATATCTACAAAAGCTTCAAGCTGGTAACAGTATAAAGAAGATGAGGCGGCATGCCAATTGGGACGGAAGTACGAATGCGACTTTTGTGCCATGTCACCTATGTCAAAAGTAGGCTTCTTCAGTTCAAAATAAGCAGTAAGTATCAATCAAAACCTTCTCCTTTTGATAAGACACATGGTTTCATAAGAAGGAGAAAAAACATCACAAAACAGGGGACAAGTTATCTACTGGATAAGCTAGACTACTCAACACAACCGCAAAACAGAGATTAAACATCCTAACATTAGTACATGAACGGAATTTAAATACAGGAGCACTGATAAAATTTAAACACAGAGAAAAGGAGAGAGATGACAAACATTATGAATGTGTGTGCTCCTTGTGCACTGCAACATTATGAATGATAAATATCATGCTCACATCTTCAAAAAGATAATAACAATCATGTAGTGCCATTTTTATCTCACAACTTAAGTTCACAGGTTATGAAAGAATACCTAAAATGATGTCCATTCGATGCATGTTTGCAGAAATGCGTCAAATTGAAATATTCCAGGTGGGCCTTTCTGTTTCTTCTTGCTGTGACAATTGTTTTTGCAGAAAAACAAAAGGCTATATACAATGGTGAAAGTATGCATTCTTTAATTCAGATTTCTTTGATAAAGGTCCAATACTTTGGAAAGTATGCATACAGTGTACTTGTTGAGAGTTCTAATACTCCAAGACCTCTTTATTTTTAATTTTTTTTTTAAGAAAATAATGAAAAAAGGTAAGTCGACAGAGCCATTGACTTTACAAAGATCAGTTTTCTTTCTCTTCCATATCCATGAATTGGAGTCAGACTAGATTAATATTCTTGTTTAAAACCTTCACTCTGTACCTTTGTTTTTTTACCTCCCAAACCTTTACCCTTATGAAAAACAATCTGGAAAAATTTTAAAACAGACAAAAAATTATACCTATGAATTCTCAGATCTGGAGAAATTTATGAGAAATCCTACATGCAAATGTCAGAATAAATAAAAAGAAAATTGAGACTGTATATATGCTCTGCATAGGTATAATTTTTTGATGCTCTGTGAAAAAAAAACATAAATAATGAAAGAAATTCTATTACCAATTGATTCGTACTAGATTGGATTCACCTACAATTGAAAAGTTCACCAAGAGAGAATGAATCTTTATCAAACTCGAGAATGACCAAGACGACGAGATTTGTGACGTGGATGGCGAGCTCACCAAGAAGGCGCGATGGAGATCTGTCATCGAACCTTAGGCGACATCGAAGACCAGATCTGATGTTCTAGGATTTTCCCATCTCGCAAGGTCTCTAGATCTGTTTTCAAGGACATCGTCGTCGTTGACTGTGAAGATGGCATCGATGGCATCGATGGCGGCTGGTGATGACTGATGCGAAGAACGATGGCGTTGACGGCGTCGCTGCGTCGATGGCGTTGACGGCATCGCTGCGTCGATGGCGTTTACGGCGTCGCTGCATCGATGGCGTCGATGGCTGGTAGGTACGTATGAGGAGTAGAAAGGTGAGAGATGGAGTGTTTCAGATAGCTCAGGAGGGTTTCAAGAAGAGAGGAGCTCAGGAGCTTTCAAGGAGGGAGAGATAAAGTTTTCATAGACACAATCTGAATTTTAGGTCAAGCGCGAATTCATAAGCCGCCCTTTTGTTTAGCTAGACGACGCTTGTCAATTAACAAGCGTCGTGTTTTAAAAATCCTTTTGTTTAGTGGGTTCTAAAAGACAACGCTTGTTAATTGACAAGCGTCGTGTTTTTAAAATCAACCCAAGCAATTCTATTTTAGTAGCGTATAAGATGATATAGTACGACGGTTTTGTAAAACCGTCGTCTTTTAAAATACAACGTCTGTTTTAAGGTGCACCGTCGTCTATTTTGAGTCGTGGTTTAATAAAATTGTAGTAGTGTTACTTTGTTGTGGGTTTTTGTTATTGAATTTGATTTGTGATTTTAGTTTGAGAGCTGTTTTTTTCTGCTTAGAAAAAGAGGAACTGAAATGTCATATGCTAAACGAAATTTTATTTGATTCGTCTGATTGGGTTTGCATATATTCGATTTAGTTTTCTGAATTTTTAGTAAAGTATTGAATTTGATCTGTAATTTTTAGGTTCAGAATGTATTACCCGTATGTTGAATCTGAACCAACCCGTTAATGCAACTGGTATGGCCAACGAAGAGGTGTACAAGATCTTGATTTATGACTAATCAGTAGCTTTCTTATCTCCCAAACCGTGTAGGACTGAGTGCATTAAGACGAGCTACAAACTAAAGGCTCAAGTCAGTCAGCAAAGCTTAAGTGACGTGGCCAATTATGTGTAGCTCAGACCTCAAAGTGGACAAGGTTTTTTGGCTTAGAATAGTGGACAAGGTTATCAACCACTGTTTTGGTTTCTTTTGAACATGATTACGTGGCAATCACTTTGATTGTCATTTTGTGAATGGTAGAATTTTCACATAGAATGTACAAAGTTTTAGATTCTGTGGTTGGTAGCTTTGGGATGTATGTACTAAATTCAAAGCTTTAGATTGCATGTAGACCTCAAATTGTTGTAATTGAACAGGTTCGAATACTTTTCATATTGAAATATGAATACATCATTGTTCTACCTATATTCGTTAATTTTGGAATGCAACAATATTAATTAATTTTTAAATCATATTCAGTACTGAAGGAATATCATTAACTACAACGGTTACCCATTCAAACCGTTGTAAAAATCCTCTTATTACAACGGTTAGAACCAACATCCATTGTATAATAAGAACATTTACAACGGTTATTCTGAAAACCATTGTGCAAAGTTATCAATAACCGTTGTGGAAAGAACCATATTACAACGGTTATTGAACAAAACCGTTGTTGAAAGTGACTTACTACAACGGTTATTGAACAAAACTGTTGTTGAAAGTGACTTACTACAATGGTTTTTCTCAATAACCGTTGTTGAAAGGGCCATATTACAACGGTTGCTTTTGTATACATGTTTTATTTGTGAGAATTTACAACGGTTTTTCTTAAAAACCGTTGTTGAAAGTGACATATTACAACGGTTTTTGACCGTTGACATAAATAGGTAGAAAAGATGACACTCTTAACCTCAACGGTTTTAGAAGACTTTCAACAACGGCTAAAAACCGTTGTCTATTAACTTTATTGTAGTAGTGACTCATGCGGGATATGGTCTAACCCTGATGTTTCTTTCTTTTGGGAAATGCAATAACCCTTCGCAGAATGGTCGGCATGAAGTTTATGCTGCTATAAAACCTTCTCTTCATCAATTGTATTCGTGATGTATAGTGTAGTTTAGACTTTGGCCCTAGAAGTTGGATTGCATGAGAATCGCCCAATATGTATCATTTGGTATGAAGAGACTAAAGATAGGGTTGGATTGCGTGAGAATTGATCAATGTTTTCTTTGCATGAGAAGTAATAATTAACTTCAAACAATATGATTTTAAGCGAACCTAGCTTGAATAAGAAAGAAAGTGATACTAGAAAACCTTAATGGGCATCAACGCTTAATAAAATGCATTCGCAATCCATTGAAGAGGTTCACTACAGTAAACACCATGAGAAAATTAATGTACGTTCGAAAGCCAATTTTTCTTAACTAATCGTGAATGAAGTGTGTGCAACATTTACTTCTCCCATTTTACTCCTCCAGCACCTTAACCACCATATCACTTATGTTTTTGTGATAATATGCTACAATATTTATATTTATATGGGTGGCATGTTAACAATTACATGCAAAACTATTTTGGGGATTTATCATTTGATGACTACTCTGTACAATACACTTACTCTACACATAGAGATTATGAAAATAGTGAAAATTTTGAACCTCATAGGAACTTTATGTGGTACTAAGTCACTCATGTATCTTACCATGCAATGTATAAAGTGTAAAATATTGTAGTAAAATCATTATTTATAAATGATTATGGTGTGTTTAATCTTTTTTCATTAATTACTACATATTTTCTATACTTACAGTGTTTTCCAGCTCACTGTATAATCAACTTAAATAAGTTAAATCCATCATGCAATGCATTTCCTTCTAATTTTTTGTGATAAACTAATAGATAATTGACTAAATAAACATTCTTCAAAGTTTCAATAAAAATTTCCAAGTTTTTCTTACAATTTCTGTGGTTTTTATTCAATTTTTATCGATATCGATAATATCCCGACATTTCCATCGAAATTTTCGTGTTTTTGGACTATCGATATTTCTGATATCATCAATATTTTAGACCTTGGTGGTAAGTAAGGAACGGGCTGCCAGAACAAAGGTTACAAACTCTAACAACTATACCACACTAGGCCTTTATACCCTGAAACTACATCTTTGTATAAGAATTCTATGCAATTTTCAATTCCTTCATCCAAACGGAGGGTACATAGCAACACCAACAACTCAATCAGTCAAAAATCACATTAGAAGGGAAGGTTCTCCTATTCAACAATATCTTCCAAATTGAAGAACAATACATACAAAGTTATACAATTTTTCAAGAATTTATATCCACCGTCTCACTTTCTTGTCAAATATCCCTCCTCCATATGTAGAAATGAAAATCTCAACAAGAAGGGGAAATTGCATCCAAAAAAATAAGGTCACTGGAACGCTGGCGAGGAAAATGATTGGAATGACAATCCATAGTCTTTCATGAAGCATAAGGAAAAGAACAAAAAGCAACCATCATGGAAGCGATGGAGATCAAGAGTGTTGACAGGCCGATTATCATCTTTGTGGGTAAGGATTTGAGGAAATCGTCTTTTGCATATCGTCAAGTAAGGATTCCCAAAAATATCAACATTGAAGTTGTGGAAGAAAAGAGTGATATAGCATCTGAAACTATAAAAACCATAAACCTCTTTTCATCTAAGAACAAGGGAAGGCCAATTCCTCCATTGTTTCCACCAGGAACCTGAAGGCTGCAGCAAACATGATGATAATAGTGAGAGCACCTACCACTGTACAAGAAGTTGTTGTATCTTTCATCCACTTTTCTCCTTCTTCCTTCAATTTATTATGGTTCTGGGTAAATAGTGTTGGAAATTTGGCTCACAATTAGGATGCAAGTGAAACAGGAGGCGACCGGTCGCTAGGCATTGGCAACTGGTCGTTTTGAAGCAGATTCGAAGAAGCTGGAAATCGCTACCAAGGATCGGTCGCCAGAGTGACCGGTCACTTTTTGGCAGAGTTTTCAGCTACCAGTCGCCAGTGCCAGACGACTGGTTGCCAGATGCGCTGTTTCATTTTTTCACTCGTTTTTCAAGTTGGCTTCACATGTGCTTGTTCCCTACCTAATCGCTCGGGCCTCCAAAGAGTTTTAGGGGTTCTAAGAAGTCTAGCAAGGTGCTGGAAAAGCTGGAGCACCATTGAATGATGTTTGTTGACTTGCTTCAAGGAGTACCTACCCTATGACTCTAGATAGGGTGGCTGAAGGTGCAGCCACTAATGACTAGCCTTTGTTCTGCCCAAGTTGTGGTCCTAGTCTGGAAACCAAGGGGAGAACGTGGGAGGAAAAGATGGAGCCTTCTCCTAAGTCCAAAGGCTTGTGTATTAAAGGGAAGAGGAAGCAAGACAGCAAGGGAGTGGTTAATCTCAAGGAGTGGTCAAGTAGCTGGGAGCTATTGTGTCCAAGAGGTTGAACTTACCAAGGGAGGAAGAGAGAGAGAGGGCAATCAGTTCAAGAGGGAGCTGAGTTGGGTCTTGAGAGTCTAGACACCAAAGGAGGGAAACACCAAGTGTGAGAGAGTGTTCACAAGTGCATCAAAGTGTTGAGCAAGGGGTGAGAGAGAAAAGAGAGCTTGGGAGAGAATAGAGTTCTAAGGGGGTTTCTATGTAAACCAAAGTTGTAACTTATTCTTTCATTAGTGAATTTCTCAAGGGGATCACCAAGATGATGTAGGCAATTGCTGAACCTCTAAAATACTTGTGTCACTTTGTGCTTGATTGGTTTCTCAAGTGTGTGTGTGTGATTCGTCCATCATTGTGTGTGTCACAAAGTCCATCAACAACAAGATCATTAGGGGAGTGAGTGAAAGTGTGTGTCCATTTTCACAACAAATAGTTCATGGGGTCTAATACCCTGTTTATTGAAAGCTCCCACTCTCGAGGGTAAAACTACAATTCTTTTCACCTCATGCATTTCATTAAACAAATAAACCTCAAGTTTGTTGTGGCTACCAAGTAACTAACTCTAGAATCACTGCTTTTATGGAAGGCAACATAACACATGAAAGAAATACGACAAGGAGCATTGTTGACCACAACGTAATAAAACATGTCAGGATTTCATTGTTTTGCTAGTTTACTACCTATTTTTTATGAGGCAATAAATTTTTTGTAGTTACTAGATATTAGTTTGTTGGGATCTCACCTCGTGCATTTCGTTAAATAAAACCTTTGAATAAGAGAATGCAAAACACAACAAGCTCCTGAAGAGTTTTGTAAAATTATTAGACATAAACAAACTAAAAAGTAGAGCTACTTGACTGTATACTCCCGTGCATATCAAATAGAGCCATAGCACCATACTAGCTAAACCCAAACCCTACACAGCCCAGTAACATCCCCACCTTGTGGCTCCAAACCCATGTCAAAGCTGAGAATTGGAGCCAAGTCCTTGTGGTAGCTATGTACATGGGCCAAAAGATGACGACTGTCACGACGACAACTGATTCCACACTGCAAAACAAAAAATACAAAAAATGGAGAGCTGAGTGGAAGAACTGGGAGGGGGAGTGGAGGAAGGGGAGGGAAGGAGGGAGGCCACTGACCCACAAGAAGGCGGCAACATGGTTTTTCTTTTGTCTTATCCTTAGGGTTTTAAATGAACTCTTAAATTTTCTTTTGTTCGCCTGTTAATATAATAAACGTGAATAAGGTTTGGGCCTGCAACTTACTTCATGTTACCTAGAATTTTAACCTGTGTTTCCCAACTTGAAACAAAAGAGCATTTTACCCTTATCAAATATGCCTTACAGTATTTCTTGGCATATGAAATATGTGGGTGTGGTTTCACGTTTTTAACCTTTGGATGTATTTTAATAGACATGTTTAGAATTAAAACAAGTAGATTGTAGCAGAGAAAAATGTTTTCATGAGTCCGAATTGCCTCCTTCCCAAAATCATTCAACCATACCACAAAACCTTCCCATCCTCTCATCTAGGGTTTGTAAAACAATAGAGAAGTCAAGAATAGTTTGATGAGCTTGTATCCATCAACACGATGGAACAACTACTTATATTAGCAAAACAAATGTATCAGTTACAAAGATTACATCATATCCCTATATAAGTGGGAGCCAAAACGATACATTTGAAATACAAATAAAAACCACATCAGATTACAACTGAAGAAGTTCATACAGACTAAGACTCCTTCTCCACACCCGTTACAGAATTTGAATTTGAACAAGCAGATAAGCTTTGTCTAACATCCCCCCACAAGCTGACAAGACGAGAAACAACGGGAAGCTTGGACACCAAGTATTTGAACCGCACAGTATACAACCCTTTGGTAAAAAGATCAGCAATATGATCTTGTGAACAAACAAAATGAACAAGCAATTCTCCCCGAACCACCTTCTCTCGAACTTAGTGATAATCAACCTCTAAATGTTTGGTTCTAGAATGAAACACAGGATTGGAAGCCATAGCAAGAGAGGGCACATTATCACACCAAATCTGGGTAACCAATTTGCTGGTGTTTTGTTCTTGCTGGTTGACTAGTTATCATCTGATTGTTTCTGTTTATCGTTTTGATTGATTTTCGCACATACTTCACTTTAGTTGTTGCTAGCACTGGGAATGCCTAGATTGATGGATCCTTCTGAGTGCCTAGGTTGTCACTTAGTCATCTTCTTGGTTTCCAAGGGCTTGAGATTTGACTGGTGAATGAATGAGTATTCTGCTGTGTGTTCTTAGTGTTGTTAATATTTTGTTAACTCGCAATTGTACGGGACAATTAGTAGTATAGCAAGACAAGTACGAGGTCATACCCACGAAGACTGAGAAGTTAAAAACTAGTTATGTACTTAGATTACCAAATTCAAGAAAGTAGGAGGTTATGTCTAAAACAGAATTTAAAGCAAGAGTGGTTGTGATTGTTGAACAAAAGAAGCAAAATGAAATTGCAAACAAAAACAAGTAAACAAATGTAACAAAGAGTGGTTTTAAGAGCTGGAAAACAGATTTGGAGACTAGGGCATTCGAATCACCATAACAATTCAATTTTGGGTTATAAGGAGTCAAGTAACAAGTTTAATTCATATTCAAAGATTGATTCTAGCTAAAGTATGATTAGGCCATGGTGTCTGGTTCTGACCTTGTGTTTCTAATTCCCTAATTTGATCATTTGTTGTCTAACCTAAATTAAGCATTAGGAACCCATTAAGCATAGAAGAACAATTTAAACAACCAAGCATGTATCTAATCCCTGTTGTCGAATGTCCATACACACTCTTCGTATTCATAGTTCAATTTGAATCAAAGCATGGTGTCTACTCTTGATTCAAACCAAGATAGCCAACATACAAGTTCTAATAGTGATCAATCATTCAAACAAGTATATTAACTGATAAGCATAATGAATAAAAACATGAATCATGAATCAAACTTGAAACTCCAAACTTCAAACTTATAAACCCAGAATATTCATGTTAGGTTACATCGAAGCCCTAGTTATGAAATTAGCTGCTCATAATGAAAAATAAACTTAGATAGAAATGAGAAAACATAAGGAGTGCAATAAGAGTAGAAAAACCCCTTTTCTGAAGTTCTTGTGGTGTCCAAGACTTCTTCAAGTGCTTCTCCACGTCTAATGCTTCTTCAAGAGCTTCCCCACGTCTAGAATGATGTATGACAACTAGTAGGTGATTTGGGATGAGTTTGGGTGAGTGGTGATGGTTGAGAAAGAGGAAATTCGTAGGTAAATGGAAGGGAGGTTTTCTGGAGCTGTTTTGGTGATTTGAGGCAGTTTAGAGTATTGGGTTGATTGCTAGAGTGTATTGGGTTGATGGGAGTGTATGAGGATGATTTCTGGATGTGTTGATGGAATGATGGAAGTGTGGAGGATGGTTGAAGTGAATTTTGTAGCTTGAAGACTCCTCTATTTATAGGGCTAAGAGGGAGGAACATCATGATGAAATCCAACACCACCATTCCTCCTTTAATACAACCCATAACTCCCACTTCATCTTGTCTACGTTAGTGTGGTTGGAATCAATCCCATCCCATACTTCTTTTGCTGCAACTCAAGCTTTCTTCACATGGGATTTCAAAGGTGTTCAATTGTGGCTGCCTTTTGCTGCCAACCCATGTGAGTTTTCTTTTAGTTGCTGGAAACAAAAGATTCTTCTGAACCAGGCTTTGTGTAGGAAGGCCTGAGGTTTCAATATGTATCCAATGGAGCTCAAATTTGGATATGTCATAATAGACACCCATTGGAACAACTTGTATGAAGAATATATTCCCATCTGAGCAACACAAGTGTACGTTTTGGGCCTTGCAAGTTGACTGCCGAAAATAGACTGGAATTGACTCATGGTGTGCATTTTGAAGGGCCCAACGGATTACGCTTGGCTTCATCAATTGAAACATTTGAGTAGTCCATCTTGCAGTTCAGAATCTCTTCTTTCCAATGACATATTAATTGGGCCAATACAAGTTGAGAGGAGGAAGTTAAGGCTGAAATAAATTGCTCGCTCAGTCTGCTCGTTTTTGCACCATTTTGCATCTTTTCCTATCCACAGCCACCATTGTTACCTAAGGCCCAATGAACTGAATGATAAACAGAAAAGGGATTAAAAGCACAAGTTTAACTCAATAACATAACCAAAGCCAAGAAGTTGACCTACTAAAATGAGCTAAAAATGTATTCCCGTAATTGACTAACAGAAAGTTGGTTTTCGCAAACTGTGAATGCAATTGCATGTTGTGTTTGTAATTACCTAGTTACTGTTGGCAATTTGAATGTTGGGAAATGTTCTCAAAATAGGCAATTTAAAAGCAAAAGTTTAACTTAATAACATAACTAAATCATAAGCTAGAGGGGTACAAAATGATATACAATTATGCACTGATCACTTAGGTTTATGACTAGTTGTCATATTTCTGCTAGTTCATTTGATCATTGCCATTGTTAGATCTATTTGATTAGGGGATTTGGATCTATGTATTCGGTGTTGTTCATAGGTCTATGACTAGTAGTTGACTAGTCATATTGTTACTAGGAAGAATTAATCATTGTTGTCTTACATTTGTCCATTGAGGTTTTAATTTACCCCTTCACCTAATGTAAGATCCCACATCGACCAACCGAGAGGGGGTTGATGTGCCTTATATGTACATGCTCGCATCCATCTAGCACGAGGCCTTTTGGGAGTTCACTGGCTTCGGAGTCATGGGAATTCCGAAGTTAAGCGAGTTGGGGCCTAGAGCAATTCCAGGATGGGTGACCCACTGGGAAGTTGCTCGTGAGCTCCCAAAAACAAAATTGTGAGGGCAGAGAGGGGGGCCCAAAACGAACAATATCGTGCTACCGCGGAGCCAATCCCTGGATGTGATAATTTGGTATCAGAGCCACTCTGGCGTGTGGTGCGAGTGTGCCGACGAGGACGTCGGGCCCTTAAGAGGGGTGGATTGTAAGATCCCACATCGACCAATGGAGAGGGGGTTGATGTGCCTTATATGTACATGCCCGCATCCATCTAGCACGAGGCCTTTTAGGAGCTCACTGGCTTCGAAGTCCTGGGAACTCCGAAGTTAAGTGAGTTGGTGGCTAGAGTAATCCCAGAATGGGTGACCCACTGGGAAGTTGCTCGTGAGCTCCCAAAAACAAAACCGTAAGGGTAGAGAGGGGGGCCCAAAGCGGACAATATCGTGCTACGGCGATCTTCGTTCGATTACATTGTTCATTTCCTTCATTTTGAACTTTTACCCGAATATCACCTTTCAAAAATTATAGTAATAAACCTCAATTAATATATTTTGAATTACTATTTCTACTACAATTATGGATATCTTTTGTCATAATTGATTTGGATATATATTTTTATGTTGTCCACATTTTTCATATCCCCTCATGTTCATATTCATCTACATGTCCTCTTTGATAACAGAGTGAAAACGCCGTTAACTAGAATATTAAAAATAAAAAAAATTCATGAAAACTTCAACGACCAAATTCATATGCTTCTGAATATTTTGGAGATTTGATCCTCTCAAAATGTGTAAATTATCATCAAATTATAATATTACAAGATTCCTAACTTGTAATAATAAATTATTGGAAAATGGAAATTATAATTATTTTGTCAAATCATGTTCCTCTCTTTGCTTGGCACAGTTTCCTCCTGATGGAAACATGGGGAACGTGAATGGCTCGATCATGTTGCACAATTATTAAAGATTCCCCATCTCCGGAGACTCATGTTGCACAATTATTTTGTCAGATCATGTTCCTCTCTAACAGAAGCTAACTCCAAGGATAAAATACATTGAAAACTTAAACTGATTTTGATTTATTATTTTTCCTATTAATGCATATTTTGGAGGTTTGTGTTAACTATGGAGAGGAAGAAGTGACGAAGAAAGAGAGAAAAGTAAAGCTCTGTATATTCTCAGAAATTGTATCTTTACATGATGATGAAATGAACCAGACCCAAGCTTATATACACTACAAGAAAACCAGGCATTTAAGGCGTGTAATTTACGGGGTGCATTTGTAGCGCATCGTAAAATAATACTTTTTATGGGCGTTCATTTTAGGAGCGCTGTAAATGAAATTTCCATTCCCTTTATTACGGCGTGCTTGCAGTGCGTGCCGTAGTTTGGGGGGGGGGGGGGGGAATGATGTTCCAGCGGACAGCCCAAGCCCAGGCTAGGAGTGGGTTGTTGCATCGATTTAGCTGCACCAAAATGGATTCAGCTGCATCCTCAACTTGTGATACTCACAAGTGCACGAGCCGTTTGGTAATATAGCATATGTAAGTGCGAGGTCGATCCCACGAGGATTGGTGATTGAATGATCCAATTCATTTCCCCTACACAAAACAGAAATGAAAAAGAAAATAAATAAAACAAGAAAAAAAAGAAATAACTCAAGCAAATAAGTTCCCAAGTTCAATTAGATTAACGGATTGATTCTAGCTAAAGTATGATTAAGCCATGGTGTTTGATCATAACCTTGTGTTCCTAATTCCCTAATTCGATCATTTGTTGTCTAACCTAAAATTAAGCATTAGGAACCCATTAAGCATAGAAGAACAATTTAAACAACCAAGCATGTATCTAATCCCTGTTGTTGAATGTCCATACATACTCTTCGTATTCATAGTTCAATTCGAACTAAAGCATGGTGTCTACTCTTAATTCAAACCAAGATAGCTAACATGCAAGCCTAAATGGTGATCGATCAATCATTCAAACTAGCATATTAACTTATAAGCATAATGAATAAGAACCAAAACCAGAATTGAAACTTGGAAACTAATTAAACTTGAATACTTAAGAAAGAATGTACATTACAAATAAAAGTAAAGTGGAACTAAGAAAACTTGAAGGAAAATTTAGTAAACTCATTTTGTTACAACAATTGACAACTTGAAAGGAAACTAAGAGAATTTGAGGGAGAGAAGGGAAGGGAGCTCTAGAGAAGTGTTTGAGAGCTCCCCCCCTTGGGGTGTGTTTTGAAGCTTAAAGACTTCTCTATTTATAGGGCTAAGAGGGAGGAACAACATGATGAAATCCAACACCACCATTCCTCTTTTAATACAACCCATAACTCACACTTCATCTTGTCTATGTTAGTGTGGTTGGAATCAATCTCATCCCATACTTCTTTTGCTGCACCTCAAGCTTTCTTCACATGGGAATTCAAAGGTGTTTAATTGTGGCTGCCTTTTGCTGCCAACCCATGTGGGTTGTCTTTTGATTGCTGAAAAAAAAAACAATTCTTCTGAACTAGGCTTGGTGTAGAAAGGCCTGAGGTTTCAATATGTATCCAATGGGGCTCAAATTTGGATATGTCATAATAGACACCCATTGGAACAACTTGTATGAATAATGTATTCCCATCGGAGAACTAGAAGTGTGCGTTTTAGGCCTTTCAAGTTGGCTGCCGAACAGAGACTGGAATTTACTTCATTTCATTTATGCTTTACATGCATGCACATGCTTTCTCTTTAATAGCTCCATCATGTACAAACTTGCTCCTTTCGAATTTCATAGCTGGCAGCTGCAAATCCTCCTGAGCAAGGTTGAGTGTTGGACGGGCTAAGCACTCCACATATGTTCAATTGGGCTGAAATTTGGATATGTTGTACTAGATACCCATTGGAACAAGTTTCATGAAAATTTTCACCTCATCCGAGCCCCAGAGTATGCTGATCCAAGGCCAAGAAGTTGACCTACGAAACTGGGCTGGCAAGGGTTTGTAGCCAAAATTAGTTTGTCTTTAAGCTCTTCTTCCATTCACCCAAATCAGGCCTTAACATGCATGAATTGTATCATTTCCTATCCAAAGCCATCATTGTTACCTAAAGCTCAATGAATTGAAAGATAAACACAAAAAGGATTAAAAGCACAAGTTTAACTCAAAAACATAACCAAATCATAAGCTAGAAGAGTACGAAATGATATACAATTATGAACCGATCAAATACCCCAAACCTAGATTTTGCTAGTCCTCGAGCAAAACAACACAAAACAAAGTTAAAAACAAAACAAGAAGTTAACTAAACCACTTCCGCAGGTAACTCGATTGCATTGAGCACATGCAACAAGCCTTTAAACCTCTAGGCATCCCTAGTAGGAGGAGTTGTGTCTCCTGAGGGTTTAACAGAAACGATACCCACAAACGCTTGACTAATTCTACAAAACAAAGTAGTTAGAAAAATTATTAGATTTGTTAGTCCTTAAGCAAAATAAAAGGAAAAACCAAAACCAAAACAAAAATAATTACAAAAACAAAACAAAATTAAAAATAAAAATAAATAAATAAAAACTCAAAACAATCATTCCGAACATTTTCTGAAGAGAAATAACTCATGCACATGACTCAAAAGTTTTAACAATAAAAACTCAATTTTAGACATTATTTACAAGGCGGCAAAGTTCAAAACACAACATGTTCAAAGTGTAGTAGTGTGATAGCCAAATGCAACAAATGTAACATCCCGGTCCGAAAAAGAAATAAAATAATTAAATTAAGAGGAAATAAATTGGAATAAACAATAAAAATAAAATGTTTTGAATTAATTAAGGTTTTTGAAAATTTAAAATATTATTTAATATAAAAAGGGGTAAAAAGGTCATTTTCAGTTCGGGATGGAATTTGGAAATTTCATTTGTACCGGTGCGTAGGGCACGTCGAAACGAGTCAGTAGAGATGTAGTGGGCTCGGATCGGAGTTATAACGAGAAAAATACGATCTAAATACTCCGAGGGGTAAAATCGTAATTTAGGAAAATCAGATTTTTAAAAATCTGATTCTCCTTCTCTCTCTCTCCCTCACGATCTCTCCCTTCCTCTCTCTGCAAAAAACAGACCCCCCCCCCCTTGTGATGGAGCGACTTCTCTCCTCCACCGCCACCACCACACGCCGCCACTTGGGGCGGCACCGGTCCCAAAAGGACCACCACCCTTCCCTCTTCCAGTTCCGGCCCATCGCCGACCCGATCCGCCGTCGTGGTCGCCGGAAACAGCCACGAAACTGGCGGTTTTGGACAGATTTTTCGTGAACTTTGGGTCGCTCGTTCTCCCTCAATTCTCCACCAAATCTGACGAGTGAGGTATGGATTCTCGACTATTTTTCGTGCTCTAGCTGCCTGTTGGATAGGATTCCAGAAATTTTGAGAGTTTGTAGCTTGATTTTGGAATTAGGTTTCAGCCGGTTTTCAATTTGAAATTCCGGCCACTTCCGTCGAGAATTTGGGGTTTGTCCAAGTATAAAAGTGGCTCTAAATTAGGGGTTTTACCTAGGGTAGGAGTTTGGAGCCGTGATTTGAGATTTTCCGGCGATGCGATATCGCTTTGGACACCCACAAGCTGCCAGCGCGTGTGGCTGCGCGTGGGTACTGTAGCAGAGAGGTATTAAGTCCCAATGCGATCCCCTGGTCCTCACGAGCGCGTAGGATTTTACGGATCTCGATTTGGATACCGTATGAGTCTCGAACGGATATCGCCTATTACGCGTTATCCGGGTTCGACAGGTTTGGACCGTTGGATGGTCTTGAATTTATTATATGTTAATCTAGGTATTCCTAGGATTGTGTAGGATTCGACGGATCGTAAAACGGAGTCCCGGATACTCCGGAAATGCCAACCTTAGGGTGAGGATTTTAGTAACTGTCCGATCGTGCGATCGCGAGCGATCTGACCGTCCGATCTGGACCAAACTTGCAGGACGTGTATCCTAGATCTTGTGGAACCCATAGGAACTTCCGGATCGTAAAATGGAGGTCGTGGGCCCGGTTGACCAAATTGGAAGGTTTGACCCTCGGTCGACCGTAAGTCTACCGAGGTAGTTTACTCTTCGAAGAGTATTAGAACGACCCTTTCGAACGGGTCATGACCGTCATTTGATTTATGTTGATTATGTGGGTCTATGCGATTATTTGTATGGTTTTATGATGGAAATCTTATGCTTTTGAATTTAATGGTTTATTTGAATTCCATTTATATTTGATAGTTGAATTCTTTGTTTTTGTATGTGGGTTTGACATACATACGCCTTGTAAAGTATTTGTGATATATGTGGGTTTGACATATTCGAGTATCTTGAGTCATTTATATAATATTTGTGGATTTGGTGTGGGATACTTGGGATGTTGTTGAGAGACGAGGAAGGTTGTGAGATTGGAATGTAAATATGAGTGCTATTAGCACTACCTTAGGTACCTCCCTGGATATAGAATATACTTGAGAGTTTATTGTCTTTTTTTATGAATTGGGATTGTGGGAAAATTTAATCAAGGGAGGGAATATTATCTATATAATATTTATGTAAGGGTTATGAACTCCACCATCATACGTACCTTCCCTGGTTACTATTCACACACGTGCCGTGTTTCGGGCGTGTGGGCTTTCTTGGTCACGGATCCTGGAATTGAGGGATGCCGGAAAAATTATGGTTATGTTGGCACTCGGACGCCCTTGAACAGGGGTTCGTGGAGGTTTGGATATGTTGTTACTCGGACGCCCTTGATCAGGGGTTCGAGGACCCTTAATTGGGTAGTCTGCGCGCGTAGGACTGTTCACAGGCGTACGGGTCTTGATTCTTCGTCCGTACGTGCTGGCTGAGAGTTAGTCCCCCAGTTGGACGGCTCGTCCCTAGCCACATGTCGTTTGAGGGCTGTTAAATGTGGACTAGTCAGACGATCCCCGGTTGGATTGTTTTCCCCAGTACATGATGTGCAACATCACATGTACCTCCCCCTGGATACTGATACATGGATATGATGGATATGGTCTGGATATGACGGAACCCGGGGCATACCTTAACGGGGTGCCGCTGTAGACCCTTAATTGGGTAGTCTGCGCGCGTAGGACTGTTTACAGACGTACGGGTCTTGATTCTTCGTCCGTACGTGCTGGCTGAGAGTTAGTCCCCCAGTTGGACGGCTCGTCCCTAGCCACATGTCGTTTGAGGGCTGTTAAATGTGGACTAGTCAAACGATCCCCAGTTGGATTGTTTTCCCCTGGTACATGATGATGGTGAGAGGTGGGTGTCATTATATATACATATATACTCATTTTTAGGCATACATGTTACATTGGTATATGTGGTCTTAAATTATGGATTGAGATTTGTGTGGTGGTATTTTGTGAGTACCCTGTATATGTATGAATGTTTAAGCCCTGGATTGGGAAGTATTGTTTGGCCCCATACGCCTTGGTTAGGGTATGGTTGAGTGGAAGAATTGATAAAAGGAAAGAATTTGGAAAGTATTGTATGGCACCATATGCCTTGGATAGGGTATGGTTGCGGGATTGAACTATTATAAAGGGAATAATTTGAGAATGTGTTCATTTTATTTTATCGGAGTTGTGACCATTGATGATGAGAACTACGTGTGGCTTGATCCATTGTCCAAGGGTACGTAGGCAGCCTGGGGTCTCACCAGGTGCAGCCACGGATTATTATTGTGTTTAAAAGTTTTGATGCGATTTTGGATTTAAATTCGGTTTAATGATTGTTATGGGTATTCGTATAGTTGTTTGAGATCATTAATCGTATGGTTTTTGTATAGTGCGACTTAAGAGCTGGTTGGTAGTTTGGTTTTGGAATATTTGAAGGCCGGAGGCCAATTAGATGATTTGCTTGAGTTTATATTGTGCATGCTGCCGGTTGGTATTGTTAAATGTGTTTTATGCAGGTTGGAATTTTTGGGGAATGTTCAATTTACAGGGGAGACTCTGTCGAAATTTCGGCAGAAAGTCTCGTGCTCTTTTCCCTTAATTTGGAAAAGAGGCTAAATTTTTAGTAAGTGGGCCCATAACCCACAGGATTCGTCTCGGGTTCCGAGGAATTCGGGGCGGGTCCTGTCAACAAATTCCCCAATCTTAGTTTTCACACAATTTCAAAAATCAAACCAAACACAAATGCAACTTCAAATCTCACCAAAGTTGTCCTCTCACAAATGAATTACTAAGAAGAGGGCTACAATGCATCACTCAGTTATAAACATGATATTAGAGTTAAACCATAAAGGACTTAACTCAAAATATGAAGATGAAGAACTTGCATTAATATGATCTCAAGAAGGATGCCAAACAGTTAAAAGTAAGAAAATGCATGCAATTCAACCATATGACATTTAAGATCAATTTAGGTCTTTATTATAGGTTGTAATGGGGCCAAGGGTGTAAGGTGAGTGAGAAATGAAAGGTATGGATAATACAAAGTTCAAGGAACTCAAAATGTAAGAGCATAAAATAATAGTTTACAAGAATTCGAATCATCACGATTAGATTTTTTTCTTTTACATGATCAAAACTCCTTATAGTTTGCAATGGTTTACACTCCTTTCCAAACAACAATTATTTTTGAAGGCCCAAAAATGAATTTTCAATCAACCACCACTTAAACACAACTTTTTTTTCTTTTCTTTCACCAGTTGAGTGAAGTTCTCTCTTTGTTTTTTTTTTCTCTTTTATTTATTTATGTAATATTCCTTCCCAAACTTAGCATGAAAAACACATCTGAATTAGAGCTCATGAGTTCCTTAGAAAGGTAAATATTTGTTTTTCGAGCTAAGGCGAGGAAATATAATTGGTAAAATGAAAGAAAAGGTTTACATGTAGGCTCAAAATGGTAAACAATGGAAAATCATGCTTAAGCATGCATAAGGTTAGCTTGAAAGGCACAAACGATCCAAAGAGGGCCTTAATATCATTTCTTAAATGTCATGAAATCAAATTGCAAAAGAATGAATGACTTTTAAGTGTTCAACCAAATCAATGAATAATGAGATCAAACAACAACTTTGATGACAAGAAAATAAGAGTATGTGTATAACACTCATGAAATGAAGCACAATGCTCAAAAGCTCACATTATATGGTTATATAAGTCTAATTTATGCTTGATACAATTCTTTGGGTCATGCAAATCCTTTAATTGGAAAATTATGAAACAAATGGCAAGTGCAAAGAAGGTTTCAAACATATCATGCTAGAACGATGCCAAATTTATTTATTTATTTTGAAATAAAAATTTACAAGGAAAAAAAAAAAATAAATAAAATTCAATTTTCATTTAAGTCATGCAAACATTTATTACAATCTCATCAAATGTGTTCGGAAAGTGAATAAAATCAAAATCAAAATCAAAATAAAAAATAAAAGCAAGACTTAAACAAAATAAAATAAAAATAAAAACAAGCAAATAAAAAAAAAAAAAATTAAATTAAGGAAAAACCAAATTTACATGCTAAACTCCAATACCCCCAAACCTAGAAATGAACATTGTCCTCAATGTTTAAAATTTAGGCACAAGCAATGTCAAAAATAACAAATGAAGGTATTAAAGCAAATAAAAAAAATCACAAAACACACAAGAATTAAAATACAAAAATAAAATAATTACAAAATAAAAATTACAAAACAAACAAACAAAAGAAAAGAAACGAAACAGTAAAACACTCGAAACAGAAAGCCCTAAACAGTCTTACGCAAACCAAAACCTAAACGATTGAAAGCCCAACCCAAAAGAAAGTTAACCCACTTTGAAACCTAAACAACGGTGAAAACTCGAAGACCACACGTTTTATTTTTATTTTTATTTTTATTTTTTGAATTCTTTATTTTTTATTTTTAAGAAGACACATGAATTGGGAGCGCAAATGCTGGATTTTTGAAAAGAGAGAATGTGGTCCCTGATGTCTCGGCTCTTGTGAGTCAAGGGAAACAAAGTGAGGGATGTATTACAAGCAGAGGTCCCTCACACATTCCCAAGCCATAATTATTGGTCTCTTGGGTGAAGCGGGACGACTTTTCACTTTGAAGGTGGTGAAAGGTGAAAATGCAATTAAGGAGGGGTTGGGGAATGGGTGCGGCAACAAATAGAGATAAGCCGTAAGGGCTGCGCAGAATTCAGAAGTGCTGTGGCTAGGGTTGAACAGAAACTAAGTCTATAAAAGAGAAAGAGAAAGAGGGGGGAAAACACACAACTCAGAAACACACAAAAGAGAAAAGAAAGAAGAAAAGAAAGTGAGAAATCAAATGGCCTCTTCCTACCCATTTTTGTTGGATCTCAACCTAGCTCGACCGACTCAGACATGGGGTCCCAAGCCATAATTATTGGGCTCTTGGGTGAAGCGGGACGACTTTTCACTTTGAAGGTGGTGAAAGGTGAAAATGCAATTAAGGAGGGGTTGGGGAATGGGTGCGGCAACAAATAGAGATAAGCCGTAAGGGCTGCGCAGAATTCAGAAGCGCTGTGGCTAGGGTTAAACAGAAACTAAGTCTATAAAAGAAAAAGAGAAAGAGAAAGAGGGGGGAAAACACACAACTCAGAAACACACAAAAGAGAAAAGAAAGAAGAAAAGAAAGTGAGAAATCAAATGGCCTCTTCCTACCCATTTTCGTTGGATCTCAACCTAGCTCGACCGACTCAGACATGGGGCCAAGTAGCAGCACCAGTATGGGTGCCCTACTTTGCCTCCACATGAGGGCCTGTGACAGTAACTGACTCAATACTCCTGGACAATGATGTTGCCATTGGAGTGGGCAGAAATCTAGTGACTCCTAAAGATATACGTGTGTTCGGGACAAGGGATGACAATCGAGCCGCGAGTGATGCCCTGGCACTGAGTGTGCAGGGTGCGGCATATGTCGCAAGTTTGGGTCATCGCCTACTTGCGAAGTCCCATGAGGTAGAGGTGCTGAAAGGTCAGTTGGCGGCGGAGCGAAGTATGGTTGAAGAGTGTCAGACTGCTATAAAAAGCTTGAAAAGGGAGAGGGCAAGGATAGTGGAGGTGAATCGACACCAGCTAGAAGTTTTGCAGGACGAGAATAAAAACCTATCAAAAATGGTAGAGTTGTACTCTCGCGACATGCGAAAGCAGCTGGAGGACCTAGACCGATCGGGTAAACGCAAACAAGCAGATCGCGGAGTAGTTACGCTCAAGCTAAGAATGCGATCTTTGGGAGCTCAAGTGGTGAGCCCCAAGACGCTGTGTATGAAGCCCCTGAAGAAGACAGCCAGAGGGCCAAACTCAAAGCTCCAATGGTCGAGACACCGAGCACTGTGAAGAAATGACTTCTACTGCATTATTGATGTTTTTATTTTAATTTATTTCTTTTGGTTGTTTTTTTTTTCGAAAATAAAAGAGTAAGGTTGCAGAAAGAAAAAGAAAAAAGAAAAAGAAAACACACTTCCCAACTAAAATAAAACAAAGACGACAAACGGAAAAGAAAACACATTTCCCTAACTAAAATAAGACAAAGATGATAGCTGAAAGGGAAAGGCAAAAATACAAAGCACTAGAAAATGAAAGTAACGGGCAAAAAACATAAAACACCAGAAAACACGAAAAAAAGAAAAGTAAAGTGAAAGTAAAGGTGCTCCCCCTTGAAGCGATTAAGTCGAGCATGCTCGGGAAATCCGAAATGGCGTTGGCACCCTCATCAGCATATGTCTATTTAAAGCACGCCTCTACAAGCAGATGATACCCAGCATTTCTTCCTGCAAACTCAAGGAAAACCATCAAAAACATCCAGAAACAAAACAATGGCATCCTCATGCACTCACCTTGATGACCTCAACCTTGAGTTGTCCCTTGCACCATCAAATGCCCAAATAAGGGCTCATCCAAACCCTATCTTCCCAAACTCTACATATCATCACGGCACGGCCTCAAACTTTGCTGAGGCAATACCAAACTTTGCTGAGGCAAGCCCGAACAGAGCAGTGCTGCTGGGAGGCATGATTGGCAGCAAGCTCACACCGGCAGATCATTGACATATAGCACACAGGTCTGACAAGGTGGCAGTGGATGAGTCCCACACTTTTACCGCGCTCCAAGCGGTCTCGGCCACAAATCTGGGCTTGCGCCTACTAGCAAGAACACGAGAGTGTGGAGCTCTGAGCGAGGAGGTGGCTTCCTTGAAGGCTATGGTGGCGGACTTGCAGAAGCGGCTCTACTGTGCCAATCAGCATGTGGAAGCACTGCAGAGAAAAAATGAGGACCATGTAGAGCTGCTGCAGATTCTACAAGTGCGAGACAATAGAGGCAAGCCATGATGATGATGAAGATGAAGAAGAAGTTGTTGTTTTTTTGTTTTTTTGTTTATTTTTTGTTTTTAATGTAGCGTTTGAAATAAAATAAAAATGTGTTTTAACACTCTGAAATAACTAACTAACCATACCACGTAAATAAACTCTTTCTAATTTTATTTTGAGTTTGTATTTGGAATAAGTATGAGCAACTAAACTCCATAGCTAGGGCTTAGGTTGAAGCCCTAAACATGATTACCTTATTGTTTTGATGCTTGAGTGTATGAATTTCTAGATATTGTTGATGAATTCCAATTCACCAAATTAATCTATCCTTGATGGTTGTTCTTCTTTGATTGATCATCTTTGAAAGCATGCTTCTTGAGATTGTTGGGATTATGTGTATCTTCATGTTATCCTAAGCAATAAATGGATGAAGTAAGAATCATCCATGTGAATTGGTTTCTTGAATACCTAATGTAAACACCATGCTATTAGGATTCTTGTGATGTTCATATTCTCTTTGAACTTAATGGGTTTTCCTTGTAATTGAATCGAAGTACGAACCATACCTAGGTTCGGTTATGAGGAGGGCATAAGTATTGTAGCACAAACCATGCACTTTACGTATATTAGAGAGAATCAATGCGTCTTGAGCCACGACCCATGGTCTTGATTGCGAACATCTTCATCAACACGTTTAGAGTTCATCACTTGAGTATTCATGAACATGGGTAGAATTGTTTAGGGTGGATTCCGAAACCCTAGTGTTTGTTACATTTTTAATTTCACATTTTGATAATTCATCTTTGCCATTCTCATTTAAATTCAAAGCCCATTTACTTTCATGCAATAGAAATAGGTCACTTGAAACAAATCAAAACCACCCCCCCCCCCCCCCCCCACCCCCACCCCAATGTGTGTGTGAGTTGTGTGTTTGACACGTTGTGTGTCTTGTTTACTGAATTTTATTTGTTTCCGTAATTGTTTTGGACTTTTGGTCCATGATGTGTTCTTCCATTTTATGTGCTGAATCTAACCGTATAAAGAACGTGAATTTTGGACAAACGGTTGGAAAGTTATAGGTCAAAAACTGGACAGAGGTCAAAACTGAAAAACAGAGAAAATGACTCTGTGCAAAAACGACTAGTCACTTTTACCTCACGACCGGTCTCCAATACTGTTCACAGCATTATTCTTTTCTTGTTTTGTTTTGTCTCTTTTACATTTCTTTACTCATTTTTAGTTTCCAATTTGCATTTGTGCATTTGTGGTGTGTTAAATAAGTGTTTTTTACGTACTCAAATTAGAACTTATAGGAAGCAGACAAGTTCTTCATGGGATTGACCCCGTACTTACATAATCTATACTTCATTAGATTCGTGCACTTGCGGGTATTTTTAATTGGTTGTTTGCACATTAATTTGTGTCCTTTTAGGAATGCAACAATTTTTGGCGCCGTTGCCGGGGAACTGGCACGGTTGCTTATCTGTTTTGTTTGAGTATATTTAGAGTACTTAATTTTATTTTCATTTTTCTTTGTTTGTCGTTTCATTTTATTTGAGTTTGTTTTTGTTTCTTCTTATTGCAGGAACACTCTGCTTATGTCCCTTTCAAATTTGGATATTTCATTAGATTGCACAATAGAAGATATCCAAGCTCAAGCTTTGAGAGAAAGGAACATCCGACTAGCTGTGTCTACTCCATTGCCTTTTTCATTCTCATCGTTTTCATCATCACCAAGCTCACCAATAGTCGAGTCACCTCCACCTTCACCAATGGCAGCCGCAGTTGTTAATGCGGAACTTACTATGCAAGAATACTCTTCACCGCCAACAACTGGACAACCATCTTGCATAGTATACCCCGCAACTATTTTGGAAAACTTTGAGTTGAGATCGGGCATGATACACATATTGCCTATGTTCTTGGGAAATCCCGGAGAAAATCCTAATGCACATATCCTAGACTTCGAGGAAGTGTGTTCCACAATAAAGATCGAAGGAATGAGTAGTGACGAGATAAGAATGAGACTTTTCTCGTTTAGTTTGAAGGATACAACAAAGGAATGGCTTCACTATCTACCTCCAAATTCCATCACAACGTGGACGGACCTTGCTACAAAGTTCTTGCAACATTTTTTCCCAGCACAAAGGACAAATGAACTCCGAAGTCAGATTACAGGAATTCTGCAAAGGCCGGGAGAAAGCTTCCAGGATTATTGGGACCGTTTCAAGAAACTTCTAATCACTTGTCCGCATCATAACGTACAAGCTTGGCTCCTAATGGAACACTTCTATGAAGGACTTTTTGAAGCGGATCAAAATAATGTGAATGCAGCTGCAGGAGGAACTATAATGACCAAGACTCCAACACAAGTGCGAGCGATATTTGATCTTGTTGCTGCAAATGCTCGCCAATATAACTCCAGGCAAAATCCAGTCAGCAAAGGGGAATCCTATGATGTAAGTACCCTTTCTAGTATGGAAGCTCATATAGCAAACCTAACCAACATGGTGAAGAAATTGGCACCAAGATCATCCAAGGTTTGTGCATTTTGCTCCACAATTGGTCATGACACTGAAGATTGTCCCTTGGCAATGGAGGAAGCGAATGCAGTGGGCTCATTTCAGAGAAATCAGTGGCCTAAGAATGATCCTTTCTCACAAACATACAATCCGGGGTGGAGAAATCATCCGAATTTCAGGTGGAGTGACAATTTGAATGTTCAACAAGGGCCATCTCAACCACCTCAAGGCCAACAACATACTCGCCCACCTCATGGTCAAATGCACTATTTCAATCCACCACCACCTAACCAATCAAGTTCAAATCAATCTCACCCACAATCTACAGGAAAATCTTTGGAAGAACTTGTTGCTTCAATGGCTAGAAACACAGATAGTTTCATCAGTGAGACGAAAAGCTACATGCAAAGGAATGACACTCACATGCAGAAAACGGGTAAGGCCATTGCCAATCTAGAAAATCAAGTGGGGCAAATTGCTACAGCTTTGAGTCAAAGGGAACCTGGTATGATGCCTAGCCAACCAGTGATTATTCCAACTGGGCGTGAGCATGTTCAAGCAGTTACCTTGAGAACTGGTAAGGTAATTGGTGAAATTGATGGTTCTAAAAATTTGATTCACAATGTTGATGAGATGCAGGTTGAGCAAGTGATTATGCCTAATGAAAAGGATGAAATCAACAAAGAGAAAGATAAACATGCAGCTTCTTCATCCGAATGGATCCCAAACCATGAAATTGCGAGAAGGGCAAGAAAGGAGAAGGTAAGTCGTGAACCTACTGACAAAGATATCTTACGTGCTCCTTTTCCTCACAGGCTTATGAGTTCCAAAAAAATTCAACATGCCAAGGACATATTGGAAACCTTTAGAAAAGTGCAAGTCAACATTCCTCTCCTGGATGCAATCAAGCAAATTCCGAGTTATGCAAAGTTCTTGAAGGACCTTTGTACCAACAAGAGGAGATTCCAAGATCATGAAACGGTTGCACTAACGGAAGAAGCTTCTGCTGTTTTGCAAAGGAAGCTCCCTCCCAAATTAAAAGATCCAGGAAGTTTTACAATTCCTTGCATTATTGGTGATAAATTGTTTGAAAAAGCTTTACTTGATTTAGGTGCTTCAATTAATCTAATGCCTTATTCTGTTTTTGAAGCCCTTAACTTAGGTGATCTTAAACCAACTTCTGTTAGCATTCAATTGGCGAACCGATTAGTGAGATATCCAAGAGGAATCTTGGAAGATGTACTTGTGAAAGTAAATGATCTCTGTTGAACTAAAAAAATGCACCAAAAAAAATAAAATTTGGACTTTGTTTGTCAAAGCCCATAGCCAGCAAAATGATAAGTGTTTCAAAAAAAAAGTAAAGTCAATTATCCAATAAGCTTTTCAAGTTTCAAAGCCAAGGGGTAAAACAATTCAAAAGTGGGTTGATCCCACGCGCAAATCCAAAAGGAGTTTTTAAAAAATAGGACTTTGGCCAACCAATGAAAACTCTCAAGAGAGTTTGGTGGTTCCTGTTTTGGTGGAGTGATTACTGCATGAAGAGTCCTTCACAAAAGGGATCCCTGATGGCTAGCCTACAAAAGGCACGGTTTCGGAGGTAGCCGGCAGGCTGGAGAGAACGCACGATAGTGCTGAAACAAAAAGGGGAGGGCAGCCGGCAGACTGCAGGAGGCTTCAAAGAAAAATAAAAGCCTGCAAGGCCACAGAGCCGCTGAGGAATTGCTGACACACCTGTTTGTGTCGAATAAATCACGGTCGTGCGCTGACCGAAGGGGCCTTTTTCTCGGCCCTAGCACCTACTCATCAAAATGAAACGCAGCGTTTCGCCATGAAGCTCGGCCTTCCGAAAACAAAACGAAAGTTCCTAAGGCACGATCATCTCGGCCTCGATTGTAAGCCGAGGCCGAGGCCGAACAAACTCACGGCCAAAATTATTAAAGTCAGATCATCAAGTGGTAGCAGGGTCCCACGCTTCATTTAATGAAGTAGTGCCTCTGTTTATTGCAGCAAACCCACTGGCCACGAATAAGCATTCAATGCGCGAGGGAAGGTGGGAAGTGACTGGAGTCAGGATTTGGCGACAGAAGACAGAGTGATTAGACGTGGACATTCTCACAAGAAATTCTTACAGCTTGAGAGATTGGGTGACTAACTATCAGGGCAATAAATGCGTCTCCACGGCCAGAAGCTCAGAACCCACGATCACACCACCATACTTCACGATCCCAAATGTCGATTGGACTACCCACTTGCGCTAATCAGGCTCCACCATGCAGATTTTCAGCCTCGATTACTCCTCCAGGAACTCTTCCTATAAATACAAGTCTCAAGACCACATTCAAAGGGTTCAAACACCAAACCAAAGCCTCCCACGGAGCAACTTATATTTTCTTGTAATGCACTTTCAATATTTTACTTGCTTTTCAAAGAGTAGTGTTAGTCTGTAAGGAAATCCATTCATCAATATATCATACGACCCTTGATTTTCAAGGCACCGGAGCACCATCCTTGTTGTTCGCTCATTCACCCCATATATCATACGACTGCCGCTCACTGAGCAGCGCGCCGGAGCACCGCCCTAAACCCACCACCAACATCACCACTAAACGGCCTTGTAGCTTAGGCCGTGAACCTAACGGCCGAGATTAGTTCCTCTCTCGGCCACAATCGTTTGGTGAAAAGTCAAGTCCAAACAGGTGCACCATTTCATCACTTCCATCCAAATCAATCTCGACGCACGATAGACCGTGCTGGCACGCCCGCGCATAACCGCACTACACCCAAAAGCAGGAAGCCGCGTGTCAACGCATATCCCCTCGGCCCGGAACCCCAGGCTGTGAGATTTGCACGGCAGACAACACCTCTACCAAGAGCAACAAGCACGGGATAAAGAAATTCGATATCAATATCGAATTTCTTTGTTCGTTGTTCTTAAATGCAGCAGGACAGTGAGATTTCTCTCACAAAAGCCTTGAGCGTCCAAAGCCACAAACAAGCATCAAAGGAAGAATAGCCGATGGTGTGGGGGAGAACCCAACATGAAGTCAAAAGCAAGGGGGACAGCCGCAGGAGGAGAGGAGTCACGCAACGCAGAGAAATCCAACAACACCGGAGCAAGGCATACTCCCATGGCTTCTGCTAATCTTTGCTCCTGCTGTACAAAAAGTACATAGCAAACCTTCACAAATCCATTGCAAGGCCTCTCTCTTGGGGATGCTTAAAGCATCCAAAACAAGTTATCGCGATGTGTAAAGCACCCAAAATTGTCCGGAAGGACTGATCTCATATGATGGTGGAAACCATCTCAAACCCGTCACAAGGAAAAGTCACAACTCCAAGTCTGATTTAGCTGCAAGCAAAAAGCAAAGCAAGAATGGACAATGATGTGGTGATTCCATCACGGAGTCTAGAGCGAAGCCTTCCTTGTGAAGAAGAAAAACAGAAGGAAAATAATAATAAAGGAGGGAAAGTCCAAAAAGCAAAGAAACAAAGCAAGAGGACTTATTCTTTTATGGCAAGCTAACAGGTCTTTGAAATCAAGGACTCACCTCAACAAATCAAAAAGACCCCCACGGCAATTGAATTGCCTTCCACTTGAAACACTTGCTGCCAGCAAGCCAACAAAAAGGAGCTCATCCCTATAAAATCCATACAAGCACGGAACTAAAAAAAAACAGGGAGATAGGCATGTGGGTTACCATGTGAACTCTCAGAAGGAAAGAAACAATTTTTAGCTTCTTTTGATGATGCAACAGGTGGTTGTACGAACTGGTTTGGAAAGGCAAACACAGAAGGAATATCAAAAGTGTTCGTTTGCTGGTGATTTAAAGGTGTGGTGCACATGTTTTCTTTTATAAATAAAAGAAATACATATAGCCCAATCCTATATGAACAAGGGGTTTACTTTCTTGGATGATCCAGGGGTTCCAATTAAATAAGGAAGTTAATTCAGACTTTACTTGGACTTGGACAAGGATTGTTTTATCCTGGGGTGTCTTGATCAAATTAAAAGACACTTGTTAATGGCACCAAGCTGTAAGGGACTAGCTGGAGCGAAGCTGGGCCACAGCCCACAGTCACTTCTCCTTCACGGCTTCATCATCCAAATCAGCAAATTCAATTTGTGGGATTGTTATGTTTCTCAGTGCTTTTAAAAGACGTAGAGAAATACCCAAAAATTTCCTGGACTTCTCTTACTGCAGCGAAGACATTTGCAATGGTGTTTGTGTTTGCTGTGGAAGACAACAAAGGAACAGGGATGGAGGCTTTAGCAAAAAACCATGTTGATCTATCAAAATAAAAAATAGAGCAAGGAACTCTGTCAAGCACCCAAATTGTGAAGGCCGCATGGCCTTGAAATCTCTCCTCTCCATGCAACTCAACTCGTTTGGCACATAGGGGAAAGAAAGAAATAGCAACAGGACCTACTCTGACAAAAGGGTGAGGTCATGTTGTTGTGTGATAACAAGAAAAAAAAAAGGAAGTAGTGGGGCCATGTCACATGGTCCTCTTGTTTGATCTTTCCCGACTTCTATCTGAAGCCAGTTATAGTCTTCCAAAGCTTTTGTTCAGTTCTATTTTTGGGGCAAACAGATCAGTCCCGCTTCAATTGGCAGCTAGGTTTCAAAGTCTCTTTAATGTGGACTCCATGCTCATGATCCAACTGATGAAAAATGTCAAGGCCTGGAAACAGATTATTGGGTTATCAAAAATTGCCCATTAATTATTAAAAGCTCGATGTGTTTAATGAGTGATCAAATAAACACTCATTAAGAATACAGAGGCCCAAATGGCCTGTAATATGGTTAATGGATCAATTTTAAAATCCTCAAAGCCATATTCAGGTCCAAGTGCAAATGTCAATTTTATGGAAAATCAATGGGATAATTAAAATTACTCATTATTTGTCTTGGACATTGACAACAAGAAAAATGGTACAAAACCATCTAAATTTCCCATGGGTCATCTACCCATGAAAATTCCAATGAGATTAAATTCAAATATCTCAAACACAGATTCTCAATTAGTGGGCCACACTTACCCATTAATTTCCAATTTTTCCCATAGGTCATCTACCTATGAAAATTCCCAAATTGTCTCAAAGACACAAATTCTAAATTATTGGGCCACACTTACCCATTAATTTCCAATCTTTTTGGAACTACGCCGGTTTAATCCCCTCAAGGGTACATAGGCAGTCTAGCATCCCAATAGACGCAACCGCAACCAAAAATTGAATCACTGGTTACATTAACCAAATTCTCATAAATCAAATATCTATCTCCACCCAAATTTTGGAACTACGCCGGTTTGATCCCATCAAGGGTACGTAGGCAGTCTAGCATCCCAATAAACGCAACCGCAACCAAACTTGAATCACTGGTTACATCAGCCAAATTCTCACAAATCATATCTCTCTCCATACAAATCATTTTGGAACTACGTCGGTTTGATCCCGTCAAGGGTACGTAGGCAGTCTAGCATCCCAATAGACGCAACCACAACCAAATTTGAATCTTGGTTTATTCTAACCAAATTCGCCAAAACACTTTTCCAAGTGCAAACATCAATTTTATGAAAAATCAATGGGATAATTAAAATTACTCATTATTTTTCTTGGATATTGACAATAAGAAAAATGGTACAAAACCATCCAATTTTCCCCATGGGTCATCTACCCATGAAAATTCCAATGAGATTAAATTCAAATCTCTCAAATAGAAATTCTCAATTAGTGGGCCACACTTACCCATTGATTTCCAATTTTTCTCATGGGTTATCTACCTATGGAAATCTCAAAATCTCCAAACTGTCTCAAAGACACCAATTCTTAATTAGTGGGCCACACTTACCCATTAGTTTCCAAATCAATTCCAAACTACGTTGGTTTGATCCCTTCAAAAGGGTACGTAGGCAATCTAGATGCAACCGCCCAAATCTCAAATCCAAACAGAATCCCTGGTTATTCTTAACCAAATTCACCCCAAACACACATCAAAATCGAATCCCTGATTTATTCAGCTAAATTCACTCAAACACTTTCTTAATCAAATTCGTACAAATTTTTCCTTTTGCAATGAGTCATTCATTTATTGCAATTCTTTGAACTACGAGTAGCTTGATTCTCGCAAGGGATACGTAGGCACCCTGAGGTTCGACTTAGGGGCAACCGCAAAACCAAATACACACGTTCTGTTTCTTTATGATGGAATCAAAGAGTTTTTTCTTGAAGCAAGGGATTGTAATTAAGAGACTTGCGTCTCGAATGGGTCGAACCTAAAATAATAAAACCCCATTATTTAATTAGTGGTGGTGAAATTGTGTTGGGAGGTTCACATTTTTCTTCAACAATCTCATTTTACCAGCTGACTTTTTGGTGCTAGAAATGGAAGAAGCTCCTATTCCGGGTGCGGATCTTCCATTGATTCTTGGCCGCCCTTTCATGGCCACTGCAGATACTAGGATCAATGTTCGACAAGGAACATTGACAATGACAATTCAAGGGGAAACAATAATGTTCAATGTATATGATGCCTTCAAACTCCCTAATGATGAACATGAATGTTTTCGTATTGATACATTGTGTCAAATTGTGCAAACTACCTTCAATAGTACTCATGGTACAGATTCATTAGAAAAGGTGTTGACACAAAATCCTCAAGTTGCTGAAATTGATGACGATGAGTTACATGAGGCTGTGCAATTCCTTGATGCATGTCCAGCCATATCACGTAAGTACACTCCGAATTTTATACCTTTGCCAGTCAATACTGAAAAGCTTGTTCCTTCTCTTGACAGGGCACCTGAGTTAGAGCTCAAACCATTGCCATCCCACTTGAAGTATGTTTACTTAGGTGAAACAGAGACGTTGCCCGTGATTATTGCTAGCAATCTCAATGTGGAAAATGAACAGAAGTTGATGCGAGTGTTAAGAGAACACAAGGGAGCAATTGGTTGGAGTATTGCGGACATCAAGGGAATAAGCCCAACAAGATGCATGCACAGAATTTTATTGGAAAATGATTCCAAGCCCACAAAAGATGCTCAACGCAGGTTAAATCCAATCATGACAGAGGTAGTCCAAAAAGAAATTCTGAAGCTATTGGATGTGGGTATAATTTATCCTATTTCCGATAGCAAGTGGGTAAGCCCGGTCCAAGTGGTTCCTAAAAGTCAGGAATAACTGTTGTAAGAGATGAGGAAAATGAACTTATTCCTTCTCGTGTCAAAACGGGATGGCATGTTTGCATTGATTATAGAAAATTAAATACCGCCACCCGTAAAGATCATTTTCCATTACCATTTATTCACCAAATGCTTGAACGACTTGCAGGTCACAGTTACTACATGGCTATTCAGGATACAACCAAATTGCCATCGCTCCTGAAGACCAACACAAGACGACATTCACATGTCCTTATGGCATCTTCACCTACCGGCGTATGCCATTTGGATTGTGTAATGCCTCGGCCACCTTCCAACGATGCATGATGAGTATTTTCTCCGATATGGTAGAAAAATTTATTGAAGTATTCATGGATGATTTTAGTGTGTTTGGTCATTCATTTGATTCATGCCTTAACAACTTGTCTTTAGTTTTGCAAAGATGCCTGGAATGCAACTTAATTCTCAATTGGGAAAAGTGTCATTTCATGGTACAACAGGGAATTGTTTTAGGTCATGTGATTTCCAGTCAAGGCATTGAGGTTGACAAAGCCAAAGTAGACGTGATAAGCGGTTTGCCACATCCCACATCAGTAAAAGAGATCCGATCCTTCTTAGGACATGCCAGGTTCTATAGAAGATTCATAAAAGATTTTTCTAAGATCTCTCGACCATTGTGTAGCTTGCTTGCCAAAGATGCAAATTTTGATTTTAATGATGAATGTTTGGCAGCTTTTTAAAGGCTCAAAACTCTTGTCACAACTGCACCTATCATTATGCCTCCAAATTGGAATTACCCTTTCGAATTAATGTGTGATGCATCTGATTTTGCAGTTGGAGCTGTATTGGGACAAAGAGTTGAGAAGAGATTGCATGCCATATATTATGCAAGCCGTACCCTTAATGATGCTCAGTTGAACTATTCAACTACTGAGAAAGAGCTTTTAGTTGTAATTTTTGCTTTAGAGAAATTTCGTTCGTATTTGATAGGCTCTAAAGTAATTGCTTTTACTGATCATGCAGCTTTGAAATATCTCTTGGCAAAGAAGGAAGCAAAACCAAGATTGATACGATGGGTTTTGTTGCTCCAAGAGTTTGATATAGAAATCAGAGATAAGAAGGGATCAGAGAATGTGGTAGCTGACCACCTTAGCCGATTGATCACTAACTCCAATACCGAAGAAGACACTCTTCCTCTTCGTGAATCCTTTCCTGATGAGCAACTTTTTGCATTGCAAGTTTCTGACCCATGGTATGCTGACATTATCAATTTTCTTGCTACAGGAAATATACCCAGGGACTTGTCAAGAGGTCAAAAGGGCAAATTACTGAAAACCACCAAGTCCTATGTGTGGGATGACCCATATTTGTGGAAGTATTGTTCGGACTCCGTGATTAGGCGATGTGTTCCGGAAATCGAATTTCAGTCTATACTCACATTCTGTCACTCGAACGCATGTGGTGGCCACTTTGGAGCCAAGAAGACAGCATTAAAAGTTTTGCAAAGTGGATTCTATTGGCCAAGCTTGTTCAAAGATGCCTCAAGATTCTGTCTATCTTGTGATAGGTGTCAACGAATGGGTAACATTTCATCTCGAAATCAAATGCCTTTAAATCCAATTCTAATTGTTGAAATATTTGATGTATGGGGAATAGATTTCATTGAACCATTTCCATCATCTTTTGGAAATCTATTTATTCTACTTGCGGTTGATTATGTTTCAAAATGGGTGGAAGCAATTCCAACCAAGTCTAATGATTCGAAAATTGTTCTTAGCTTTCTTCGAGCCAATATATTTTCTAGGTTTGGAACGCCGAGGGCCATCATTAGTGATGGAGGATCCCATTTTTGCAACCGATCATTTGAGACCCTACTCAAGAAGTATGGCATAACTCGCAAGGTGTCCACCCCGTATCACCCTCAAACTAGTGGACAAATTTTTCCTTTTCCAATAGAGATGTGAAGCATATATTAGAGAAGACTGTTGGTCCTACTCGAAAGGATTGGTCTATGCGCCTTAACGATGCTCTCTGGGCCTACCGAACTGCTTACAAAACTCCAATCGGTATGTCTCCATTTCGCTTAATCTTTGGTAAACCTTGTCATCTACCTGTCGAGCTTGAACACAAGGCCCTGTGGGTAATTAAGAAGTACAACTTCGACATGAAGGAAGCAGGAGATCACAGAATGTTACAACTGAGCGAACTGGACGAGCTTCGCAATGATGCTTATGAGAACGCAAAAATTTACAAAGAAAAAACAAAGGCGTTTCATGATAAGCAGATCATTAGAAAGTCGTTTGAAGTAGGGCAAAGAGTATTACTCTTTACTTCAAAGTTCAAGCTTTTTCCAGGTAAGCTTCGATCCCGTTGGACTGGGCCGTATGTTATCACTAAAGTCTATCCTTATGGTGCAGTTAATATCCGACATATTAGCACGGGAAAGGAATCGAAGGTTAACGGGCATAGGCTAAAAATCTAACATGAGAATGTTTTGCATCAAGAAGATGAAGTGCTCCACTTCATTGATGTACCTGTTGTGGTGCAAAACTAAGTTGGGAAGGTGAGTCTAAAATAAAAACAAATAAAAAATAAATAAAAATAAATAAATAATAAATAAATAAATAAATAAATAAAAAGAGAGAGAACGACCGGTCGTACATGTCTTGCGATCGGTCGCTCTTCGCGCAATTCTTTAATTTTGAATCTGTGTAAAAACGACCGATCGCTCGTTACGCAATTCTTTAGTTTTGAATCTATTTAAAAACGACCGGTTGCTTTTCTCTTGCGACCGGTCGCTCGTCGCGAATTTTTTTCTAAACCGCTTCATTTTCTTTCTTTTCTCTCTTCTCTCTCCTCACTTCTCCTTCTTCCCAGCAACAGACCCTTTCTCTCTCTCTCTCTCTCTCTCCCCCTTCGATTTTTCTCTTCTCCCTCCCTCTATATCCCTCAAAACCCACCCTAATCTTAACTCAAATCACACTTTTCTCACTCGATTTTTCGAGTAGAATCCATTTTTGGCATCTATTCCTTGAAATTTCAAGTGTTTTCATCAATTTTAGGAGATTTTCAGTTAGGGTTTCAAACCCCCCCAAGGTATTTTTTGTTTTTTCTTGTTGCTTCTCTTTGATTTTTCTTACTCTAATTGCTTTTCTCATTACTTTTTCTTGTTTCTAACTTGTTTTTATTTGTTTCTCCTTTGAATTGTGGCTTGTGATTTGTTTGTGGATTTTGCTCATATTGGGTATGATTTCTCTATCTCAATCTCTCAACTTTGATCATTGTTGTTAATAATTGTGTTTATTGTTGAATCTTGGCATTGTGATTGAATTTTGGAATTATGATTCCAATTATGGCATTGTGGTTAATTTTTGGTATAATTGTGGCATATTGAATGTATGGGAATTGTTGCACGAATTTTGTTGTTGTCTTGCTTTGTGCATATTGGTTTATTTTCCTTAGATGTCTAGAGCTACAAAGGGTACCAAAAAGGGTGCATCTTCTTCACGAAGTGCACCTCAATCGAAAGAGGCAATTCTCTCTGCCACTGTGGTTACTGAGCGTAACCTAGATCTTAGTCCCTCCAACCAAACCGCTGGACTTATTCAAGTCCAGCACCTTCTTAGAGACAGAAACCTCTTACCTTTAGCTCGTATCTATGGAAAATACAATGAATCTTTTGTGTGAGAGTTTTATGCTGCTTTCCCTAGGGAGGAGCCTAGAGATAATGAAGATGTGCCCATTAAGGTTCGGGGCAAAAATTTTGTACTATCCACCTCCATTATCTTTGAGGTTCTTCACATACCTGAGAAGGATACTTATAATTGGAAACAATATCTGGGTAGGGATTTTGACTTGCTGTTGGACAGATTTTACTCTATCTATTTCTCGCAAGTGCACGAACCAATTATAGTATAGGAATGCAAGCACGAGGTCGTTCCACAGAGACTTGGATGAAAGACACTTCTTACTACTACTTAGACTCACAAATAATCCTAAGACTAAACAGAATTTAAATGAGACTGTGTTGAGTTTGTTTGGAGTAACAACTACAAAAAGGGAAAGCAAATAGCAAGTGACTGAAAACTACTTAAAGGAAATGCAAAATAGCAAGTGACCAGCAAGTAGATGTTTAGAAAATTTAGAGACAAAGGAGACAAGCACTAAGGTTTCAATTTCACCATGACAATCCAATTTCAAGCAACAAGTTAACAATCACCTAAATTGATTACAGTTTCTGGAGTTCGTTCTTTCTTATGTATGATTATCCATATGGTGTTTGGTTTTAATCAAGTACTCAGGAAACACAACTTAGCTATGGTGTTTAGTCTAAGCTATGAATCTGAATCCATTAAGCTTAAGAGGAACACAAAGGAACCAAGTAAACATTTAAACATGGTGTTTGTCCTAAATGCATTACCCACTCATTCACTAATCGGTTCAAGAGTCATATGGTGTTTATGTAAACTTGAACTAGATAACCAACATGCATGTGTTCATAGTGGCCAGTTATTTAGACATGCATAAAGATTCAACTAAGAACAAGTGAATGAGACCAGAAAATTAGAAGTAATCAACAAAGGTTAACATTAACTTGAAAACATGAAATTGTCTTGTCAGGTTACATTGAAACCCTAGCTATGGTAATTAGTTACACTCCATTAATGGAAAATGCATTTGAATCATAATAAACATGGAGAGAGTAAGAAAAACCCGTGAAGAACGAATTATGTTGTTGTAGAGCTTCTCACTGCTTCCACCATGTATGCTGCAGCAAGAGATGAAGAGGGGTGTAGATGGTGTGGATTGTATGGATTGTGTTTAGGAAATGTGTAGGAGGCTGTGGTTGATGAATGTTTGAGAGGGGATTGTGCTGGGATGAGTGGTCTGCTAGGAATTGGAAGAGAGGGATTGTGAATCCCAGGATATGATTTATGAAAGTGTTTGGAATGGAAGTGGTATTTATAGGGAGAGGGAAATGAGAAATCTGAATTGAATATGGCTAATGCATACAACACTTGTATTAGAAAATCAGAATTGGTTGCTGCACTTCACCAATAAATCCCACCAGCAGCCATAGCTCATCATCATGTCAGCATGACTAAGCATGCAATGAGCTCATCTTCCTGTCAGCATGATGAACAACTTCTTGGGCTAACGAATTGGGCTTGGCTGAATCAAATGATGAATTTAAGATGTCCATTTCGAAGTTCAAAATGTCTCTAATCCAACCACACAAGAATTGGCCCAATCCAAGCTCAGATGAAGAAGATAAGTCCGAAATGAATTTCTAACTCAGTCTCCAGTTTTTGCACGTTTTTGCACCATTTTGCTTCAAATGCCTCAATTGGTACCTAGAGCTTCAATGAACTGAATAACAAACGCAAAATGGATTAAAAGCACAAGTTTTACCTAAAAACATAACCAAACAATAGGGTAGAATGTTATAAAATGATACAGAATTATGCATTGATCACTTGCAAAGCGCAATTGAAACACTTTTTTATGCTGACCCTGCTGCCTTTGCATCTCAAACCAAAAAGACTGTCCTCATTCAGGGTAAGTTGACACCCTACTTTGCCATCCTGTGGAGCTTTGTGCGCCACAACATCTACCCATCCGGCCAACGGTCGGAAATTCCCACAGTAGGGGTCAAGATCCTGAAAATTTTGCATGAGGGAACTTTTTCCCTACCTTTTGTTCACATTATTTTTGAACGCTTGAAGGCTTGTGCACGTAAGAAAAGCATCATATATTATCCTTGCCTTGTTAGCATGATTTGTGAACGCTCAGGTGTTCGGGCTCGCTCTAATGATATATTTGTTGAGCCCATGGGTCCTATTTCAGACACTTCTATGTCCAAGAGTATCTCTCAGAGGCGCAATGCACCTGCACCTGCACCTGCACCTGCTCCAGTGCCGCCCCATATGCCACCACCACCACACAGGCCGGCCTCAGCACAGCCATTCCCACCTGCTCCCAGTGTCGACACTTCTGCTTGGGAGCCCTCTCTCCAAGCCATTTGGGACTTGCAGATGCTTCAGTACCAGCAGATGCAGCAGCAGCACCAGCAGATGTAGCATATGAGCACCTCCATTGACGCCATTTGGACCCACCTCCAGATGCCGGGTCAATCCGGGACCGCTGCACATGATGATGTTGTTGATGATGATGATGGTGATGATGCTGATGATGTTCAATAGTTTTGAGAGTATTGTACCCTTTTGAACTTTTCGTTTATTTTGTTTTTGGGTTTTCTTTTAAGACGGTTGTTAGTTTGATTATTTCAACTTTTATTGTTAGTTCAACTTTTTTTTTTTGTTTACTTTTCCTTTTATTTTGTGATTATCTTAAATCTCCATCAGTTATAAACAGTGTTTTATATAAGTTTGGGAAGTGTTTTCAATTCATTATTGCACAATCAGGAATTGGACGTGAATGCTTATTCTATTTCATAACATGTGATTACAAACACAATAGTGAAAATGCGTACATTAAATTCCTAATCACATGTTCATTGTTGCATTCTGCGCCACGTGAGGCTTCTACTAATTGCCTCTATTTGTTTTTGCTTGTAGAACCTGCAACAGCTCTACATGATCTTCATTCCTTTTTTGCAGCATCTTTACATGCTGGTTGGCACTGTAGAGCCGCTTCTGTACGTCCGCCACCTGAGCTTTCAGAGCCGCCACCTCCTCACTCAGTGCCCCGCACTCTCGTGTTCTCGCCAGTAGGCGCATGCCCAAATTTGTGGCCGAGACCGCGTTGAGCACGGTTAAATTGTGGGACTCGTCCACTGCCATCTTGTCAGACCTCTGCGCCACATGCAGATGATCTGCAACTGTAAGTCTGCTGACAGTCTTGCCTTCCGGCAATACTGCCCTACACGGCACCACCTCAGAGAAGTTTGAGGTCGAGCCATGATGGTATGAGGAGTTTGGGAAGATAGGGTTTGGAGGAGCCCTTATCTCTACATTCGGTGGTGCAAGCGAGAACTCAAGGTTAAGGTCATCAATGAGCATAGCTGAAGATGCCATTGATTTTTATGTCTGGACAATTTGATGGTTTTTCTTGAGTTTGCAGGATGAAATGCAGGGTACTTCTCCTTTCAACCGAGAAGTGGTTAAATAGACATATGCTCATAAGGGAGCCGACACCACTTTGCATTTCCTGAGCAATTTGTAGTTGCGTCCAGTTAAAAGGGAAGCATTTCTACTTTCACTTTACTTTCTTTTCCTCCCTGTTTTCTGGTGCATTGTGTTTTGATTTCTTTTTAGTTTGTCGTCTTTGTTTTATTTCAGTTGGGGAAGTGTGATTTTTTTCTTTTTTGTTTGTCGCATTCCCTTTATTCCAGTTTGGGAAGTGCATTTTGTTTTTCTTCTTTGTCTTTTGCAACTTTCTTTTCTTTTAGTTCCAAAAACGAGAAAATTTAAAATAAAATAAAAATACACGGGAAGGGCAAAGACAAACAGGCACACCAATAATACATTAGAAATCATTTTTTCACAGTGCTCGGTGTCTCGACCATAGGACCTTAGAGTTTAGCCCTACGGCTATCCTCTTTCGGGGCTTCAGGTGCAGTCTCTTGGGGCTCATCACTCGAGCTCCCAAAGATTGCACTCTTAGCTTGAGATTAACCACTCTCGCGATCTGTTTTCTTGCACTTACCCGGTCGGTCTAGGTCCTCCAGCTGCTTTCTCATGTCCTGGGCATAAACACTTACCATCTTTGAGAGATTTTTGTTCTCTTCCTGCAACGCCTCCAGCTGGTGTTGATTCACCTCCATTATCCTTGCCCTTTCCCTTTTTAAACTTTTAATAATACTCTGGCACTCTTCAACCATACTTCGCTCTGCCGCCAACTGACCTCTTAGCACCTCCACCTCATGGGACTTCGCAATTAGGCGATGACCCATACTTGCGACTGTTGCCGAGCTTTGCACGCTTAGTGCCAGAGCATCGCTCACGACCCAGTTGTCATCCCTTGCTCCCAGCACCCGTATATCCTTGGGAGTCACTAGATTTTTAGCAACTCCAAGGGCAACATCGTTGTCCAGCAGTATTGAGTCATTCACTGTCACGTGCCCCCGTGCAGAGGCAAAGTAGGGCATCCACACTGGTGCCACTGCTTGGCCCCGAGTCTGAGTCGGTGGAGCTAGGTTGAGATCCAACGAGAATGGGTAGGAAGAGGCCATTTGAACTTTCTTTTCTTTTGTTCTTTTCTTTTCTCTTTTGTGTGTTTCTGAGTTTGTGTGTTTTTCCCCAACTCTTTCTCTTCTTCTTTTATAGAGTTAGTTTCTACGTAACCCTAGCCACTGCGCTTCTGCGTTTTGCGCGGCCTTTACGGCCTATCCCCTTAGGTCACCTCACCTGGTCCCCAACCCCTTTAATTACACTTCTGCCTTTCAGCGCTTTCAAGAAAAGAAAGTCGTCACGCCTTCCTATGCAGCCAATAATTCTGGCTTGGGAATGTGAGAGGGACCTCTGCTTGTCAACAAGTCCCTCGCTTGGTTGCCCGTGACTCACAGGTGTCGAGACATCAGGGCCCACTTTTTCTATTTTTTTGAGTTCTCGCTCTTTGTGCTTCTGACTTGGTTTCTTTGTTTAATATATACTTTCTTCGCTTTTGGGCTTTCGTTTGGGTTGGGTTTTCAATTGGTTTGGGCATTCCATTGGGTTTGATTTCTGCGTGCGTAGGACTATTGTTAGGGCTTACTGTTTTGTTTTGTTTTGTTTGGTTTTGTTTTGTTTTGTTTTGTAACCGTGTTGTAGTTTTAATTCTTGTTTTTTTTTTTGTTTTTTTTTTATTTACTTGCTTTGCTCCCTTTATTTCTTGTTATAACGTTGTTGATGCCTAAATTCTTCAACATTGAGGACAATGTTTATTTCTAAGTTTGGGAAGGGATAGCAAGTCTTTTTCGTTTCGCTTAAATTCTTGCTTTCTTTTGTTTTGTTTTCTTTTCAGTTTTGAGTCTTTTTGTTTTCAAGTCACTTTCCGGACATATATGATGAGACTGTGATGAATGTTTACATGACTTGATTGAAAATGTTTTTAAAAAATAAAAAAATAAAAAATTTATTATTCACTAAGTGGCATCGTTCTAGCATGATATGTTTGAAACCCTCTATGCACTTGCCATTTGTTTCATAATTCTCCAGTTGAGGGACTGCATGATCCAAAGAATTGTATCAAGCATGAATTAGACTTGTATAACCATATAATGTGAGCTTTGAGCATTATGCTTCAATTCATGAGTGTTATACACATATTCTTATTTTCTTGTCATCCGAGTTGTTGTTTGATCTCATTATTCATTGATTTGGTTGAGCACTTAAAAGTCACTCATTCTTGTGCAATTTGATTACATGACATTTGAGAAATGATATTAAGGCCCTCTTTGGACCGTTTGTGCCTTTCAAGCTAACCTTATGCATGCTTAAGCATGATTTTCCATTGTTAACCATCTTGAGCCTATATGTAAGCCTTTTCTTTCAAGTAACCAATTATTACTTCTAGCCTTAGCCTGAAAAACAAGAATTTACCTTTCTAAGGAACTCATGAGCTTTAATTTAGATGTGTTTTTCATGCTAAGTTTAGGAAGGGTTATTACATTTCGAAAAAAAAAAAAAAAAGAAGAGTACTTCACTCCAAGGTTGAAAGAAAAGAGAAAAGTTGTGGATATTTGGCAATGAATTCAATTATTCAATTCCATGTTTCTTGGTTGGCCTCAAAAAAAAAAAAAAAAAATTGATGGTTGTTCAAATGGAAGAAAGGAGTGTGAATCAAAATATTGTGGAGGTATAAGGCTTTGTGGTCTGATTGATCACACATATAAAAAAAAAATGAATGAAAATCTCAAGCGTGATGTTTCAAAGTCTTTTAGTCAACGATTATATGCTCTTACATTGTGAGTTCCTTGGACCTTGTTGTATCTATATCCTTCATTTCTCACTCACCTTACACCCTTAGCCCCATTACAACCCATGGTAAAGACCTAAATTGATCCTAAATGTCATGTGGTTGATTTGCACACATTTTTCAGCTTTTAAGTGTTTGGCATCCTTCTTGAGATCATAGTTATGCATGTTTTTCATCCTTCTATTTTGAGTTAAGTCCCTTGTGGTTTAACTCTATTCTCATATTTATTATTGAGTGATGCATTGTAACCCTCTTCCGAGTGATTCATTTGTGAGAGGACAACTTTGGTGAGATTTGAAGTTACATTTGTGCTTGGTATGATTTTCGAAGTTGTGTGAAAACTGAAATTGGAGAATGAGTTGAATTTGGCCATCACACTACTACACTTTGAGCATGTTATGTTTTGAACTTTGCCGACTTGTGAATGATGTCTAAACTGAGTTTTTCTTGTGAAAACTTTTAAGTCATTTGGATAAGTCGCTCTCTCTTTGGATGTGTTCGGAAAGTTTTGTTTCGAGTCTTGTTTTAGTTTTTGTTTTGCTCGAGGACTAGGAAAAGATAAGTTTGGGAAGTTTGTTCGGTTCATTTTTACACATGATTTTTTCATGTTATTCACCCATTCTTTTGAGTTAGTTCTTGACATTTTATAGCTTTTTACTTCCTTTTTGTGTTTTCTTAGATTTTACCTTGGTTGGATTGAAAATGAGCTAAAAGTGCATTATTGGTTATAAATTCTGTTTTTGTTCATTTTCGTAGGTCAACTTCTTGGCCTGGGATCAACATGCTCTGGTACTCGGATGAGGTGAAGATTTTCATGAAACTTGTTCCAATGGATGTTAACTACAACATATCCAAATTTGAGCTCCATTGGACAAGTATTGCCTATCCAACCAATCCAGCATGTTACCACAGCTCTGGAAATCCGAAGTAGTCCAGCTTTTACCTCCAATGTGTCACTTGTTTCTTCTTGTTACCATAACACTTGGTAACAAGAATTTACCTTAGTGAAAGAGATATTTTCTGAGGCAAAGAGCATTTTTTCAAGGACAAGGCTTCATCATGGCAAAGGGGACAAGAGAAAAGGCTTTAACTATAGCATGAGTTTTATATTATATCTCTGAGTCGGAATTGATGGGCAAAAGGCACATGGGAGTGCAATCTGAAATTAGAGAGGTTCTTGAACGTGGGTAATCTAACAAGGCTACTATTCTACACATAGAGAGCAGATTTTGGAGAGCTTGGAGCTAGGAGAAAGCCAAGGTGCAGCCAAGCAAAGTGGAGAAGAAAGCTTCCACCATTGAAGACCTTGAAGCTTTCATCATTTTCTCAAAATCTGTAAACTCTTTCTAATTTTATTTTGAGTTTGTATTTGGAATAAGTATGAGCAACTAAACTCCATAGCCAGGGCTTAGGTTGAAGCCCTAAACATGATTACCTTATTGTTTTGATGCTTGAGTGTATGAATTTCTAGATATTGTTGATGAATTCCAATTGTGTGTGAGTTGCGTGTTTGACACGTTGTGTGTCTTGTTTACTGAATTTTATTTGTTTCCATAATTGTTTTGGACTTTTGGTCCTTGCTGTGTTCTTCCATTTTCTGTGCTGAATCCAACCGTATAAAGAACGTGAATTTTGGACAAACGGTTGGAAAGTTATAGGTCAAAAACTGGACAGAGGTCGAAATTGAAAAACAGAGAAAACGACTCTGTGCAAAAACGACCGGTCGCTTTTACCTCACGACCGGTCGCTCGTCACACAATTTTGAAGTTTCGATTCTGTCCAAAAACGACCGGTCGCCTTTACCTCACGACCGGTCGCCAGTACTGTTCACAGCACTATTCTTTTCTTGTTTTGTTTTGTCTCTTTTACATTTCTTTACTCATTTTTAGTTTCCAATTTGCATTTGTGCATTTGTGGTGTGTTAAATAAGTGTTTTTTATGTACTCAAATTAGAACTTATAGGAAGCCGACAAGTTCTTCGTGGGATTGACCCCGTACTTACATAATCTATACTTCATTAGATTCGTGCACTTGTGGGTATTTTTAAATTTGGATATTTCATTAGATTGCACAATAGAAGATATCCAAGCTCAAGCTTTGAGAGAAAGGAACATCCGACTAGCTGTGTCTACTCCATTGCCTTTTTCATTCTCACCGTTTTCATCATCACCAAGCTCACCAATAGTCGAGTCACCTCCACCTTCACCAATGGCAGCCGCAGTTGTTAATGCGGAACTTACTATGCAAGAATACTCTTCACCGCCAACAACTGGACAACCATCTTGCATAGTATACCCCGCAACTACTTTGGAAAACTTTGAGTTGAGATCGGGCATGATACACATATTGCCTAAGTTCTTGTGAAATCCCGGAGAAAATCCTAATGCACATATCCTAGACTTCGAGGAAGTGTGTTCCACAATAAAGATTGAAGGCATGAGTAGTGACGAGATAAGAATGAGACTTTTCTCGTTTAGTTTGAAGGATACAGCAAAGGAATGGCTTCACTATCTACCTCCAACACATGCTATTCCTTCTGTACTGGCTGAACAGGTTTATACTTCCAAACCGTTCTTCCGCTGTTCTGCTGGAATACAGGCATACTGACGTCAGACTTGGGCCTACAGTTGTGGCCCATCTTTTCAAGAGCCTGCATACTGCCACTATGGAGAACCCCCTGAATTTATCTGCTCCTGGCTCATTCTGGATGATCCAGATCTGGCTGCACGTATATTTTCCAGAATTTCGATTTCCTGACATAGTTCTGGCTCTTCCCTTGATGTCAGCAGAAGTGCCCAAGCGCTCCATTGAAGAGTACCGGATGTGGTTCAGGCATTGCACTAAACGATCTGCAGCTCAGTGGCAGGTAGTGGTCAGAAGAACGTATCCTTGGTTCCAACCTGGGTACCGGCTCTTTGAAAAGGAGCCAGAAGATGAAGCTGCCAGGACAGAATTCAGGAAGATATTCCTAAGTGTATCTCTGCTGAGAGATCTGCCTCATGGGGGTGGAAAGCCTCCAAACTATCATCTGGGGGCAAAAGTCTATCATCCTAACTTCTGCGCAAGACAACTTGGCTATCCACAGGTTGTTCCGTTTAAATTCTACAAAAGCTGCAACCGAGCCCCTTCCTGGAGGGATTCAGATAATTTGGAGGTGCACAAGGATGCTCGGTGCGCAGTAAACATGATCAACAACAATTTGGATGGCCTCTATCCATCCTGGGAGCAAAATTCTTCCAGTTCTGCTGATTTTGACTCTTGGTGGAAAGCCAAATTTCGAGGACTGCCTGCCTCGGTTACCGCACTCTAGGTGCTTCTTGATGGCTAGACTTGTGGGAACATATTTGCAGAGGCAGAGGCCAAACGTTTTACAATCCAAACCATCCAGGATATCAATAATCAAGTCATAGAAGGTAGATTCTTGATTCTGTCTGCATTTTATCTGTTCTGCCATTTGTAATTCTCTAAAGAATCTATTCTGTCTGCATCTGATCCCTCTATGAAGAAGATCATCGGTGGACAAACGGCTTAGGCTGAGGAAATGTTTGGTAAGCTTTTCATTTATCATGTTCCTTCCATTTCCCTTTTGCTGGATTCACTTCTGACTTTATATTTCTCTTATGCAGTCAGTTCTGTCATTGCTGCTGGCGATTTGGAGCCTCCTTCTGGTGATGAAGAGGATGAAGACTTGACAGAACAGCCACCTGTTGAGACCACTTCGACGACTGGAAGGAGAAGAAAAGAAAGCACCCCTGCTCAAGGCAATGCAGCCCTACCCGAGATCTCTGGTAGGATTCTGGTATTCAGATTTTATTTCCTTCAGTCTGTTCTATTTTGTCCGTTCTTCTAACCTTTACTCGTTCTGTGCAGCTGAAAGTCCTCCTCCTCCTCCTCTCACTAGGTCTAAAAGACTTAGGAAGAGGAGTGGAGTTGAATCTGATGAGACAGAAGAGTTTGCCGTTAATCCAACTAAGGCCTCCGGGACTGATGATGAGCTGCGAGAAGCCTTTGAGGCTGTTGAGCAGGAGAAGGAGCAAGAAGAAGCAACAGAGACCCCTTCAAAAGAGAAAGGAAAAGAATTTGATGAAGAGGTGAGACTGGATTCTGGCCACATAAACATGCTTGTTTCTACTTTTCCTTTTTTCAGCTTCTGACTTTTGTTCGTTTGTTAGGAGGAGATTCCGGCTAAGGTAATAGCAGAGAGTATTGCCTTGGCACAGAAGCAACACCTCATTCCCGGGACAGAACTGACTAGCTCAGAGCTGGCCCTCTTTGAAGATGCAGAGGCTGAACACTCCACTGCAGTTCCATCATCTGAGGTGCAGGCAGAGCGCTGTGTCCTAGCTTGTGGAACAGGCAGAAGCCTCTGTTGTAGCTCCAGTAGAGCGACCTTCATTAGAGTCTGGGGAGCAGGCAGAGACTTCTGCTGCATTGGAACCTGTGGAGCAGACAAGAACTTCTGCTGCGGCCTTGGTACCTGAAATGGAAGTCACTGCAGCTGTCTCTGATCTTGTGGTAATTTTCTTTTCTAATTTATTCCTACTTTCTTGCAATTATTTCCATCCTTGTTTATCTAACTCTTATTCTTTCTAGGTGGAAGTGCCCAGAACTGCAGGAACCGTGGGGTCGTTGGCAGTGATGACCAGCCCTCTGAAACCTCTCATTGCAGCCGTAAGTATCACTGTGTCATGGCTCTTTTTCTTCCTAATTCTGCCTGTTGCTAATTTGTACTTCCATTTTTTAGATGCCTATCCAGTCCCTTCCTGGCTCAAATACCACAGCTTCCTCTGCTGAGTTTGAAGCTATGGACTTAGATGCCCAACTGGATAGGCTGGAGAAACTCAGTTCTACCCCCAGCAAGGCCAAATTCAAAGCTGTGGATGAAGCAATGGAGAGGGTGAAGATCTTGCAGTCTACTGAGCTGGAATTGGACGAAAACAGGGGAGCTGTTGATCAACTGATGAAGGATCTGGACCTTCTGCACAGACAGAACATGGCTCTTAAGCCCATTCTTGAGATAAGCCTTGGCCTGGCCTGCTCAACCTTCATGATCATTATGAGGATCTCAAGCCCACCTTCAAGACTTCTGAGCTCTATAAGGCTACGCACGACGCCAACTTGGCCGATTATGCACGCCAGAAGGCAGAACTGGACCAGATGGTTGCAGGGTATAAGGAGGCCAAGGCTGTCACAGGCAAGTTGGAGAAGTAGATTGAGGAGCTTCAAAAACAGTTGGCAGAACGCAGGGAAGTGCAGCGCAGGCTGGGTGCTGGACTGAGTTCTAAAACCAAGGCCACCTTCCTTATGCAAAGCATGGTTTCAGAGGCTTCAATTCATCAAGGGGTGCTGCTCCAGAAGGAACTCTCCATCAAGAAAACTAGTCTACAGGAGACCCTCAAAAAACTAGGATTTTAGATTTCAAATTCAGACTGGTAATGAACTGCTTAGTCACAGAGGTGACTATTTAAATAAAAGTTTATTTATTATTTTTTTGAAATTTTGGTTTTTCTTGATAAACTAAAAGAAAATTTAGAAGATTACATCAAAACAAAACTAAACAACAAAACAGAAATCAAGCAACAGTTAAACTGTTGCCTCTCTATCCCAGGATCTGTCTGCACAACTTGTGAATCCCAAATAGTTGGTTTAAATTTCTTTAACCATTTGCCATTGATTGGTGTAGCATGAACTTCTCCATCTCGGTCCTGTAATCTGTATGCCCCTAATCCGAGGATTTTGGTTAATTATAAAAGGTCCTTCCCAAGTTGGTGACCACTTTCCATAACCAGCTATGTGTGTTCCAAGGGGCAGAACTACTTTCCAGACTATTTCTCCTTCTTCAAAACTCTTGTTTTTAACTCTCTTGTTGTAGGCTCTTGACACAACCTGTTTTCCTGCTAAGAGTTTGTTGAGGGTATCAATCCTACTTGCATCCAATCCTTTCAGTTCTAACAGCATGGCTTGATTGTAGTCTTCCCCAATCAGTTCGTGTTGATGGGCAATTCTGAGGGATTGGACTGCGATCTCCATAAGCAGAATTGCATCATGACCATAAGTTAAAGCATATGGAGTCATGCCAGTTGCCCCTCTTTTTGAAGTCCTATATGCCCATAAAGTTTCTAATAACTTCTCATGCCATTGCTTTGGATTCTTCTCAAGCATTTTCCTGATAATATTGATTATCACCTTGTTACTCGATTCTGCCTGTCCATTGGCTTGAGCATAATAAGGAGTGGATTAGAGTAGCTTAAATTTGAATGCTTCTACCATGTCTAGCATCTCTCTGGATATGAAAGAAGATCCCCTGTCTGTATAATCTGCTCTTCTATGAAAGTGATGATTTCTTGAGATGTGGTAGATTTAACGGGCTTGGCTTCCACCCATTTGGTAAAATAGTCTGTAGCTACAATGATAAAACAATGATGTTGACTACTGGCTGGATAGATCTTGCCAATGAGATCCATTGCTCATCCTCTGAATGGCCATGGCTTGACTACTGGATTCATGGGAACTGAAGGAGCCTGCTGGATTGGTCCATGCCTTTGACAGGCTTCACATCCCTTGGAATAATCAATGCAATCTTTCATCATGGTTGGCCAAAAATAGCCATACCTTCTTATTAACCAACACATTTTTCTTCCACCTTGATGTGCTCCACATATTCCTTCATGGGTTTCTCCCATGACCTTCATGTATTCTTTCTTTCCCAAGCATCTTAGCAATATCTCATCCTTGCTTTTTCGGACCAAATCTTCATTCCACATAAGATAGTTTAAAGCCATGTTTCTGACTTCCTTTTCAGAGGGCAAGGTTGGGTATTGTAAGTAGTTTATGATGGGAATTCTCCAGTCATCCTCAGTGATTATGGCAGAATTGACATCTATTTCCAGTCATCTGGTCAAAACAAATGGTAGACTTTTCTTTCCTACCTTGATAATCCTTTGCACACAGTCTTCCGGCATTTGTATCCCTGTTGCTATTTGAGCCAGCTCGTTAGCTGCAAAGTTTTCCTCTCTTGGGATGTGTTCCCAAGTAGCTTCCCTGAATTCTGTCAAAAGATTCCTGGCTGCTACTAAATAGACAGCTAGAGAAGGGTTCAGACATTTGTATTCTCCAGCAATCTGCTTTAACACAAGCATAGAATCTCCCAGGATTTGTACAGACTGGACTCCTAGCTGTATCAACATTTCGAGGCCGATGATTAGAGCTTCATATTGAGCTTTGTTGTTGGTGCATTGGAAATCTAACTGGAAGGAATAACAGTGTCTGATTCCCAAAGGTTCCTCTAGAACAATCCCTGCTCTGGAAGCTAAGTCAGTTTTTGATCCATCAAAGTACAGCTTCCAAGGTGTGAGATGAATCGAATAAATGGGATTGTTAAGGCAAGTATGAGCTCTTGTCAGTAGATCTACATTTGCTATATCCAAAGAATCCATATTTTCAATTTCTTCTCCTGGATGATTGGCTAGGAAATCTGCTACAGCTTGTCCCTTGACAGCTTTCTGAGGGACATATCTGAAAGCAAATTCTATCATAGCCAGAGTCCATTTCCCAATTCTGCCTCTCAACATTGGCCTTGTTAGCATGTATTTGATTAGGTCCTTCTTGGCAATGATATAGGTGGTAAATGGCAGTATGTAGTGTCTGAGTTTCACAGCAGTGAAGTACAAGGCTAGACAAAGCCTTTCGATCGCAGAGTAATTTCTTTCCACCTCTGTCAGTGTTCTGCTCAGATAGTAGACTGCTTGTTCCTTCCCTTCCTTGTTATCTTGAGCTAACAAGCTCCCAACGGACATTTATGATGTGGATACATAGAGCTTGAGTGGTCTGCCTTTCTTTGGTGGGGATAGAACTCGCGAATTCGAGAGGTAGTGCTTGATTTCTTCAAAAGCCTGTTGGTGCTGCTCCTCCCACTTAAAAGTCTGTTCCTGTTTTAATCTTAGCAAGGAAGAAAAGGGCTGAATTTTTCCTGCAGAATTGGATATGAATCTTCTTAGAAAGTTAATTTTTCCTAGAAGACTTTGCAGCTCTTTCTTGTTCCGAGGTGGTTGAGCTTCTATGATGGACTTCGCTTTATTTTTGTCAATTTCTATGCCTTTCTGGTGTACCAAAAATCCCAAGAAGTTCCCTGCCTGTACTCCAAAAACACATTTTTTGGGATTCATTTTCAATTTATGTTGTCTCATCCTTAGGAATGCCTTTCTCAGATTTGATACATGATTTTCTGCTTCTGGAGATTTAATCACCACATCATCTATATATACTTCTAGATGTCCTAAACACATGAAGGCTGTCTTGTGGATGTCTTCTTCTGCCACCATGATCTGATTATATCCTGCGTTGCCGTCTATGAAAGATAGCATTTGGTTGTGAGCAGCTCCATCTACTAGCATATCTGCCATTGGCATAGGATATTCATCCTTAGGGGAAGCTTCATTTAGATTCCTGTAATCCACACAGATCCTTACTGCCCCTGTCTTTCTCTTCAGAACCGGGACAATGTTGGCTAACCAATCAGCGTAAATGGCCAGCCTGATGAATCCTGCCTTGAGCAACCTTTCTATCTCTTCTTTGACTTTTAGTTCTGTCTCCATGGACATTTTTCTTCTGGCCTGTTTGACTGGAAGGTAGCCTTCTTTGATAGGCAGTTTGTGTTCTACCAATTTTCTGTCCAATCCAGGCATTTCGTGATAATGCCAAGCAAAACAGTCCTTAAAATCATGCAAGAGTGCGATGATTTCACTTCTGAGAGGCTCTTCTAGCAGTGCGCTAATGAAAGTAGGTCTTGGATCCTCTTCTGTCCCTAGATTTATCTCCTGTAATGGATATTCTACTTCTGGTAAGGAGTCATCTAGTGCTGCTGGTGCGAAATCTAATATTTCCTCTTGTAAACTCTCTTCTTGTTCTTTGATGCTCTCATGCTTGAATTCTGCCATATTGATGGCTGGATTCTGTGCAAAGGGTTTTCTTTCTTCCTAATATATCAACAATATTTTTGTAATGGATCGGATTGTTACAGCTCGATCCTTTTCCTGTTGATTGAGACTAAACATCGGAGTTCTGGAGGTTCAGAACAAAAGGCCTATTCCAGTCTTCTAGAGAACTGGCCAGACCATCTTTAATGAGCCTTTGGGCCGTGACACCGTGAGGGCGGCCATTCTGGTTGACTCCAAAGAATGTGAAAGGACCAAGGTCGTCATGATAATACCTTGCTTCAAAGCACATGGAAGAGGGCAGAAATGGCCGTGGATCGGCCTCTACTATCTCCATGTAACCTTCTTCATTCCAAAGGGCTAGCTGTTGGTGCAGAGTAGAAGGATCGCAGAGGCTTTGGTGAATCTAGTCCCTTCCGAGCAATGCATTGTATGTAGTAGAAGTGGTGTCTACCACAAAGAATGCAATCTTCAGCTTTTTGGTTCCAACTATAACATCCACGTCCAGGATTCCATTAGTCTTAGTGATGCCCCCAGCAAAGTTGGTGACAGTTAGATGTGTTGGAATTAGATCCTTCTTTGTTCTGCCCATCTTGCTCAACAACCTATGTGGCAAAAGATTAATGGCTACACCTCCATCTACCATTACTTTGGAAATAGGAATACCTCCGAAGTTTGCAGTTATGAATAGAGGTCCGAGGTGGTTAGCCATTTCCTTGGTTGGTTTGGAGAAACAGAGCTGTTCTGCGACTGGTTTCATGGCAGTTCCACCTGTTTTGGCAGCAGGTGGTTGCTGTTCTGGCGCCTCTTCTACTTCTGCCAGCTTGCACTCAAAGCTCTCCTGTGAGAATACGTCTCCCTCCAAAGTGCTCCCTTATCCTTCCGCTGCCCTGAATTTTTCTGACAAGATGAACACCATGTTAATGCCTAGATCGCCCTGCAATAAGTTCTCCAATTTTGCACCAAAAGCCTCGGTTTCTTCATCTAGTCCTTCGTCATATTCCATTTCTTATGTCCAGTCTTCTTGTTCCTCTGTCTCGAGGAACCCAGTTTGGTCCTCTGCCGATGGCTCATAATCTAACTGCTCCTCCTCATTTTCTTCAGTCCAGTCTTGTTGTCCTACTTCTGGAATAGGTTCGGATCCAGCTTGAGGTTGAATGGATGCGGTTGATATACTGCTTGTTCTGCCTGAGGAGTTACCTCTGGATTTTCTAACCTTCTGGGAGAACTTGGTTCTGGCAGTACCTGTGCGTCTTTCCTGTTTCTAAGGAAGGTGCAATATTGCCTTTGAACTCTCCTTTTCTGAGTTCTGGTTAGCTCCAGAGTTGGCCTACCGCTTTTCCCAACGGAATACCATCTTCCTTCTATAATAGTTGCCAAAGGTTTATCATTTATAGGCATCTTAATTGGTATTTCCTTCTTGGGCTGCTCTGTCATTCTTCTGTTGTGCTGGGCCGGCCTAAGATAACCCTTCTGTCTAGCTTTGTCTTTAGAGGGGGTCGGAACTGGGCCTTGCTGGTGCGATGTATTCCACTTGCTGCATAGTACTACCCCAGCCGAGATGGTCGCCTTTGGCCTTTGGAAATTCTCCTTTGTGACTCTCCTGCTCCTGCTGGAGCTAGCTTCTGCTGCTGGTTTGTTTCCCTTTCGTTCTGGCCAATTTAGGTTGACCATGTTGACTTTAGGCTGGGGAAAAGGATCTGTTGTTACTGAGGGAGGTTTTTCTGCCAGTTTCAATCTTCCTGCTGTTATTCCTTCCTGTATGACATCTCTGAAAACAACACAACTATTGGTGGAATGATTCCAAGAATTGTGCCATCCGCAATACTGTCTGCCCTTAAGTTCTTCTGGTTTGGGTAGCTTATGAGGTGTCTCTATTGCTTTCTGTAACAGCATCTCATCAAACAGAGCATCAACTTTGGTTAAATCGAAGGAATAGACCTTGTTCTGTGTCGGTTTGTTTGGAACAAATCCTCCTATGAATGGTGGTGGCTTCTGGTCCTTTGGTGGCTTTGTAAGAGCTTTGCAGCTGACGGGGTGTTTTAACTTTGTCATTTCTGCCACTGCAATTTCTCTTTCCTCCGAGCCTTCTGTATCCTCTTCTGACTCTACCTCAATCAAATGAATTGAAGAAGAAGGGGTCTTGTAGTATGTGCTTTTGGAAGAATTCCTCTTCTGCTGTTCTTCCCTGAGCAGTTCCTCATATTTGGATGCTTTGTCCGCCAGTTCTGCTAGATCTCCAAACAGCATCCCATCAAATCTTTTCCTCAGAGAAATCTTAAGGGAGATTTGAGCCATTTGAATGAAGTGTCTTTCTTCCATAGGGATTCGGCATTTCATCTTGAGCTTCCTGAATCTGGTTATGAAATCCTGAGCAGGTTCGTCTTCGCTTTGTTTGAGAGCAGCAAGATCACTGATGGTGACTTCTTGCTGGATCCTGAAATAGTAATCATGAAAAAAGTTTTCCATTTGCTCCCAGGTCTGAACAGAATTAGCTGGTAAACTGGTATACCAGGTAAAAGCTTGTCCGGAGAGAAAATTTCCAAAAAGCCTCAACTTTAACAAAGGATTATTCTCTATTGCTATGCACTGGACAGAAAATCTGCCTATGTGTTCAATCGATGAAGCATGAGGATCTTCTCCGTTAAACGAGGTGAAGTTTGGTACTTTGAAACCTGGGGGTAGAGGAATCTGGTCTATGTAAGCCGTGTATGGCTTTCTCTAGGTAGGCCTTTCTCCTCTTCTGGCTTCAGGCTCCATCATCTCCCTGATCATTCTCTGTAATGCTCCCATGTCATTCAAAGCATTGACAGGATGTGGGTTTCGTCCTTGTTCTGGCTGGACCTGGTCAAACTAGTGCTCCATTCTGTATGGCCGGGGCAGAGCTTCCTCCCTCTGTTCTTCCTCTTCTTCAATATCTGGATGGTTCATCCAGTTTGCCCCTGGTCTGTTCCTGTCATTATTGGAAAAAAGGTTATTTCCCGCTCTGCCGCTCCTGCCCCTTGCTAGTGGAGGAAATAGATTGGGGTCCATTCTTCTAGGTCTATAAGGTAGCACAGCTGGTGCCTCAGGCAGAAGTGGCAAGGGTTGGTCTCGTGGGGCCACAGGTTGTGGAACAGGTGGTTCTAGCTGATTCTGGGGGATCTGAACTGGTGCAGGACCTTCTGGCCTGACCGGAGCCTCATGTTCTTGGGCGAGAGGGGCTCCTCCCCTCTGTCCAGCTTGGATTTCGTCAGGTCCTGGTATTCCAGCTATCTGTACAATGAGAGGGTTCTCCTGATATGGCCATGCTAGTCCTGGCGGAGGACCGTAGGGAAGTGTTGCTTCGATTCAGCTGCACCAAAATGGATTCAGCTGCATCCTCAACTTGTGATAATCGCAAGTGCACGAGCCGTTCGGTAGTATAACATATGTAAGTGCGAGGTCAATCCCACGAGGATTGGTGATTGAATGATCCAATTCATTTCCCCTACACAAAACAGAAATGAAAAAGAAAATAAATAAAACAAGAAAAAAAGGAAATAACTCAAGCAAATAAGTTCCCAAGTTCAATTAGATTAACGGATTGATTCTAGCTAAAGTATGATTAAGCCATGGTGTTTGATCATAACCTTGTGTTCCTAATTCCCTAATTTGATCATTTGTTGTCTAACCTAAAATTAAGCATTAGGAACCCATTAAGCATATAAGAACAATTTAAACAACCAAGCATGTATCTAATCTCTGTTGTCGAATGTCCATACATACTCTTCCTATTCATAGTTCAATTCGAATTAAAGCATGGTGTCTACTCTTAATTCAAACTAAGATAGCTAACATGCAAGCCTAAATGGTGATCAATCATTCAAACTAGCATATTAACTTATAAGCATAATGAATAAGAACAAAAACCATAATTGAAACTTGGAAACTAATTAAACTTGAATACTTAAGAAAGAATGTACATTACAAATAAAATTAAAGTAGAACTTAAAAACTTGAAGGAAAATTTAGTAAAATCATTTTGTTACAACAATTGACAACTTGAAAGCAAACTAAGAGAATTTGAGGGAGAGAAGGGAAGGGAGCTCTAGAGAAGTGTTTGAGAGCTCCCCCCCTTGGGGTATGTTTAGAAGCTTGAAGACTTCTCTATTTATAGGGCTAAGAGGGAGGAACATCATGATGAATTCCCACACCATCCTTCATCCTTTAATACAATCCATAACTCACACATCATCTTGTCTATGTTAGTGTGGTTAAAATCAATCTCATCCCATACTTCTTTTGCTGTACCTCAAGCTTTCTTCACATGGGATTTCAAAGGTGTTCAATTGTGGCTGCCTTTTGCTGCCAACCCATGTGAGTTTTCTTCACCTTTGCTGGAAAAAATGATTCTTCTGAACTAGGCTTGGTGTAGGAAGGCATGAGGTTTCAATATATATCCAATGGGGCTCAAATTTGGATATGTCATAATAAACACCCATTGGAACAACTTGTATGAAGAATGTATTCTCATATGAGCAATAAAAGTGTATGTTTTGGGCCATGCCAGTTGACTGCCGAAAAATAGACTGGAATTGACTTCATTGCAGTCAGCTTGTGGGCTTGTTTTGGGCTTGATCTTCCCTCCTAAAAAATCTGGAAAAATCTGGATCTTCAAATCCTTTGAATTATCTTTCCAAGCATATGCAGCCCAGCTCAAGGAAAAATCGGAAAGCCCTTCAAATGTCATTTTTGGCCCAGTAACGCAGATGCTGCCGAATTTGACCTTAAGTTGCCAAAACTTGTATAACTTTCTCTAGAAGACTCGGAATCATGAACCGTAAAATTCTCCAAAAACTAGACTTCAGTATCATTCCAATGATATAGGGCTCATCATCTGGTTTATCCTAAGCAAGTACAGTCCAGTGAAGTTTACTGATCTGCAAACACCATTTTGAGCCAACTTGTCTCCAAAATGCATTTAATGAGTTTCAAGCTTATTACACTGAAACAAACACAAAACTTATTAAAAGCACAAGTTTAACTCAAAAACATAACCAAATCATAAGTTAGAAGGATACAAAATGTTATATAATTATGCACCGATCAGGAAGGTCTAGCTGTTGAACCACAACATCAATGTTTGGAATTCTGGCCGTGACGGTCTTTCCTGAACTGCCTGTTAACTTGCCATTGCATCATGGCTGTCATATTATTCAAAGTATCCTGGCTCCTGTGTGCTGTAGCCTCCTGCCGGAACACAGCTTCCTGTATCTGATTCAGCCTCCTGGAACCAATTCTAGAACGTCTGCTTCCAGTACTGCCATGAGCTGATTGTCTAGCATCGCTTTCTTCTCATTCTGGTCCTTCTTGGAAAACTGCTTGGTCTCTTTCCATTGTGCGACGTGGATTATGGCTAGAACTTCCAATATTTATATACTTTTAGATTATTAAGAGTATATATACTGAGAAGTCCCACTGGGCGTGCCAAATTGTTCACCCGTTTTGATTTGTTTCCTGTGATGGTAGGGTAAAGTTCCCCATTGTCTTAAAAATCACTGACTGGTCAATAAGTCAACTTTCTTTAGTGTGCGAGCGTGCCACTACTAGAATGAACATCCTAGCAGACTTCTTTAAAAAATAAATAACTTGCGCCCAAAGTTACTAATTTTGAACAAGCGATTGTGAATTTGGGTGAGGAATATCTCCCAAGTAAGTTCTTTTCCTTCCTCAGACTGGTGAGGACTTCACAATTTTTCACAGTACAAAACTGGTAGTTCTGGCCAGAATAAATTATAACAGAGTGAACCGCTTTCAGGCAGAACTCCCTTTTACAAAGCTCAAAAAGGAAAAACTGACTATAAAAAGACAAAAAGAGGGATGTGCTTCCATTTCTGTCTGGGTAGATGCTTCTATTCTGGGCTGGACTGGACTTTCAACAACTTCAACTACTAGGCTTTAGCTGCAAATCGATACCAAAGCTTGAGTTTGGCAAAGCTTTAATCTATTTCAAGCCCTGGAAGGCTTTTGGATGGGCAGAACTGGGACTTCTCCAGTCTAAAAAGGGGGGCAGAAGTGGCTGGATTTAAGCTGGAGCTTTACTGTGGTACCTGTACTGCTTAGTCAGGGTTCTCCATAAATTTGTTGAGGTTTTCGTATTTGTGAAAACTCAAACTCTGCTTGCCTTGGCTTCGCTGAACCAAATTTGTAACGAGAGAAATCTCGTTTTAATTGATTTTCTTCTAAGTCTGAAAAACTAACAGCTTTGACTCGTAGCTGGCTTTTCTTATGGCCTAGCTAGCTTCTGGTTGCCTCAATCTGGTTGAAGGTTCTCTGAGATCAAGTGATCATTTTGAGTGTTTGTCTTTTGACTGATTTTTTGTTGTTGTGTTGATTGTGTGTCCTTCTCTGTTCACTCTCCCTTGTATTTATAGGAAATGCTTTTGGGAGCGGGAATGTTTTATTCTTTTAATAATGGGCGGCAAATAATCTCAAAAGATCTTTAGTTTTAAAAGAAAAGGAAAGGGAGTTCTATCCATTTTCTGGCAGTTAGGCCCTCAATGATCATTTCCTGAGATAGTCACTTCCCTGTATTTTGATGGGGCGCCATACCTCCTTTTTCCAATATAACTGCTTTTCAAACCGTGATGGTGAGTGTGATTTTCCATTCCAGCAAGTCCTTGTTTCCTGCTTATCTTTCTTTTTAGAAAACACAGTCTATACATATATAAAAAGGATTTTGATCTCTATCTGTGAAAGACTGGAGAAATTTTCTGCAAGCGTGTATTCATGAATCCCTGTAACTTCTCTCTGTGACTTTAGTTGATATTTTTGACTTTTCAAAGTCAGGTAAGTCATGTGAGCACGTGAGCATGTTTCTCCTTTGGGCTTCTCTTTTCCTTCTTCAATTTAAAAATCTACCAAGCCCACTTTTGGTTTCAAGCTCAATTTGGGTCTTTTTCGAGGCCCAGACCATTTATATGGTTTTAATATTTTTGGGCTTCCTTCGTTGGGCTCGAATGCACAGTCTTGGCCTGATTTCGTTGGTGGTTGTCAAAATGGTCGGGCCCCTTTTTTTGACTTTGGACTGGGGTGCCAAATTTTAGGCCCAAACAGAAACAAAACAATTTTGGAAGCTAGAACGCAGGGATGTTATGAGAAGAAGAAGACTTTTCCAAGATGATGGGCCTAGCAACACGGATTGGTTAAATGATGAAAACCATTAAATTAGTTGGCATACCTTTTATGTATTTGTATTTTTCATGTTTTCTATTAAAGTTGTTGTAATTCATGTTTTTCTATTAAAGTTGTAGTAGTAATTCTTAATGACTTGTATTGGATTTCTTTATGTAATAAACAAAGTATTCAATAAAAGACCTTTTTATTGAACATATTCCATACATCAAACAAAACATAATTAAAATAAAATAAAAACTACAAACAAGGCACAATAATAATAACAAACCACAACCAAACCATAATAAATAAAAAACAACACAACCAAACCATAACTAAATAAAACATAACCAAAGCGTCTATGCTCCATCATTCATCTTCATTGCCTTTCACCGCCCATAGATGCTCCATCAAGTCAAGTTGACGCCTTTCATGAATATACGAAGATTGAATCTCTGTATATCGATCTATCATACGGGTCATGAAACGACCATCCCTAACCAACGGGTCCGGCTCAAACTGTTCTCCACTTGGCCCCATGGGCCTTTCATAAATTCGTGTCAAGGCCATGTTCATGGGATCCGATTTGTAGACCTCTGCAGCTTCATAATCATATTCATCCTCCACAATCATATTATGGAGGATGATGCAAGTCATCATAATGCTTCTGAGGACCTCCTCATCAAACATACGGGCTGCACCTCGACTAATCAACCACCGAGCTTGAAGGATGCCAAAACATCTTTCGACATCTTTCCTGTATTTTTCTTGATAGGTAGCAAATAATTTTTCCTTCTGGGATCGGGGATTCAAAATGGATTTGACAAATGTGGTCCACCTTGGGTAGCTGCCGTCAGCTAGATAATACCCCGTCTGGTGGACTGTATTGTTGACTTGATAGGTGATATTGGGGCCTTGGCCTCTCAAAACCTTGTTGAAGACCGGGGACTGACCCAGCACGTTCAGGTCATTTTGGGATCCAGCAACTCCAAAGAAGGCATGCCAAACCCATGTGTCGAAGCCAGCAACGGCTTCAAGGATGATACTTTTTTGGCCTTTTCTATTTCCGTAATCACCTTGCCAGGCAGTTGGGCAATTCTTCCATTGCCAGTGCATGCAGTCGATGCTGCCAATCATTCCTGGAAATCCTCGAGCTTCGGCTTTTTGTAGAAGCCGTTGGAGGTCCCTGAGAGTAGGTCTATGCAGGTAGTCCCTAGTGTATAGAGTTTCAACTGCATCACAAAATCTTACCAAAGCCTCCAACGTAGTGGACTTCCCCATCCGGGCAATCTCATCCACCTGATCAGCAGCTCCATACGCCAACATTCGTATAACAGCTGTAAGCTTTTGCTCCGGAAGAAGTCCCAAAACCCCAGCAGCATCACACTTTTGAACAAAGTATGCATCATGATTGCACATATCATGCATGACTTTATTGAACAAATGGGGTTGCATTCTAAATCGCCTTCGAAAAACAACATCAGAGTACAAAGAAGTTGGGATAAAATAATCTTCCAAAAGATTCTTTGTAGGAATTTCAACATATTTTTCCAAAGTTCATTTGAATATTAAACATGCATTTAATCAAATTAATCGCAGCGGAAGTCTAAGGTGGTTGTTTAAATTCAAAAACAAAACTTCTTCCAAGTATCTTAAGCCATGAACATTGATATGTTTTTCATAAATGGAAATTCAAGAGAAAAAATAAGATCTAATTACCCTTGAAGCAATTATATGAACCAATTTGTGTTTGGTCTTCTCTTGATGATTTCCTCTTTGTTGATCTCCTCTTTGATCTTTGATCTTTGCTCCTTGATCTTTCTCCTCCATGTGAGCCACAAAAGTATATGGCCTCTAAGTCTCCACACCAATGGAACCTTGAGATGAGAAGAAGTATCTTGAGAATACTTGGATGCTAGTGCAAGATTCTCAAGATTGGTTTCAATCTAAACCACTTTGAAAGATGAAAGTGTTTCACTCTTGAAAACTCTCCTTTATCTCTCTTTGATCTCCCAAACCTATTTGGTTGATGTTGGATTGTGTTTGTATGTTAATGAGTTTATGGAAACAATTCCCATACACATTCACTTAAGCATTTTCGGCCAAACCCCATTGGGCTTCCAAAATTGGGCCTTATGACACTTTAACCATAATATTTAGTTGTCTTAACCCTTTGGGCTTGATACCCAACCATTTGCGCTTCCCGTTAACTATTACCGAGGCCTAAATACGTTTTTACACGTAGTAAATCATCCACATCAAATCAATCAAATTGATTTCCTCATTCTCATTTGTATTACTCAAAGTTAACCATTTAAGGTGTGCGATCCATTAGGTTCTAATTAGCAAGGCAGTGGGAAAATATTAGAACTCTTTCTAACCAACTGGAATTAAAACCCCTTTTTAATTCTTCCTTTATTTGGATCGATCACAATCAATCCTTGGACTTCCACAAGCTAAGAGTGACATCTAGCAATATATCAAGGCTACCCAAGCTAACCAGAATAGATGAAGAACCTATTCAGTTGGAATTGCAATGCAATACGGTCCTTCTCTTATACAATGTTTAAAATCATATTATTAGGGTACGGATTGTTTATGTCAAACCCCTAATATGATTTATAACCTCATGTGATTCAAAAGAGCATGATTAAGAACAACTTTCTAAATCAAGCTCAAAATACTTTGGCCAAAGATTTACTGAATCACATCTTGAAACATTCTCCTTCTTTATCAAAAGTAGAGATTCCTTATTGTACATTCACATGCCCCTATGATGAATTAAGAGATCCCAACAACACTTAAGACAAATCTTTTATGGCTTGCCTTTAAGAGCTATCAAAGATCAATAACGCATCATAGGACAACCATGATGCCTCAGGTCTAAGGACTAATTTGCATTATTGCAACTATGAGTTCTCGTTTGACATATAGATAAATACTTCATACGAGAACTATGGTTGATTGCGTTCAGTGTACTCATTCACTAATGAGCACCCATATACTTGTATTAGTGTCAACTACACAAATGGTTTGAGACTAACCATCCTCCCAATTGAGCATACATAATATGTGCTAATCTTGACAGTTTATCAATGCCCATTTGATATAACCTATGATTAGGAACATTTTGGGATACTACAGTCAGAGATTAAAGGTCTCATGAATCTAATCTTCTTTAGATTACTTTATCTCTTATTTAGCATACCCTGGACATTTGTTTCTTTAGACGATGCAAAAGATAACAAATTAAGTTTGCCCTTTATATATCATATATGAAATGTATTCTAAGGAGATTACATCAAATGTATTGGCTCTTAGGGCACATTTCTAACAATCTCCCACTTGCACTAGAGCCATATAGCCATGTATCTCATACCCATTATCTCTGTATATCTATCCAGTTGTGACTGTGACATAGGCTTAGTGCGTGGATCTGTTACGTTGTTTGCAGATGCCCCATCTAATGGTAACATTTTTCTATGTGTTTGGATCTCTGATGAGACCTAGGTTCCTTGGCTTGAGCTATCGCCCCATTGTCATCACACAGTAAAGGTACTTGTGACATTATGGTTAGAACCACATTTAGTTCGGTAATGAACCTTTTTTATCTAAACAGATTTTATTGTAGCTTCTAAAGCGACAATGTAATCAACTTCAATTGTTCTCAACTAACTACGTGTCCATTCAAAATGAAGACGTACCCTAAGGTGGATTTGCAATCATTGATAATAGATATATTATCCGAATCAGTAAATGCTTCCACTTGCTACTCTGATGTTCCTCCCAGATGAGGAACATGTCCTTAGTCCTTCTTAAGTATTTAAGAACATACTTGACTGCTCCCAATTGATCTAATAATGGGCTTGATTTATATCTTCTAGTTATACTCGTATAACCGATATCATGTCTTGTACATGCTATGACATATATGAGAATCCCTATTGCATATGCATAAGAGATTTTACTCAACTGCTGTATCTCATAATGAGTTTTTGGACACATGCTCTTAGAAAAGTGAAGTCCATGTCATACTGGAAATAAACCTTTCTTAGATTGTTCCATATGAAATCTCCTTAGCATCTTATCAGCATACAAGGATTGAGATAATCCAATTATACTCTTAGATCTATCAGGATAAATCTTTATTCCGAGTATGTAAGATGCTTCTCTAAAATCTTTCATTGAGAATGATTTAATGAGTCACAGCTTCACTGAAGATATCATTCCTATATCGTTTCCGATAAGTAGTATGTCATATACATACATTACTAGGAATACTACCAAACTCCCATTGACCTTTTTGTACACTCATTGGTCATCCATGTTTTGTATGAAGTCAAACGATTTGACAACTTCATCAAATAGGATGTTTCAACTCCAAGAACCTTGCATCAACCCATAAATGGATCAATGTGGTTTGCATACCTTATGCTTATCAACTTCAGAAATGAAGCCTTCAAGTTGATCTATAAATAGTTCTTCCTGAAGGTGGCCATTCAGAAAAGCCGTCTTCACATCCATTTTGACAAATCTCATAATCATGGTATGCATCTATTGCAAGAAAAATCCGAATTGTCATAGTAACAAGAGAGAAAGTTTCTTCATAGTCAATCCTTTCTCTCTGCTTGTAGCCCTTTGCTACTAGCTTTGCCTTGTAGGTTTCTAATTTCCCATCTAAGCCTATCTTCCTCTTAAAGATCCATTTATTGCCTATTGGTACAATACCAGGAGGAGGATCAACTAAAGTCCAGACTTAGTTGGTATATATATAATCCATTTCAGATTTCATGGCTCCAAGCCATTTCTATGAGTCAATGTCTGACACTGCCTCATTGTAGTTTGAAGGGTGTTCGATATCCTTACATTCACTTAGGAGATTTAACTCTCCTTTGTTGTCGTGAAGGAAACCATAATACCTATTAGGCATTCTGCTAACCCTACTTGAACTACGTGGAGTCTGTGTTACAATAGGTTATGGATCTGGGATTGCATTTAGTTTATCCGCATATTGCCTTTTGACATATGCTGGACAACCCCAAATCTTGATCTAATCGAGACTTGGTTTCTTCCCAAAACACATTTCAAATAGAGTTCGTGGAATGGATTTGGAAGGTACTCTATTTAACAATTTCAAGTGCATATCCCTAAAAATGATATAGGTAAATTAGTACAGCTCATGGAACTCATTTTAGAAACTCCATTATGCTGTGGAATTCTTGGTGGAGTCCATCGTGATAAGATGTCATGTTCCTTAAGGTAATCAAGAAACTTTGTGCTTAAGTATTCACATCCTCGATCGAATCTAAGGATTTTAATACTCTTGCCTGTTTGGTTTTCAACTTCATTTCTGAATTCCTGAAACTTTTCAAAATTCAGATTTATGCTTCATTAAGTATAAATACCCGAACCGTGAATGATCATCGGTAAAGGTAATGAAGTATGAATAACCGCCCTCTGTGTTTGTATACAAAAATCCACAAACATCTTAGTGAATTAATCCCAACATTTCTGTAACTCTTTCTCCTTTACTAATGAAAGGAGACTTGGTCATTTTGCCATGTAGACAAGATCCACAAGTAGGCATAGGAACATGATCAAATGATCCAAAAGGTTCCATCTTTTGCCATCCGGTGAATTCGATCTTGGCTAATGCCTCCAAGTTTAAGGTGTCACAATTTAGTTGTGGTATCCACATCTCTAGGCCTCTCAGGTCTAGTTGCACCTTTATCCATATACAGTTAATGCTACCATTCATTTCTAAAATGAAAAGAGACCACCAATCAAAATTGCATAAGCAACGATTTGATTGATATGTGAAATAGAACAAAGCATTTTGTCAAACAAAACATTAAATCCATCTCTTAAAATATAGAGACGGATATTAAGTTCTTTACACATCCACAAATGAAATAACAATTATTTCAAATTCAGGTCTTCTTCGGAGGATAGTCTGAGATGTTAGGTGCCTATTGCATTGGCAACTACATTAGTGCTATTTCCCACGGTTAGCACCATTTCTCATTTTTCAAGTCTTCTACTCCCACTAGTCCATGCACACAATTGCATATCTGTTGACTAGTTCCTGAATCAACTATTCAGTTTAGAAGCTTTAACTGTAATTACTAATTTTCGAACAAGAGAGTGACCTTCTGAAGGTTTTTCTCTTGAGCCTTGCAAGGCATCTCTTGCAATTTCTCTTCCAATGTCCATCCTTGCCACAGTGAAAACAAGTACCTTTCAGTTACTTGTCTTTCTTTTGTATTCTTCCTTCCTTTGGTTTTTAGAAAACATTTCTTCTTCTTTTATCCTTACCTTTTGTTTGGATTTGGAAGAAGAAGAACCCTTCTAAAAATTGAAACTATCCTCTTAACCCTTTATCTTTTGAGATATTCATTTAAGCTACTATAGTTATATTGAGTAGCTCATATAGGGTATCATTCATCTTTCCCATATTATAGTTCATAACATATTGGGATTAACTGATGATAGGGATGAAAGAAAGAATCTTGTTGAACTTCAACATCAAAGAAAAATCCATATTTTCCAATATCTTAAGTAATTATATTACTTTGAGATCATGTTGATTAACCGGGAACCCACTTACCATTTTTGTCATAACAAGTTCACATATGGTATTGTAAGCTAGGAGAAGCTTCACCTTTTCATGGATGCCAACATGTAACTTTTACCTCAGTTGTCATCTAACACATGCTTCTTATAAGCCTTTATCTCCTCCTCAATGGCATATGGACCAAGAGGGGTATGTGGTGGGGTTTTTCTTATACACAACCAATCTCTTCCAATTATAGGACAACTTGGTGTTTGTGCAATTAAACCGGATAGTTCGTGTCATCTTGGACGTTTGAGTCAAGTATCTTTGAGATTGGGTTTGTGATGGTTATTTTAAAATTCTGCAAAACATAAATAGATTTTAATTTAGATTAATCTTCTACCAAGGACTTAGGGTCTTTAAGTCATGATGGTAGCTCCCACTATTTTTGGCAAATTTCATATCCCTCCTGAAATCCGAGAGTTTCCGTTGAAACTCTTAGTGGGGATGGGAGTCTCACTTTCACATAGTTTTCCTCAACCTAACAGTTTGTTGGATTGCTATGATACTAATGAGAGGATACTCTTATCAAATCACATCATTAATGTGAATACCCATCACTATGGCCTCTAGAGAACTAGACCTCAACCTAAAAGTTTGTTGGTTTCGTTCGTCTTAGTTAAGTTATTCCCACCATGCTTGTGGGTATAGGGTTTCAAGTATGACCTCAACCTAACAGTTTGTTGGCCACACTCGTTATCTATCCGCACTACATCAAGTATGTGTAATACGCTTCCCTTGGATGGTTACAAGTACTGGATGTTGCCTCACTGAGGTCCAACAAGGTGTAAATGTGCCACCCAATAAGAGACTACCACGGTGGAAGGCCACAAAATAGCATTCAAAGTGCCATTTCGCTTATCAACTTAATATTGCTTTGAGGTAGTTAAATTGGTCTCATTTTAATCCAATTTTAATCCTATTAAAATTACTTATCTAATCTCATTAAATGGTTCCCAGTGCAATATATTAGTAGCACATAATACTCCCATTAAATGTTTTAGAAACCATTTGCTTGAGATAGTGGAAATACATGATACTACTAATTGATTAATTATCATCATTACCGAACATTCCAATTGCATTGGGCTTATGTTGATCAAACACGAGCCACCATGTTGGATCATGGTCTTGGATGGTGATTCATTTTAATTACGCGCGCATAAAAATAAATTAGGCATGAAAGCCATTTCATTATTACATAGCCAATTAAAATCGAATACATATCCAATAAGCGGCCAATCACATAGCTCAATTGTTTGGTCTAAGTCCATAACCATCCTTTAATTATTTAAACACTTTAAACAATTAAACTAGCAATGTCAATACATGCTCTTGGGTTGCATACATATATATCGGTTTAATTCAAGTGGTAACCATATTCAAATAAAATAAATTTACCATGGAGTGAAAATATTTTACTACAATAGTAAATGTAATTGTAGAAACCTTCTAGGCATAGTTACATTTATCATATATTGCAACTAGGTCTAAAACTATTCAACAATTAATAATGGATCCAAAGTTGATCCACTAGGGTGTGGGGTTAAAGCATGCATTTGTATAACACAAAGTGATGATCATGATTTTTCCAACTAAGTGAATAACATGAATGTGACTAGGTAGGCCAACCACACTCACCAAAGTAATCAAAATTAATTTTAGTGTGATAGGTAAATAATTAGTGATAGGAATAATTTGATCAACTTTTGCATTTTATATCAAATCACCATCATTTACATCTAGATAGCCCCACACACTCACCAAAGTAATCTTATTAATTTTAGTGTGGTGGGTAAATGTTTATTGAGTGGAAACATTTTTGAAAAACTTTTAATTTTATAATAAAACATCATCATCATCTTTTGACCTATCTTGGTGGAAAATTCCACTAAACACAATCATCAAAATTAGTCACATAACTTATGGATCAAAAAGATCTCATAACAAGAACATCAAGAACACTAAGAACATGCATATGAACTAATATGAATGTTCATGCAATTTCCGGAAAAATTCATATTCCATTTTAACTATCTCATGCTCTTAATATCATATATTTCATGAAGTTAAAATCATGGGGGTTTTAATGCAACTATGCTCTAATATTCATATATACATATATGAACACAAAGAGAGCATCAATCATCAAAACATAAATCCGGAAATTCAAAATCCCAAACAACCCCTTTCACTCAATTTGATTTTTATTCAATCAAATCAAAATAAATCAAGTATAACTATTATACTTTTAAATGAATTCACAACTCATATATGCATCGCTAAACCCCAAAAACATATCAAGTTCATGACCTATGGCTCTGATACCAATTGTAGGAATTTCAAAATATTTTTCCAAAGTTCATTTGAATATTAAACATGCATTTAATCAAATTAATCGCGGCGGAAGTCTAAGGTGGTTGTTTAAATTCAAAAACAAAACTTCTTCCAAGTATCTTAAGCCATGAACATTGATATGTTTTTCATAAATGAAAATTCAAGAGAAAAGATAAGATCTAATTACCCTTGAAGCAATTATATGAACCAATTTGTGTTTGGTCTTCTCTTAATGATTTCCTCTTTGTTGATCTCCTCTTTGATCTTTGATCTTTGCTCCTTGATCTTTCTCCTCTATGTGAGCCACAAAAGTATATGGCCTCTAAGTCTCCACACCAATGAAAATTTTAGGTTGAGGTGAAATTTTTAGAAAGCGCGCTTTTTAAAAAACATCGATGGAAACAAAAACACAATCGTTGTTAAAAGTTCAACATAAACATGACGGTTATTTTAAAAATGACGTCGTTATAAATATACTTACGACGCAAAACCAAACTACCGTCGTTAAAATGTCTAAAGAAATATGCCCTACACCCTAATAAATAAAACCTAAATTATATATATTGTTTTTAAAAATAATTTTTCAAAAGGGATTAGGGTTTTATGGCCTAAAATATCTCGTCCATAAAACCCTAAACCCTAATCCCTTTTCTAAATTTATATAAACCCTAAACCCTAAACCCTAAACCCTAAACCATGAAAGTATAAGTGAGTTGTGACTCATGAAAACATTTTACTTTTTGGAGGTAATTTTAAATTTGTATAACTCAAACTTAATTTTTTAAAACTTAAGGGGGAAGAAAATATCGCAATGACTTCATAGGAGTTGACGTTGCATTTTTTGGATTTATTTCGAATTAAATAGAATAAAATATTATTAATAAAACCCACAAACCACGTCGGCGTTTATAAATAAACGACATTTTAACTAATAATAAACGACTGAATTTTAACAAAAAACGTCGTTTACAGTTCAAACTAGGGGTGGGCTCGGTTTGGTTTGGTTCGGTTTTGAGGTCAAACCGTGCGCCGAACCATGAACTCCGGTTTGGAGAAAATTCAAACCGTGCGCCGAACCAATGAACCGGTTAACCGATTAGCTCGGTTTGGTTTGGTTTGGTTTGGTTAAAACCTGCTTGGAAACATGTAGACTCTAAATTCATTCAAACTTAAACATTCATTCACCATTCACATTACAACATATTCAAATTCATTCATTCAATCAATCCTTTCAATTCAAACTAAAACATATGCATCGTTCATCATTCACATCCATCCAAAGTTTCAAAGTAAACCATATGCATCATTCACCATTATATAAAAGTATTGACTAAGTATGAAAAATGGGTTTTCGGAATAATCATTTTCTCAAGATAATTTTTGGCGGCTTTTATTCCTCACACATCAAATAAGAAAACTTGATTTTATGGAATTTTAGTATGAAGTATATATTGACTTAATGAACCATCATTTTTAGCCTAAATCGTATTTTGCACTAAAATCGATTTTTCATGATTTGATTTGGTTGGAATTTGATTTTTTAGTATTTTTATTTGAATCCAAATGGGGGGTACTTCCTTATTTACATTGTAAACTTAAGTAAATTGAGTAATATAAAAATAAATAAAAGTAAAATGACAAAGACATTTACTTAAATGTTGAAAATGGAAATAAGGTTGTATTATAATTATTTAATTACATATAATTTAACATATCCGGTTCGGTTCGGTTCACCTACGGTTTTTGAAATTGAAAACCGAATGCCGAACCATGAAGACCGGTTTGGTTTGGTTCATGCACCGTTGGCCAAAAGAAGAAAAAAAAAACCAAACCAAACCAGACAGATCGGTTTGGTTCGGCCGGTTTGGCCGGTTTTCGGTCTCATATGCCCAACTCTAGTTCAAACCATGGCCATTTTTACAAAGAAAACGATATAGAAACACTTTTCCACGACATAAACTCTTAACCTCTCGCCGTCTAATGTCAAGAAAACAACGTCGTCTATATAACTAATAGCGTCGTTTGAAAAATAATTTACGTCGCTTTTTAAAAAAATATGACGTTGTTATGTGTGTACAACGTCATTTTAAAGAACCCACGGTTTAGAAATGCGCTCTTAGTAAATCATCGACGGAAACCAATAAAACCGTCGTTAAATATGACATCTATACCCTAAACCCTAAACCATAAAATATAAACCCTAAATTATATATATATATATATATATATATATATATATATATATATTTAAATAATTATAGAAAAGGATTTATGGTTTTATGGCCTAATATATATTAACCATAAACCCTAAACCCCAAAAATAAACCATTATCCCCCTAAACCCTAAACCCTAAACCCTAAACCATTAAAGTATAAGTGATGTTGTGACTCATGAAAACATGTTTCTTTTTGGTGGTAATTTTAAATTTGTATAACTCAAACTTAATTTTTTAAAGCTTAAGGGGGAAGAAAATATCGCAATGACTTCATAGGAGTTGACGTTGCATTTTTTGGATTTATTTTAAATTTATTATGAATATGTGAATTAAATGGAATAAAATATTATTAATAAAACCCACAAACCACATCGGCGTTAATAAATAAACGACGTTTTAAATTATAATAAACGACTTAATTTTAAAACAAAACGTCGTTTAAATTTTAAACCATGGCCATTTTTACACATAACACGACGTACAAACCATTTTCAACGACATAAACTCTTAACCTCTCGCCGTCTAATGTCAAGAAAACAACGTCGTCTATATAACTAATAGCGTCGTTTGAAAAATAATTTACGTCACTTTTTAAAAAAATATGACGTTGTTATGTGTGTACAACGTCATTTTAAAGAACCCACGGTTTAGAAATGCGCTCTTAGTAAATCATCGACGGAAAACAATAAAACCGTCGTTAAATATGACATCTATACCCTAAACCCTAAACCCTAAACCCTAAACCATAAAATATAAACCCTAAATTTTATATATATATATATATATATATATATATATATATATATTTAAATAATTATAGAAAAGGATTTATGGTTTTATGGCCTAATATATATTAACCATAAACCCTAAACCCCAAAAATAAACCTTTATCCCCCTAAACCCTAAACCCTAAACCATTAAAGTATAAGTGATGTTGTGACTCATGAAAACATTTTTCTTTTTGGCGGTAATTTTAAATTTGTATAACTCAAACTTCATTTTTTAAAGCTTAAGGGGGAAGAAAATATCGCAATGACTTCATAGGAGTTGACGTTGCATTTTTTGGATTTATTTTAAATTTATTATGAATATGTGAATTAAATGGAATAAAATATTGTTAATAAAACCCACAAACCACGTCGGTGTTAATAAATAAACGACGTTTTAAATTATAATAAACGACTTAATTTTAAAACAAAACGTCGTTTAAATTTTAAACCATGGCCATTTTTACACATAAAAAGACGTACAAACCATTTTCCACGACCGAAACTCTTAACTTATCGCCGTCTAATATCAAGAAAACAACGTCGTCTATAGAACCAAGAGCGTCGTTTTAACAACCTTTGACGTCGCTTTTTAAAACTGTGACGTTGTTATATGTCTACAACGTCTTTTTTTTTTTGAAACTACGGTTTTCCACAACATGAAAACCTCAACAAATTTACAGGGACGTTGACGTCAACAAAAATTTGCTAATTCTAACCAATTTTGTACAAAAACTTGTCTAATTCTAACAAAATTCGTACATTTTATAAAAATGTTCAAGTATGCTAAAATTCCTCTACTCCATATGAACACAAACAAACTCTGCCCATTCTTTCCTAACTTCTTCAATGGCAGCTTGGGGGTATGGCGCTTGATCCTTTCCTTTGGCAAACTGCAGTCCATAAACAAAGATTAATCTCACAGACGACGCTATTACATTTACCGACGTAGTATATATATTCAACGAAGGTATTTTTAATTTACCGTCGTTGATAATATAAAAACCCACATAAAAATAAATCTGAAAATTTTCTTCTTACCGTCTTCTCAAATTCCAGGGAAGTATCCTTTATGATGTCTCTCATAAAGCGCATGACATAATACCCGCATTCTACACTACTTGGTTGCTTTGGAGTGCCGGGTAGAGTTTTCCAAAGAGGTGTTTTACGGCCTACTCTGCCTATGTGTGTATTATACATTTTTAGAGCAGAGTTCACTATGTTTTTCCCGTCCTCATCCACAACACGATTTCCAGGCAGTGGATCCAGAAAATAGACGGTCTCCTTCTTTGCTCTCACAATGATCAAGACCCAATGACGGCTGCACAAAATAAATATAAAGGTTAATAGTTTTATATGCAGAGCATCATACAAACAAAATCCTGTTTTTTGTTTGGAGACTAACCCTGGATTGTAAGGCATCATGAAAATCTGTTCACCATCTGTTTTTTGAAGACGACTGGCTACGATACATGATCTTTTAATTAATGAACCAGCGTCGGCACTAACTAGAGCAGGGTCTATAAAGCCAACCATATTCACCATATTTGCAGCTTTCAAATGATCAAATAGGCACCTAAATATATGAATTGAAACCATGAGTGTTTTTTTTTTTTCAACATAAAGGAGAGTGTAAAATGAAAATTTGATAAGGACAAACCTCATATATACTGCAACTACAGTAACCCCAATTTCCTCCATGCCAGCAAATTGGGTAATATCTTCATGCAAGACGAAGGTATTACGTTCTATGCCAAACACCTCATTCTCAATTGTAAAGCTCATAGCCTTCTCCTAAGGCTTTAGTGTCGATTCAAAGGGATTGTAAAGAAGATGGCAACTCCAGCTTTGAATAATCTGGTACTTCAGCATCCTGTTTGAAGAAATAAAGCAACATAAAGTGACGTGGTAAATAAATAAATACGACGGTTTAAATAACAAACCGTCATCTGAAGTTAAGTTAAACGACGAGAAAAAAAATACCGTCGTAATGTATACTTTATTACGTCATTTAAATAAAACCGACGTCTAATTCAAATGCAAAATTCATAATTAATATGAATTTACCTTTTCAATTTGCTTTTCTCCAACACTGGATTGCTGTTTTAATAAATAAAGAGATATATATATAAGAAAGATTGTACAACAATTTAAACATTCAACTAAATAACAAATGGCGTGGAAATTTAAAACAAATAACGGTTGAAAGAAAATATAGACGTCTGAAAATTGAAAAACAAATGAAAAAGGCAAAGTTAAGAGAATTTACCTTTTCATCTTTCTTTTCTTCAATCTTTTCACCATCCCCAGATTTCTGTTATAAGAAATAAAGAAATATATATAAGATATAGTACAAAAAGGGGGAAAAAAAGAAGTAAAAAAATTAAATTAAACCGTCGTGGTAATAATAACAAACGACGGTATTTAATAATTACAGACGTGTATATTTAATCAAATGACGGTAAATAATAAACGTCGTTGTATTCAATATACTACGACGGTATGTAAGCTTGTACAACAATTTAAACATTCAATTAAATAATTGCAGACATGTAACATTCATTAAACAACGTTAAATAATAAACGTCGTGGTAATTCCTTTTTTGAAAAAAAAATGAAAAAAACAAAGTTATGAGAATTTACCTGTTCAACTATCTCAAGTATCTTTCCTTCTACTCTCTTTTCTACTTCCCGGGATTTTTGTTTTAAGAAATAAAGAAATATATAAATGATATCGTAGAAAAATTAAAACAAATAAATAAACCGTCGTGGTAAACCTTAACAGAAGACGGTATGAAATAATTACAGACGTCTGAATAACATAAAAGGACGGTTAAATAAAAAGCGTCGTGGTATAACTTTAACACGGCGGTAAATATAAACAGAGAAATAGAGAATTTAAAGTACAAAGACGTTACCATTTCCTCCTACTTTTCCCCATTCTTGGTAGTATCCTCCTCAAATTGTAGGGCTCTAACATCAAGTGCCCCAGAGCAGCTTGCTTTGTCCGACATTGGATTTTTGGGACTTTGCCCTTGGATTTGGGACAATGTATTCAGTTTCAGCACGCTTGGATCAAAATTGGGGATGAGTTTTGAAATCTGACTCAGCAAATTTTCCCTCTCAGCTTCTACCAATTGCTTGGTCCTAGCCTCCATCTTTAAACTCTCTTCCCTTGATCTAGCCTCCATTTTCAAAGTCTCTTGTTGAAGGACAAGTCTTACACTTTTCTACAATTGATCAGCAAACCTTACCTTTTGTTGTCTAGGTAAATTGAAGTATTGCTTAGGGGAAACCCCAGCCCCTACCCCTCTAACTCTTCCTGGATGCTCAGGACCCAAAGCCAATGTCAAAACATCATTGGTTCCTGACAGAGTAAGAGTGCCTTCAGAGACTTGCTTTTGCAAATCATCCTAACAAAAAGACATAATAAAAAGTCAGAATAAGGAAACAAACGACGGTTATTTATAAAAAATCGACGTAATATAATATTTCACACGACTCAATAACATAACAATCGAAGTAATATAATATTTCAGACGACGCTACCTAAATACCGACGTTATTAATTAATTAACACGACGTCAATAATAAACCACCGACGTCTTATGATATAATTACAAAAAACAGAGCATTGATTCCATATTCAGACCTTTAACGACGCGTTTTAAAATATTTCGACGTAGTAAAATTTTTCACATGACGGAAATATATAACAGCAGACGTAATAAAATTTTTAAGACAGGGTGAGTAGGCTTACAATTAATTTTGCTTTCTCTGCAGTCTTTGGATCCAGGATGTTACCATGTTTGTCTTCTCTAGCTTTTTTCCTTTTCGAGACAATCGATGATTGTACTCGAGTTTCTCCCTCCTCTGTGATTGTTCTTCATGCACAGCCCCAAATTTTTCAGATAACCTTGAAGCTACAAAGGCATCCCATTGAGCTTTCTCTATGAATTTGTATGTTTCAGGGGGCTGCCTTAATTTATCCTGCTCCTTGATGAATGGAAGGATATGAAACCTCGTTAGTGTAGACTTGAAATCCTTCCATTTATTGGCTGCAGAAGATAGCACCATTTGCTTGCCCCCTTTACCAACCACAAAAGCCATGTCAACGGCTTCCCAAATCTGCTCTTTTATATCCTTGGGTATTTGAACCCATTTCTTGTCCGCAAGTGGGACTCTGGAGCGTGCCAACACACCAATGTAGGACTGCATCTCACTATATGCAAGGCCACATGGTTTCCCTTCTTCATTGTACTCAACAACAGGCTTGATTTTTTGAATTTTTCTCTGCACAACACGGGGCATTGTGCTCATACCCCGACCTGACTTTGGCTCCTCAGAAATAGTTGCCGTGCTGCCTGGTTCTGTCTCAGAAGATGAAACAAACTTCATCTTCTTCGAGGACTTGGTTTGAGGATTTACAACTCTAAGCTCCTTCTTCGAGGATTCATTTTTTTTCAAGCCAGACTCCTTACTTTGGGATTGAGAAACCATTGTTACAGACAAATTAAACCTGCAAGTGAAAATATATCAGTGAAATTAAGAAAAACCACGACGATTATTTATAAACTACGACGTATTATAATATTTCAAACGACGTAAGAACAAAACAACCGATGTAATAATAAATTTGCACGGCGGTAATTAATCACCGATGTGATAAAATATTACAACGACGTCAATAATAAACAACCGACGTCTTATGATATAATAAAAAACAGATATTACAACGACGTTAATAATAAAACTTCGCCGTGGTATTGAAAATAAAACGACGTAAATATTAATATACCGTCGTCTATACCACAAAAACAAATTAGGAACAACGTAAAATATTTTCAGCAGAAAAATAATTAAAAAGATTTTCGAAACAAAAACCATTGTTCAGAGAAATCAAACCTGCGATGTATATATCCTTAAAAATCAAAAACAAAAAAAGAATATCATTTTAAAAAACAACGAAGAACACTTTCACACGACGGTAGGGTGACTGACGAACCGTCGTGGTCTATAAATCTAACCGCGTAAATAACAAGCCACCGTCGTCTTATTTAGTTGAAGTAAAAGAACCAGAGTAGTGTTCAAACTTGGAAACTTTTCGTCTTTGTCTGCAAATTTTATCAAACTTGGAAAGAAAAAATGTAAAAAGATTTAAAAAAATGAAAATGTTTTGCGCAAAACAGGAACAAAAATCCTTCCAGAAATGCTTACCCTTTGCTTGCGATGAAAGCTTTCTTCTGGAGTTTGGTGTTTCAGTTCAGAGATGAAGACGAAGAGGAGAGAAGCTTGAAAGTTTTTCTCGAGTTTGGAAACAGTGCAAGTATGGGTCAGGAAGGCGAAAAGTTTAAAATAATAAAAAACCGTTTCATAAAAACGACGCTATTAATAGTATGCGCCCTAGTATGGTACATTATACGTCGCTAGTATTAACACTGCCCTATAATATTACTTTACACGACGCTATGTTTTAATGAAACGACGTTGTTAAATAGAATTACACGACGCATTTTTCTTCAAAAAGATGAATCGTCATTTTCCAATTTACCCAACGACCTTATATTCAATAATAACCACGTCGTTTTAATTACTCATACCGACGTGTAAGTTTTTTAATTACACAATAAATTAATTTTCCAAAAAAATACAACGTCGTTTTTATATAGCGTCGTTGTTAATTTATTTATACGACCTTATTTTAATTTTAAACGACGTTTATGTTATCATATAAACATCGATAATTTAAAAAAACCGACGTGGTATATAAGATTTGTTTATAAATAATGGGTTTTCTGTCTTTCTGTCGTCTTCATTTTTCAATTAGGGTTTCAACTTTTTCTCACCTCTCTGGAGGCACATCATCTAAAAAATTGTCTTTCTGCACAGAAGGAGAACAAGGTTTGCATCAGCCCTCTTTCTCAGCTCTTCCATGATGGGGTTCTCTGGGTTGATCTCCATGGTCTTCTTGCTCGACATGTACCCAGCTGCTCTGTTATCCCTCAAGGCCTGAGCCTTCATGATTCTTTCCATGTTGGCAGTCCAGCACGGTCAGACGATCAGACACCACAACCTTCTCCACTCTGTCACCCAAAACATCCTTCACAACCTTGCAGAGTCCCTCAAACTTCTCTTTCAACTCTTCCTTCTTCTTTGCCTCGTCTTCACTCTCATCAAGTTTGAGACCTTCCTTGGCGGCTGAGACAAGCTTCTTGCCCTCAAACTCCTTGTGAGAGTAATTGGCACATCATCCACTTCTAAAACATTGCCTTTGTTCATTCTGGTTCGATTATGATGAGGAACAATGGTAAAAAACGAATAATGGTTCAATTATGATGAGGAACAGAGTTCATTCTGGTAATGATAGACGAATAATGGCATAAAATTTGTACGTCGTTAATTTAACAAACCGTCGTGGTTAGTACAATTATGTGACAGTAGAGTTATGGATACCGTCGTAGTATAGTATAGTATAATTAAAAAGTCGATAAATTTATATTTACAGTCGTGGTAACTTAATTTAAATCGGCGATTTTTGTTGTAATTAACCGTCGTAGATTCCTTTGAATTTATGCGTCGCTGACTAAGAAAATTGGGTCGTGTTTATTAATTAATTAACACGGCGTCTTATTTTTTTATCATCGTCTTTACTTTCTACGTCGGTGATTTCATAGATGCAGTCGTTGTTTTTAGGTTCAAATTTTAACTCTGAAAAATACCTTTGTAATAAGACGACGCTTTTTTAATTTGGTGCGTCGTGGTTTCAAAATATCTATACATGTGCTGTTTTTTAGGTGTTTAAAGTATGTTTCTACGACGGGTTTCTATTACCGTCGTCTTTTAAAAAACAACGACGGTTTTTTGATCTACCGTCGTTGTTTACTGGTCGTCTTTTGCCCTTTTTGTAGTAGTGCTCTTGTAGCTGGACTTGCATTTGGGCGGCGCATAGAAAGAGAGACGGAAAGAGCAGGGCCACCAGCCATTCTGTATTACTGGCCTGAATTCAATTTCAATCAAGTTCATGCCAAGCCCACCAAACTGTAGTCATTTTAAGTGTAATCAAGAGGCTATCTACGAGCAAATAAAATAAATATTGAACTTCAAATTTTTATTATAGGATGCCAAACACATACAAGATTCAAAAAAGTGACAACATTACGAAAGTTATACAATATCACGTATACATTACATACCAATGCCATCAAGAATTTACGCCTACGGTTTGACTTTCCTATCAAATATTCCTCCTCCATAAGTAGAAATGAAAATCTCAATAAGGAGAGGAAACTGCATCCAAATAAATAAGGTGACTGGAACACTACCAAGAAAAATAATTGGAATAACAATCCATGATTTGTTATGGACCATAATAAAAAGGCCAGAAGAAAAGGCAACCATCATGGCTGCGACAGATATGAATAAGGTGGAAAGGCCTATTATCATCTTTGTTGGCAAGGATTTGAGGAAATCATTTTCTGCATAACGTGACGTAAGGATTCCCAGAAACATCAACACTGAAGTTGTGGAAGAAAATAACGATATAGCATCTGAAACTATAAAAACCATAAATAACCTTTTTTTCAAGAATATGGGAATGCCTGTTTCTCCATTGTTTCCACCAGGGACTGTAAATGCTGAAGCAAACATGATGGTAATAATGAGAGCACCTACAACTGTACAAGAAGTTGCAGTTTCTTTCATCCATCTTTCTCCTTCCTTCACCAACTCCTTGTGGTTCTTTGTAAACAGCTCACGCGGAGAGTCATATAGTCGTTATTATTAGTTTCTTTAAGCCGGGGTGATACTAAAGTCTCGACCTCCTACATTTTGTTGAACAAAAAGATTCATACGAGTAAAAGATTATTACTCTATTCACTACTACAAAAAACGAAATAGACGACGGTAATCCACCGTCGTGTATCATGGTTTACAACCGACGAGAAATCGACCGCCGTCTTTTCATACATGAAATAACGACGGAAAATAACCGACGTAGTTAATATAGTACACGTCAGTAAAATACTAAAACCGACGTAGATTTCATACATAAAACCTAAAAAAGAAACCTTTCGACTATAATAGACGACGGTTTTAGTAAAACACTGACGTTGAAATAATGTTAAATGTCAAAAACAACTACAAAACCGACGTAAATATGTTTATCGACGTCTCTAAATACACAAAAACCGACGTGTAAAACTTAGAAAACGTCTTGGTTAGTAAATACTACGTTCACTAAATGAAAAAACTGACGTCTTAAACATATAACATGGCGTATATTTACATAAACAGACGTAAAAACAACAATAACCACGACCATTTATATCACCACAGACGTTAAAAATGATTTTGACGGCTTGAACACAAAAAAAAACGACGTGGTTAATATAGAACACGTCACAAAAGAACTAAAACCGACGTCGATTTGGTACATAAACGCATAAAAAAGAGACCTTTCGACTATAATAGACGACGGTTGTATTAAAACACAGACGTTTAAATAATTTTAAATGTCAAAAACAACTATAAAACTGACGTAAATAGTTTTATCAACGTCTCTAAATTAAATAAAACCGACGTGTCAAATTTACAAACCGCCGTGGTTAATAAATACTACGTTCACTAAATGAAAAAACTGACGTCTTAAACATATAACATGGCATATATTTACTTGAACAGACGTAAAAACATAAATAACCACGACCCTTTATATCACCACAGACGTTGAAAATGATTTTGACGGCTTGAACACAAAAAAAAACGACGTGGTTAATATAGTACACGTCACAAAAGAACTAAAACCGACGTCGATTTGGTACATAAACGCATAAAAAAGAGAAGTTTCGACTATAATAGACGACGGTTGTATTAAAACACAGACGTTTAAATAATTTTAAATGTCAAAAGCAACTATAAATCCGACGTAAATAGTTTTATCAACGTCTCTAAATTAAACAAAACCGACGTGTCAAACTTAGAAACCGCCGTGGTTAATAAATACTACGTTCACTGATTGAATAAACTGACGTCTTAACGATATAACATGGCATATATTTACTTGAACAGACGTAAAAACAACAATAACCACGACTATTTATATCACCACAGACGTTGAAAATTATTTTGACGGCTTGAACACAAAAAAAAACGACGTGGTTAATATAGTACACGTCACAAAAGAACTAAAACCGACGTCGATTTGGTACATAAACGCATAAAAAAGAGACCTTTCGACTATAATGGACGACGGTTTTATTAAAACACAGACGTTTAAATAATTTTAAATGTCAAAAACAACTATAAAACCGACGTAAATGGTTTTACCTACGTCTCGAAATAAAACAAAACCGACGTATAAAACTTAGAAACCGCCGTGGTTAATAAATACTACGTTCACTGAATGAAAAACTGACATCTTAAACATATAACATGGCATATATTTACTTGAACAGACGTAAAAACAACAATAACCACGACCATTTATATCACCACAGACGTTGAAAATTATTTTGACGGCTTGAACACAAAAAAACGACGTGGTTAATATAGTACACGTCAGTAAAAAACTAAAATCGACGTCGATTTGGTACATAATCGCATAAAAAAGAGACCTTTCGACTATAATAGACGACTGTAATAGACGACGGTTGAAATGAATTATAATGATATACAGAGCTATGAATTAATGTCATACAAAGCTTGCAGAATGAAAATGTGATCGGAATTAAAATGATATACAGAGCTATGAATTAATGTCATACAATTAACTGCATAACTAATGTCATACATTACAACAATCAATCAATCCATATATCTTCACACCCATCTCTAATGTTCTCACTCCCAAACTCACCCACTAGGTCATCAAATGTGTCAACATTTGGTATCCCTCTAGAAAATGGCTCACACTCAATTCTAATATCACCTAGCACATCATCACCAATAACATCATTATATTCTCTATTAGGCATTGATAACACTACCGACCAACCACGATGCATTGGGTCGTCAACATAAAATACTTGTTTGACTTGAGAAGCCATAACAAATTGGTCATTCCTATGTCCAATTTTACTCAGATCTACAAGGGTAAATCCAAGTTCGTCGACTACAAGGCCCGAAGTGTTATCTATCCAATCACACCTCAAGACTGGGATTCTAAACTTTTGGTAGTCAAGATCCCAAATTTCTTGAATAACCCCATAAAAACCCATATTGGAGACAATAGGGTTTTTATCCTTGGCACTAGCAACTTGCATAGTATGTGCAAGTAAATAAACTCCACTATTTTGGACAGTTCGCACATCATCCTGTGCCTTGGTGCTAAATTTGACACCATTAATAAGATAGCTCCTATATGATGGCACTACCATGCTTGGACCAGCTGCTAACCATCTCAAATTTTCTGATATGCCATTATAATCTTCCCCATTAAATTCATTTTGAACCTACAAATTAAACATATATATTAATTCAATCTAACATATATATAGAAAGAAAGAAAATTAAAATAATAAATTGAATATGTCATTCAATAACATATATACCTTAACACGTAGCCATTGAATGAAAGTGCTATTGTGCTTATCTTGTAGCCACTTTGTTCTCTTTCTAAATTTCGAATAAGTGGTCTTGATGTGGATCATATGTTCCCTACAATTGACACGAAAAAAACACGCATTACGGTCCCTCATATATAAGATAAATATAAGGAGTAATAATATTTAACATGGCTACATATATATGAAAAATTAAACTCATACGTACTCGATATAAGGTAGGACTTCCTCCGTATTCTCCAAGACATATAGATGTGCCTGGTTCAACAAGTCCATATCAACTAAGCCCACTGTGCAACCTGATAATGGCTTTGAAACTCCCATATTCTGGCTTGAAGGCACTCCAACTGTACTAACATCAGATAAATGGTCGGTACAAAACTCTACAGCTTCTTCAGCTATATACCGCTCAGCAATGCAACCTTCGGGACGAGTACGATTCTGAACATACCCCTTTAGCACTTTCATATATCTTTCAAACGGATACATCCATCTAAAATATACTGGCCCACATAGACGAACTTCTCTGACAAGATGTACTACTAGATGAACCATGATATCAAAGAATGAAGGGGGAAAGTACTTCTCAAGCAAACATAAAGTAACTACTACATCTTCTTCCAACTTATCTAGCTTGGAAACATCTACCGTCTTTGCACATAAAGCATTGAAGAAGAAGCACAATCGAGTTATTGCATACCTTGCAGGCTTCTCCAAAACAGAACGAATTGCCACAGGGAGCAATTGTTGCATCAAGGTATGACAATCATGAGATTTAAGGCCAAGAAGTCTTGAATCTTTTAAAGATACAAGATTTTTTATATTTGAAGAATAACCTTCAGGAACCTTCATACCATAAAAAGAATTGCAAACCGCTCTCTTCTCTGCTCTTGACAAATTCCAAGGCCCTGGAGGCAAGCGAGTACGTCTTTCTCCATACTCGGGTTGCAAATCAATTTTTACCCCCATGTTCAATAAGTCTAACCGAGCAGCAATCCCATCTTTATTTTTTCCAGGGATCTCTAGCAATGTACCAATGATACTATCGCAAACATTCTTCTCAATGTACATAACATCTAAGGCATGCCTCACAGGGAGGTATTTCCAATACTCGAGATCAAAGAATTTTGATTTCTTCTTCCAACAAACTCTATCACCATCATTCTCACCAACACTTCCCCCAATTTTCGAGCCCCATATGTAATTAATATCTTCAACCATATGCAGCACTTCTTCTCCTGTTAATGGCTCAGGGGGCATGCCATATTCAGGTTTCCCATTAAAAGCTGCACGTTGCCTCCTATATGGATGATTGATTGGTACCCACTTTCTATGCCCAATGTAACAAATTTTGTGGCCATTTTTCAACTTGTGACTAGGTGTATCATCGCCGCATATTGGACAAGCTTTATATCCTTTAACAACACAACTAGATAAGTTTCCATAAGCGGGAAAATCATTAATTGTCCACAGTAATGCAGCTCTGAGTGTAAAGTATTCTCCTATGTGGGCATCATACACTCCTCTAATCCCATCCCACAGAGATTTCAAATCATCAATCAAAGGCTCTAAGTAGACGTCTATATCATTTCCGGGCTGTTTAGGACCGGAAATCAGTATAGTCAACATCATGAACTTCCGCTTCATGCATAGCCATGGTGGGAGATTATATGTAACTAACATAACTGGCCAACAACTGTATCTGCTACTTAAAGAACTGTGGGGATTGAATCCATCAGATGAGAGAGCCAATCTCAAGTTTCTTGGCTCATTACCAAAGTCGGGCCATTTTTCATCAACAAGTTTCCAAGACGGGGAATCCGCTGGATGAGACATATAACCGTCAACTGATTTTCTTGCAGCATGCCAAGTCAAACTCTTAGCTGTCTTATGTGATTGAAACATCCTTTTAAACCTTGGAATTGGAGGAAAATACCACACCACCTTCGCTGCCACACCCTCTTTCAAGAACCCATCCTTGGTTTCCTTCCACCTTGAGATACCACAAGTAGGACAATTAGTTGCATTCTCATACTCCTTCCGATACAAAATGCAGTCATTGGAACATGCGTGGATTTTCTCATAACTCATCCCTAAAGCAGACAAAGTCTTTTTTGCCTCGTACATAGAGGAAGGTAGTGTATTTCCTTCTGGAAGAAATTCTCCTTGAAGTATCAATAATTCTGTAAAGCAAACATCACTCATCCCATGTTTTGCTTTCAAATTATATAACTTCACTAAAGCCGACAACTTCGTGTACTTACTGCAACCAGGGTACAAGGGTTCATCGCCATCCCCAATCACACTGGCAAACTCATAAGGATCAGATCCAATATTGGCAAAATCATTATCATCCATCCCTAATTCTTCAGAAACATAACTAAACCTACTTTGCTCATCTTCTTCCACATTTCTACTAGCATTGGTAGTCCATTCCCAAGGTTCTCCGTGCCATCTCCAAATCTTATAGCTTTGGTCAATTCCATTAAAGTATAAGTGTTCCCTTATAATTCCAACCCCAAACAATCGAATATTCCCACATTTAACACATGGACAACGAATCTCAGTTGTATTTCCAATATTTTGTAACGCAAAATTCAAAAATCCTTCCACCCCTAACTCATATGCCTTCGATCTTCTATCCGCATGCATCCATGACTTATCCATCTTACACTCTATCAAATTCATATAAATATATATATATTAAAGTGGAAAGACCAGCAATGAAACACTACCTCATTCAAATAGCAGAGAACAAAATGAAAATTAAATATAAAACATGGAAAAGACGACGGTTTATAAAAATAATCGTCGTTTAATATACATTCCGACAACGGCATCTATAGTCACCGTCGTCATTAAGATACCCAGACCCAGAAATTTGAACGGTGTTCTGGTAGCCTAAAGACGACGTTTAATGGAGAAACAGTCGTCTTTAGGCTACCAGTTGCGGCTTAAAACGTAGACGACGGGAGTAAATGAACAACCGACGTATAATAAACATTTGGACGACGGTTTGATCCTTCAACCGTCGTCGTAGTTAAAAAAAAAAACAGCTTAAATCTCCCATCCCCATTCCTTTTCCAAGAACCCATGGCCAAACAAACATAAAAGAACCCAAACAGAGAGCAATTATTACAAGATTGCAAACACCAAAACCCTAATATAGCTACCAACGAAAACATTTATGGATTTAAGAAGAGATTAGGGTTGTACTTACATGGATATTGAGAGAGAGCTGCGAGAATATAACAACTGCTTCAGAGAGAGCTTGGAGAATCTACGTACCCAATGCTTTGAGAGAGAGCTTGGAGAATCTACGTACCCAATGAGAGATCTTGAAAAATCTACGTACCAAATGCTTTGAGAGAGATCTTGGAGAATCTACGTACCCAATGCTTTGAGAGAGAGCTGAGAGAATATAACAAAAGCTTGAGACAGAGCTGAGAGAATTAGGATTAATTAATTATATACCGTCGTTGTTATTTCTATTACACGTCATTTTGTTGTATATAGCTGACGTTTTTTTTTATACAAAGGCGGATATTTAGAAATATCAGCCTTTGTATATTATTACGACGTCGATAAGGTTATACTAACGGACGTAGTATATGAGTACAAATTCATTTATACAGGATGAATTAATTATAAACCGTCGTTGTTTTGACTATTACACGTCGTTTACTGCAATACGACCATTGTGTACACGTATGAGACGTGTAAATTAGAATCAGACGTCGGTGTTTGGGAACTAAACAAATTTTTAAACAAAATTTAATTTTGTTGATTTTTGTTCTCTTGATTACAACAAAATATTTATATACATTTTAAACAATCTAAATTAAACATTGTTCATAAATATTTATCTACATCAATTATCCTTTGGTAATTGCTTGTTCACGAATTCTGCCCATTCATGCCTAACTTCGTCAATATCCTTTTGTGTATACTGAAGTTTATCTTTTTTCTTGTCAAACTGCAAAATAAACCAAAAAACCGACGTGTTAAAAGAATACAAACGACGGTTAAACAAAAATATGACGTAGTAAAATAAAGAAAGTATATCTAAAATGTTGCGTTTTACCTTCTTTTCGAAATTTAGGTCTGGATCATGAATTATATCTCTCATGAATCGCATCACGTAATAGCCACACTCTACACTTGTTGGTTGTTCAGGAGTGCCGTGTAGATTTTTCCAAATGGCCTGCTGTTTACGTGAATTTTTGTTTATATGAATGTTAAACATTTTAATTGACCTGTTACAAGAAAACAAAGGGTGTTAAATACAAATAGTAACCGTCGTGGTAAATCAGTCAAAACGACGGAGTTTTTTAAACCAAGACGTTATATTTTGTTTAAAACGGCGGTAAAACCTAACCGTCGTTGTGTAACGTTATAACGTCGGTAAGAGTAAAAAACGTCGTATGACGAAAATTGTGCAGAAAAAATTAAAACGTTCTTAAATAAAACGCAAACGACGTGGTAGTTAAATTAAAACGACGTTTTTAAGAAAATACTGACGTGGTAGTTAAATTAAAACGTCGGTAATATCTTCCCGTCGTTATATTATATAATAACGTCGATATTAGTAAAAACCGTCGTTTATTTAAATACTTTATAGGAAAAATCATAAATCAGAAGAAATCAACTTACGTATTCACTATATTTTTCATTTCGTCGTCAACCATGCGTTTTGGCAGTGAATTCATGTAATAGGCAGTCTCTGTTAATGGTCTCACAATTACCATCACCCAATGACCCCTGCACATAATGATTCATATTAGAAAGAAAAATATTAGAAGCCTGGATTATAAGGCAGTGAATTCATGTAATAGGAAAATACTTTAAATGGTACTAACCCTGGATTATAAGGGACCAAGAAAAATTGATTCCCATCTGCTGTATTCAGGCGGTTTGACAGGTTTTTTATTCGGTCTGATATTGATCCAACTCCAGAGCTCACTAGCCCAGGGTCCACGAGGCCAACAAGGTTTACAAGATTTGCCATTTTTAAATAGTCAAATAGGAACCTAAATATATGAAAGTCAATTAAATGAGATTTTAATTTAAAAGAAAGGAAAATGTAAAACAAAATGGGATTAGGGAGAATTACCTCATGTATACTGATATCACTGTGGTTCCTATCTCAACCATTGAACCAAACTGAAAAACATCCTCAGTGAAGAGGAAGGTATCATGCTCAATGCCAAACACTTCCCTGGGCATGTGAATTGTTAGAGCCTCGTTACCATTAGGCAACAACTTGGTCTGGAAATGTTGGCATAAGGCTAAAAGAGGAGGCGGCATATCTAGCTTTGAGAGATCCTGTTTAAAGAAATTAATAAAGAAATATAAGTTAGTTTGTGTGTGAACTAAAATAAACGACTCTAACTAAACAAAAAAAACAGACGTGGTATATAATATAAACGACGGTTTCTCGTTAATACTGACGTTGTATTGAATTTATAACGTCGCTATTCTATAGAAAGGTCGTCTAATATAAATACAGTTAATGAAATCATGAAATGAACGACGGTTTATAAAAGCGTCGTGGTATATAACTAAACACGACGTGTCTTGTAAGAAACAGACGTATTTACCGTCGTTATTTTAAATTTTAACGTCGGCTATTAAAAGGAGCGACGTCTTTTTAAAATTTAAAAAGCAGAAATATAAATAAGCAGAGATTTTACCGTGTCCTCTTTCTCTTTTGCAGCAGTATCAGCTTCAGGCTTCGGATCTTCTAATTCCAAAGCTAGGGGTCTGATATTAGTGGCCCCAGAGCAACTTGCCTTATCAGACATTGGATTTTTTGGGCTTTGATCTTGAGGGGGTAAAATAATTGGAGGAATTGGGGTTTGGAGCATCTGGCTGGGATCAAAACTAGGAACTAGTTGACGGATATATGCCAACAAAGTCTCCCTCTCTGCTCTGACTGCTTCCATTATAGTTTCCCCTGACTTCGCCTCAATCCTCAAGGTCTCTTCTCTGACTGCCTCCCTCACACTTTCCTTCAATTTGTCACCAAATTTCACTCTCTGCTGCTTCGGCAAATTGAAGAACTGAGTTGGGGTAACGCCAGCACCAGCTCCTCTGACTCTCCCACCATGCTCCGGGGTTCCCAAAGCCAGAGTCAAGATATCATTGCTCCCGGAGACAGTCAGAGTGCCTTCGGAGACTTGCTTTTGCAAATCATCCTAAAAGAAAGAAAGAGAGATTGTTAGAACCTGAGAAGGGTGTATGACAGATACATATACCGACATTGTAAATTATAAACAACGACGGTTGTTTGTACCATATCTGATCCTCCACTCATTCAGCGACACGTGGATCATGAGAACTCACCCAAGTACCCAAGGCCTCGAACAATCGGCATCGGCTACGGATGGAATTGTCTCAAAGCTACCAACAGCTGCTACAGTCCCATCTTGTCTGCAATCGGTATCCCCTACCGATTCTGCACAATCAACCTCGAAGCACCCGCCCGAAATATCTAAGGACTCGTGTCAGCCCCCTAGGGCCCTCCCACGAGTCCCACATCGAAAGAAAGTACTAAGAGCATACAAAATGCCCTCTATAAATACACCCCTTCACCACAGTACAGGGGTAAGACTTTTCAGCTTGACTTTTATACTTTTATATGGTCAACAGCAAGAGCTCTTAGAAACAATCTTACTTTGGCATCGGAGGGTCTTAGGCTGGTTCCACACCGGTTCCATAGACCTCACGAGTCTTAGCTTCCTTCTATTCAGGATCAGCATCCGAAGACAGGAAGAATCTCCATCTATCACTCAATCGATCTCCTAGATCGTCTACATCACCTGTAAGTTGCACTCATCTTTATCTGTTCAAAGTTCCAGTGCCAACAGATTGGCGCCGTCTGTGGGAATCGCTTATCGATTAACCCATATCTCAAACCACTTAAACTCTGAGACCAAAAAATGAATCCATCTTCGGCCCTCCCTACCGATGGCCCCATTCTTGGCCCCGGTGGTGAGCCAAGCACAGCTCCTTTACTCCAAACGCCACGAACAGAGACACCTGCTCGGCCAACCACTCTGGAGGCTCGCATGGAGACTCTACAGCAGGAAATGGCAAAGATGCAGGAGCATAACAACATCCTCGCCTCTAAACTTGATGACACACAGAGGCAACTGCACGATCAACAAACGCACTCCACCCAACTGCAGATCGGTTTGGAGCAAACCATGCAGCATCGGCAGGAGAAGTCGTTTAAAAGCGTGAGGAAGCCCAGTGCTCAGGAAAGAGGGAAACAGCAGGTCGCAGACAAACCAACTGCCTCCCGAAGGCTGTTCGTACCCTCCCCAAGGGAACGCCATCCGGCACCTCGAGTTTACTCCGATTGTCGCGACAGGATCAACGAACGGCGCAAGGAACGGCAGCCCTCACCCATCCAGATCCAAGCGAAACTCAACGATCGGCATCTAGAGGCTCTCGGACCGAAATCCCCCCTTCGCCGAAGGTATGAGATGGTCGGCCTGGAAGAAACGGACGAATCAGACTATGTTCCTACTTCGCCAGGGACCACAATCTCCTCCCGATCAAATAGAAGGGACGATCGGCACACCGACGGTTACAGGAGAAGCCCCAGCCGAACGGTACACCACCAGGGACCACAATCTCTAGGCCACAATACTGGCCACCACCCAGGAAACCGAGCGATCGAGCCCTTCGGAGATGATCTTCCATCTACCGATCCCACCATTCGCCTCCTCCTACAGAAGATGAACCGCATTGAGGAGGAACAGAATCAGGCAAGAACACCGACTTGGGGAACGGTACAGCCAGGACCGTTCACCAATCGCATCCGAACTTTCAGACACGAAAAGGAGGTTCAAGCACTTCGGATATCATTCTACTCCGGGGTGGAGGACCCTGTTACTCACATTCACACCTTCCAATCGGCCTTAGGTTGCAAAGGGCTGACGGACGAGGGCCAATGCTTACTATTCCCCTCCACCCTGACCGGCGCAGCTCTCAATTGGTTCTACCGAATGGAGCCAGGTACGGTTGATTCATTCGATCAGTTGAAGCAGACATTCCTCAACCACTTTATGATTCAGACCGATCGCTTATACTCTGCCGATGATCTCTATACCGTTCGGCAGCAGGACGATGAGCCATTGAGAGAGTATGCGGCTAGGTTCAGCCATGAATACTCCCGATGCCCAGAGACTGACGATAGAGCAGCCTTCGGCGCCTTCAAAAGCGGTCTTCGGTCATCTCAGTTTCGGTATCTGGTCCATAGCAGCAATTGGACCACTTACTCCGAGTTAATGAAGCAGGCAGCTATTCACGCCAAGGCCGAACATTTTAACTCCAGGGGATCGGCTTCGGCTCTACCAACCAAAGCGGCATCAATCGATCAACCTCCAACGCAACACTATGACCGATTCCCGGCGAACCGATCAGCAAACCAGGCCTCCTACCGAACTGCAGCCCCTGTCCCTGCTTTTTCCACACCACGAAACAAGCGGAAGGACCACTTCCGGGATCGGCAGGACAACAACAAAAAGGGCAAGGACCCCGACAGGCGAAACGCCTTCGGCGATCCGAAGAAGAATCTGCCTGAGGGAATCTTCACTTTGCTCAACACTACTTACGAGCACGTTCTCCTGACCGAAGGGGATATGATACCGAAGCCGAACAACCGTAAGCTTCCTCGACAGAACGAGAAGGACACCGGGGTGTTCTGCCGATATCATCAATACAACGGCCACGACACCGAATCGTGTATAGCACTTCGAAAAATTATCGAAAGCCTCATCAACGACGGCAAACTGAATCAGTACTTGGGCCCTAAACCAGCAACGGACAAACCATCCAATCGGCAGATCAATATGATCAGTGGAGGGACTCCCATCGCTGAAACTAGCAATCGGTCTGTAAAAAACTACATTCGTGCCGTTCGGCATCCCCAGATCCTGAGCATAACGGACGGACGCAATGACAAAATTCAGCGGAACGGTTGGGAACCGATCGCCTTTTCTGAAGAAGAGGAACGAGGAATCATCTTCCCCCACTCTGACCCCATGATCATACGGGCTGATATCTCAGACTTCGATGTGGGCCGAATCCTCATAGACACAGGCAGTTCAGTCAATGTGCTATTCGCCGACGCTTTCAGCGCCCTCGGCATAGACCCTCGGCATCTGAACAAAGACATCACACCTCTCCTAAGCTTCTCTGGCGACGTGGTTGAACCAATCGGAAGCGTTCAGCTCCCATTCGCCGTCGGCACCATCCCCCGACGAACGATCATCTACACCCATTTCCTAGTGGTCGACTGCCCAACGGCATACAACGCTATCATCGGCAGAACGGCACTCACGAAAATGAAGGCCATGCTGTCACCACACATGCTCCTCCTCAAGTTCCCCACACACGCTGGCGTTGGCCAAGTGCGAGGGGATCAATTGAGCGCACGGACATGTTACGTTTCGGCAACCAAGGAATCGGCAAGGGCTACGCTCCGGGAAACATATTCGGTCGCCACCAACATGAGCCTACCGAACGGCAGGGGAACGGACAAACCAGATGACCCCCGGGATGAGGCCGTGACCCCACAAGCGCAACCTGCCGAAGATTTAGAATCGATCACCCTCTCCGAAGCACAACCAGACCGACAAGTCCGCATCGGTACCAACCTGAGTTCGGCACTGAGGACCGATTTTATCACCTTCTTGCGCGCCAATACAGAAGTCTTCGCTTGGTCGTACGATGACATGCCTGGCATCGCCCCGGACGTCATCAGCCACAAGCTCAGCATCTGCCCCACTTTCAAACCCATCAGACAGAAACGGCGGGCCTATGATGCCGAACGGTAGGCGCACATTGGATGATTCCTCAATCACCTCTCGTGCCGAACGGTAAGCGCACATTGGATGATTCATCAATCACCTCTCGTTCCGAACGGCAGGCGCACATTGATGAGTTCTCACTCACCTCTCGTGCCGAGCGCCGTCCTTTTTCCAAGCTCACTCGCTCAGGTACTTGAGGGACTACATGCCACCATCGCCAACAACAAGACCATTGAGTCCGGATCAGGAGGCCGAAGACAGATTCAAGTCCCCAACCGAGAAGCTTCTCAATCGGCAACTTGGGGGACTACTGTTTGTACCATATCTGATCCTCCACTCATTCAGCGACACGTGGATCATGAGAACTCACCCAAGTACCCAAGGCCTCGAACAATCGGCATCGGCTACGGATGGAATTGTCTCAAAGCTACCAACAGCTGCTACAGTCCCATCTTGTCTGCAATCGGTATCCCCTACCGATTCTGCACAATCAACCTCGAAGCACCCGCCCGAAATATCTAAGGACTCGTGTCAGCCCCCTAGGGCCCTCCCACGAGTCCCACATCGAAAGAAAGTACTAAGAGCATACAAAATGCCCTCTATAAATACACCCCTTCACCACAGTACAGGGGTAAGACTTTTCAGCTTGACTTTTATACTTTTATATGGTCAACAGCAAGAGCTCTTAGAAACAATCTTACTTTGGCATCGGAGGGTCTTAGGCTGGTTCCACACCGGTTCCATAGACCTCACGAGTCTTAGCTTCCTTCTATTCAGGATCAGCATCCGAAGACAGGAAGAATCTCCATCTATCACTCAATCGATCTCCTAGATCGTCTACATCACCTGTAAGTTGCACTCATCTTTATCTGTTCAAAGTTCCAGTGCCAACAACGGTTTTTATTAAATGACAGACGTGGTATTAATTTAAAACGTCTATATATAAATACCGTCGTTGTTTATACTTTACAACGTCGGTATATAAAAATACGTCGTATATTCAAAATAAAACAGATTAAGACATAAATTAAAAACCGTCGTATATTCAAAGTAAGACGACGGATTATTAAACAAACAGACGTAGATGTACAATTCCATACGGCTGCACAAAATTACCGTCGTTGTATAATCATTCTAACGTCTAGATAAGATAAAACCGTCGTAAGTTTTAATGAAGAAGTGAAAAAACTCGATTGAAATATGCATTCTTTTCCAGAAATTGTGCACCACAAAATTCAGTGAAATAGACAGAGAGAGGGAGAGTGTGTGCGTGAGTAAACTTAAAACAAAAATGCAGTTCATAGAATAATTTAATCCGTCGTATTAATTCTATCTAGACGTCTACTTTATTCAAAAACCGACGTCCTATTCACTTTTAAACGTCCGTAAATTAAGCCTGTCGTGGTGTTCACTTTATAACGTCGCTTATATAAATATAAACGACGTCTATACCAAAATAAAACACTCTGTTTTTCAAATTTAGAACAGAGTTAGTGAGACTTACGATTAGTTTTGCCTTCTCTGCAGCCTTTGGATCAGGGATGTTTCCTGATTTATCTTCTCTTGCTTTCTTCCACAGAACAGCTCGATCGATTTCTTGACCTTCGGGCATGGTTTCTACCAATTGGTCCGCCAAACCAACATACCCTTTTCTAGACAACCTATGGTTGTACTCCAATTTCTCCCTCCTCTCCTTCTGCTCAGCATGCTTAGCTTCAAAATTTGGGGTTAACCTTGAAGCTACGAAGGCATCCCATTGCGATTTCTCTATGAACTTATAAAGCGCAGGGGTTTCTCTTAACCTCTCCCTGTCATGTGCGTAAGGAAGGATATACTGCCTAGTTACGTTATACTTGAAATCCTTCCATTTTTTGGCGGCAGACTGCAAGACCAAGTTCTTGTAACGATCCCCAATAACATAGGACATTTGAACAGCTTCCCAAATCTGCTCCTTCACGTCCTTGGGTAATTGTTTCCATTTCTTGTCCACAAGAGGGACTCTGGTGCGTGCCAAAACACCAATGTAAGACTGCATCTCAACAGCAGCCTCGCCATGTGGTTTGCCATCTTTATTGAACTCAACCACAGGCTTAACCTTCTCAATTTTCCTCTTCACAACACGGCTCATTGTGCTGATACCGCGGTCAGATTTTGGCTCCTCAACAAATGTGGCTGTGCTCGAGTCTTTCTCTGAGGTTGAGGAATATCTCATCCTCTTCGAGGGTTTGCTTTGAGTTGATTTTTCAACTTCCACTAAACCTGTTTTGGGTTCATCCCCTTGTGCCATTGAACCTGCTGTGGCCTTTGACGCTTCAGCTTCCTTGTTTTGAGATTTCGAAACCATTTTTGATTAATCTGCCAGAAAAACAACGTCGGTTATTAAAAATAAACGACGTAATAATATAAAAACAACGACGGTTTTATATATTTCATGACGTAAATATTCATAAACTACGTCGGTTATTAAATTACAAAACTAGTGTACTTCTCTCACTAGACGACGGTTTTATCTTGTTTCCGACGTATTAATTGTCACACCATGACGGTTTTAGCCACCGTCGTGGTGTGTCCATTCCATCGTCGAAAACAGGACAGAACTGTCGTCTTTTGGCGTCGTGAGGGTATCTACTTATGTATTTAATCAAAACCAGTGAAAGATTTCTTCAATTTGACAGAATCTAGTTTCCAGACAACTACGGCATGCAAATGAAAAGTAAAAAAAGGGAAGAGAGTGAGAAAAAACCTTGAATAACACCGGCGTGCAAAGAAATGTTTCCTTCCGACGAAGACGAAGACCAAAATGGTGATTTGGACGATGAAGACGATGATTCAGACGATGATGCTAGGTCAGGTGACGAAAATGGTGATTTGGGAAATGAGAGGGAAACTACGATACTTTATCGGGAAGTGAAAACCGTAAAATATTAGGTCAGGTGACGAAAAGTTTATATATTTTCCCAGAGTTCAATACAACGACGTTGTCATTAACAAACCGCCGTATTATTTTGTTATAACGACGGTAGATAATTCATAAATGACGTGGTTATCACAACTGCCGAAAGACTTTTGGAATTCCGATGTGGTTATGACGGCGCTTTTTTTCTCGAAACTGACGTTGTACTTGTAATTTCAACGACTGTGTATTTTAATAAACCGACGTGGTTACTTTGCGGTTCTGAAAACGACGTCGTTCTCTTTTTAATACGCGCCAAATGACTTTTGGATTTCCGACGTGGTTATGACGGCGCTTTGTTTCTCTAAACTGACGTTGTACTCTTAAATTCAACGACTGTGTATTTCAATAAACCGACGTGGTTACTTTGGTTTTGTTCTCTTTTTAATACTCGCCAAATGACTTTTGGATTTCCGATGTAGTTATATCTAAACTGACGTTGATTAGTCAAATATGACGTCGCTATGTATATTAGAACTGACGTGGATATTTACTCCATTTTGTTTAAATAGGATTTTTTAACGCGGTTGTTAACTCTCAGTTTTCAATTAGGGTTGCAAAAATTGTCTTTCTGAAAGCAAATGGGTTTGCAGAATGATTCCTCACAAGACCAAGCATGGGTTTGCTACATCCTCCTGTGTAGCAAGGGTGAAACCAGCTTGAGAACCCGCGTGGGTGTTCCTGATGCTCGCAGAGACGGACTCAGGTGGTGGCTGTAGCTGGGAGTGGGTTTGAGGTTCAGAATGAGTAGGTGGTGTCTATTCATTCTGAACCTCAAGCCCACTCCCAGCTTCACCCCAAAGGCACAACCCACAACAGGTTCTAAGGCTGGTTCCACCTTGCTACACAGGAGTTTTGAAGTTGATCACTGTGGAAAAGGGGACTACAATGTAACCAGGAATCGAGGAGTGAGGGTTCACACTTTGTTGATTTTGATTTTGTTTTTCAGGAATCGAGGCTGTGCAGGAGCTTGAGAACAAGAGGAAGGAGAGGGCCCAGCTTGCATATGAGAGGAAGAAACAGTTTGTTGATTTTGATTTTGATTTTGTTTGCCACGATGTATTTGCCAAATTTGTGTTCATATTTAACACGAAGAGATTTGCATTTTAAGATGAAAATGTTGTTGAGGATTGAGAATTAAATTTTGTTTTGTGTTAAGAAAGATATTACCAAAATAAAAGAAAAATTAATTAATTTTAAAAAGCTATAAACATAAGACGGCGGTTTACAGAGAGGGCAGACGTATAAATTGAAAAAATACGACCGTAATTTGAACTTAGGACGTGGTAAATAAAAACGACAGTAGTGTTGTAGGTACCGTCGTAGTATACTCCAAAATAATAAGCCGGCGGTTTACAAAGAATGCACCGTCGTAGTATACAGACGTTGATTCCACTATATTATACGACGTGGATTAAGAACAGTTGGTCGTGTTTAGTTAGGAGTTAACACGGCAGGTTTTTTGGTGAACTGTCGTCTTTATTTTCTACGTCAGTGTATTCATACCTGCTGTCGTTGTTTTTTGGTCAGATTTTAACACTGAAGAAATCCTTTTTTTAAAACGACGGTTTTTTATTTGTACGCGTCGTCTTTTAAAAATATTGAACAGTAAATCACTTATCCACGACGGTTTTTTTTTATACCGTCGTCTATTTAAATACAACGACGGTTTTATGTTATGCCGTCGTCTTTTTCTGGTCGTCTTTTTCCATTTTTGTAGTAGTGATTTTTCCAATAATCAACCCTTGAATCTTTGAAATTTGAGAAGCCATACAAATCCAAACCATTAGAGAGCAGAGGTAACAAGAAGAGTAGCATGCTGACCGTAAAGTAACTTGAATAAGACATCTTAGGGCCGACCTTTATTCTAATTTTTCTTTTCATTCTGCATTTGAAGTTTCGACTAGAAAATGCATTTGATGCATAAGTTTTCAATATTGGAATGAATAAACTACTAAATGTAACTGTGCTGACCACTTTTTAGAGTATCCATAATGAGCTTCCTAAATGACCTCTTTAGACAAATTTTAGGAAGGAATTGGAAAAATACAACTCCTACCATCTCCCTATCCCCCTCCTAAAATATGAAGACTTCTAGGAGCTCCTAAACCTTTAATTAACGCTAACTATTTTTTATATTATTCTTTTTTTTTTATAGAGAGAGAGAGACCAATTAAAAAATAGTTATAACATTTATGACTCCCTAAACTAGAGAGTATAATTGGAGTTAAAATTTTATAGAGAGTATCTAAAATAACGTTTATATATGTTTAGCTAAATTTTAACTAAAAAATAGAGCGCGCGTGATTATATAGGAAAGCTAATTCATAAGAGTGAAAAAAAAATAAGTCTGAATTTTATAGAATATGTTCTGACCTAGAACCATTGCAGTTCTCTCTGCATTTGCAAAGCTGCACCCGAGATATTATCGAGCTTTGCCAATGGGGATAGCATCCCGGCCACATGTAGAGCGCAATTGCTAGACGTATCTTCAAAATTTCCAACCAATGTTCTATTTCTTTTATCGAGTCTATTAATAATAAGGCTATAATTTTTTTCTTGGCGACATTCAATGGCAAAATGAACGAGGTTGCTTCCCACTTGATTAGAATACCAAATGAGATTTGGTCTTGCTTGCAATACTTTGTCAGTAAACTCGAACATCCCTAGCTCGATAGCTCTAAAAATTGCTCGAAGTACATAATCATAGCTATGTGGATGTTTTATCACTTCACACATGTGACGTAGGAATTCACGTGATTGAATATGGGACTGTTTTATTTCGCGTATGTGGTTGATTCCTAGGTTGGCATTGAAAAAAAACCATGTCAATAATTCATGAAAAAAATTTATTGCTAAAGCAATTAATGGAGAACAACGGAAATATGAAAAAAATATATATACATATATATTGTAGCATACCCAAAAGTTCAAGGAGATTTGATTTCAAACCTTGCAAGAAACCTACCACTGCAATGGAAATTCAAAATCTAAATATAAGATGGTGAAAGCTGTATGTATCTCTGTTAATTAGATGATGACAAAATGTGTAAAAGGGAAGAAGTATATTAGCTCACTTGAAAAGTTTCATAAAATGGGTGCAAGGATGCGAACAACCGGGTGTTGCATAACCCCTTATCCCACCGGGTGTAGCATCCCGAAAAACAAGCGGGCCACGTGACCCTCGCAAAATATATTCGGGCATGAGCACGCACACGACTTTTCAGTTATTTTTTCTAAACGACTAGGTTTTGAATAATTCAATATATGTTTTTTTTTTTTTTCTAACTGATTGTTCATCCACGCGTCGTTGTTGATGTAAAATTTCAACAGCTAGTTTTCCAATTATCCAAAATTGCAACTCCTTTTTTTGTTTAATCTAATCATATGTTCCCTATAAACACCCAATTAATTGCAATAAAAAAATTCACCACTCTTCTTTCATTTGCTCAAATTTCAAAGACATTTAAATTTAGTTAATTAAATTATGAAAAACAGAAAACTCAATTCAGGATTTGCTGTTGACAGTTGTGTATAGGAAGCCCTTGCCCTAGGAAAAGAGATTGTTTGTGGAGGCATCTAATTGATGATGGTGCTGCCCATACTTCACCAAGGACCATTATTTGAGATTTTAATGAGATTCTTTTGCTCAGATGAGAGGAAATGTGGAAATGATCGATGGAAACCGTGTAGCCTTCCTCATTGGATTCAGGCTCATAAACTTGTGGACCTTGGATTTATTTGCAGCCCTTTAGTCATTGACTGATGTTAGAATTAGTTAGTAAGTTGTTGTAATCAGTTAGAGCCTTATAAAGCTTAACTCTCTGTATTGTAAAGTTAACTGAGAAAATAATACAGATTTGTTCATCTTCTTCTTAATTCTCTCTCTACTTCTCTTTTGTTAACATGGTATCAGAGCCCTTGGTGGCTCACGCCTTCTCGATCTACCTGAGTTCTTTGTCTTCCGCCTTCTTACTCTGATCTTCTTCTTCATCTTCTCCACTTCTCCTCTCTGCCACACCTCATTTCTAATCTTCTTCTTCGTTCTGCAAAACCTAATTTCTTCAATTGCAAATCTGCAAAACCTAATTTCGTTTCCTGTACCTCTTCCCAACTTCGTTTCTTCCTAAAGCTTTCAGCTATGGCTTCTTCTCTCAAGGTTGATGGTTTCCTTGGCTTCTTTAGTGTTTCTATTCAGCTTGTTTTTTTGGGATTTTCAGTCTCATATTTGATTCGAGGACGTCTCAATTGGGTTTTGTTGCTGATTTTGGGATTATACTCAATTGATACTCGGTTTTGGGAATTTTCAATGTACTTGATCAATTCCGAGCTTTTCTGCTTCCCCCTTCCAATCTCTACTCATCTTTGTTCTCTTGCTTCTGGTTCTTTGGCTTTTCTTTCTTCACGATAGTGCCAAGAATTGTTCTCTACGCTTTGCCTACTACATGTTCGCTCTATTGCCTCATCGACTGTTCTTTGCAACTCTTTCTTTCTTTCTGTTGTTCAACAAGATGGTGACTCCTACTCAACTTCCACTTGTTCAATCTCCGATTACAACTCTCATTCCTACTGTTTCTACATACATCTGTGACAGTCAGGCTTGCTGATACAGATTATTGGACTTGGCATTTCCAAATGAATCTTCTTCTTGAAGGTCATGGCCTCTTGGGTTTTGTGGATGGTTCAAGGAAATGTCCTGCACATTTTGATAAAGATTTAGATCTTGAAGGTGTTGAGATTGATGCTTATCAAGTCTGGAAGATGCACGATCGTGCCTTGATGCAGCTGCTTATTGCAACTCTCTCTTCCACCTGCAATTCTGCTATTTGGGTCCTATGGATGTTCTTCTGGTTGGGTATGTCTATTGTTCATCCTCTATCTCTCTGATTTCAATAATTGGAGAATACCTATAGTCAAAGATTCAAGCTTTCTATTCACCTTTGCTTGCTATAAAATCAACTTCATGTTCTTGAATATATCACTATTGATCAAATATTGATGGTTCATTTGTTATCTGCTCTGTTAATTTTCTTGTGCATCCAAAATCTCAGTACCCCTATTCTTGACTCTTAAGAAAATCTTCAATCAATTACTCCTTACATGGTTCTGTCACAATTCTCTTCTCTCACTCTTCTTATCTCAGGGGACAAAGAATTTGCCATTTCATTCTCTTCTATCTCTTTCTTCTTATCTCAAGAAACAAAGAATTTCTCATATCTCGTTCTCTTCTATCTGTTTCTCCAATCTCAAAGGAACAAACTCCTTTCTACAGTCTCTAAGGGAACCAAAGAATTTATTAATTCTTCCTCTTTTCTATCTTCTTTCTACAATCTTCAGGGAACAAAAGAATTTCCCACTTCTTCTTTCTTTCTATCTCATTTCTCTAAATTCTCAGGGAACAAGAATTTCCCTCTTCTCTTCTTCTATCTCTTTCTAGAATTTCCCTCTCCGCTTCTTCTATCTCGTTCTTCTTCTATCTCTTTCTAGAATTTCTCTCTTCTCTTCTTCTATCTCTATCTCGATGTGGGGGTCTGATTACATCATTGATTTGGAAGGGTTGGTAAATCTCATGGGCACACAGTTGGTAATGGTCAATCTGGTTGGGAAATTAGTTGACTGGACGAGTTAATGGTATCTCTGGATCAATGGAAAGTAAAACGATGGAATCTTTGCTGGGTTATATGCTTCACATGCAGCTCACTATAGCTATACTCTTCTATCTCACGCTTTGGATTGGTGCTCCACGCAAAACAAATATGTAGTCTACTCAGCTGCAACTACAGCACATTCAAGGCTTTTCTACCTTTTTGGTTTAGACATTGTTCCAATCTCATGGTTGGCTTCTCCACCCATAATCTTGCGGGGGGATGTTAGAGTATGTAGAGCTAGGATTGTTACAAGTGTCACTTAGTCATTGACTGATGTTAGAATTAGTTAGTAAGTTGTTGTAATCAGTTAGAGCCTTATAAAGCTTAACTCTCTGTATTGTAAAGTTAACTGAGAAAATAATACAGATTTGTTCATCTTCTTCTTAATTCTCTCTCTACTTCTCTTTTGTTAACACCTTTCACCTTGATTGATAAAAAGGATAATAGTAAAACTATTTGGAGAAGGATTGATAGAGGAAGTTCTACTTCTTGGAGGATTCCCTTTTTGGAGACTTTTATCAAGCATCTTCCGAGAATAAAATCTGACCAGAGCCCCCTACTACTAAATCTGTTGTGAAATTGGTTCACCATCGATGCAAGAGGAAGAAGGGAATTAAGGGAACCGGTCTTTTTGAATAGCAAGGACTGAGAAGAAATCGCAAGACAGAGAAGCTGTGTTCAGGCAACCGGTCTTTTTGGCCATGCGACCGAGAGCTCAAGATGTGATTTCTACTCTAGGCGACCAATCAACACGTGAACAGTGTCGCACAATGGTTTGGCGTTGTTGGTGTGTTTTGATGTGGTTTCCTATTATTTTGGGGTTTTCTAGCCTAATTTTATGGGGGTTTAGTTTCCTATTCCTAGTTAACGTGTAGCCCAAGTTCTATGAATTATAAATATGACTTTTAGGGGTCGTTTGGTACGGCGGACTGTTATAGACGGGACTAAATCCTGGGACTGCCGTGGATTGGCTCGGATTGGACTAAGCTGGATTAAGTACCGACCTATGTTTGGTGCTGCATCGGACTAAGAAGCTGGATTGTAAAAATAGTGAAGACCTACGTTTGGTGTTGTATTGGATTAAAAAATAATTATTTTAATATTTAATTTTAATTAAGGATTTTGGACCTAAAAATAAATAAAAAGTAAATAAATAAAATTCTAATATTTTTTAAAGGCTAAAAGTATCTTATCTTTTTTTATTAATTTTCTTTTCTCCTTGTTTCTTTCTTCTTCCTCGTGTCTTTTCTTCTTCCTTTTCTTTCCTGAACCATTTCCTTTTTACCTCTTTCTTCCTCCTTTCTTCTTCCCAGGCTGTTTCTTGTTTCTTGTTTCTTTATATCTTTCTTCCTCTTCTTCCTTTTCTCTTTTCTTCTTCCTTCCCTCCTTTTTACTCTCTCTTTATGCTGCCACAGATCCAATTGAATCAACCTGTCTCTCTCTGGTTCCATTAATTAATGATTGTGGTGGTTCGACTGGGTGGTGATGGTGGTTGACCTGGGTATGTGATGGTTGGTTATGGGTGGTTTGATTGACTGATTGGGTGATGATGATGATTCGATTGGGTCTGTGGTAGCTCGTTGTGGGTTTGATGGTGGTGGTCTGACAGAGGAAAGCAAAGCAAAACGGAAGAGGAGAACCAGAGAGGAGAGACAGAGCAGTTTTCAAGAGAAAAGAGAAGAGTAGAGCAACATTGGATAATGGCAGACTCGATCGTCCAAAACAACGACTTCGTTATTTAGCGGCACCTCCACGGAGCTCTCTATTTTGTGCGAACGAACGAAGCGTTTTTCGGTTGCCCGGATTGTATAGTCTCATTTAACTTAAAGAACCGCTGCACCAAATGTGGGTTAAGGGTGTTATTTAAGCTAATCCAATCCAATCCAATCCAAGAAGGTGTACCAAACAGACCCTTAGAGCTAGGTTAATTAGGAGAAGAGAGGAGAAAATTCAAGAGTGAGAATTTTCGAGAGAGACATAAGAGAATTCAAGAGGGCAAATTCTTGGGTGTTTACAAGGGCATCAAATGATTTGGGCAAGGTGAGAGAAAAGAGAGCTATGATTATTTTCAAAGATAAGGGGGTTCTTGATTGTAACCAAAGTTATTCTTACATACTAGTGAATTTCTTGGGTGTATCACCAAGAGGACACAAGCACGAGGACGAATCTCTATAAATCTTTGTGTTCTTGTGTGTCTCTCTTTGTGGTGTGTATGCTTTATTCTAAAAAGGTTTGTATGTGTGTCATCGCATAGTTCATTAACGACAAGGTCTTGGAGTGTTTTCGCATAACTCAACACCAATTGTTGTACAGAGTCCACTAACTGTCCAAACTATACAATGATATTGTCCCCATCTTAACCACCTAGGAGAGCGAAGACCCACTGGATCTTTAGGTGTGTAGTTTTTAATTTAAAAGGCCTCGGTAAAATTAGGAGTGGTTCACCTATATTTAAACTGTAGATTATTATTATATTCTCCGATGTGGGACTTTCACATCATGACAAGACCCGCCCCGAATTCCTCAGAACTCGAGACAAGTCCTATGGAAATTCCGATATCATACCGATGCCGGGCCCACTTACTAAGAACCGAGACTTTCTGCCGAAATTTCGGCAAAGTCTCCCCTGTAAGTTTGACTTTTCCCAAATTTTCAACCTGAAAAAAAAATCATAGTTTATATCCCAACAAGCAGCACACACAATGCAATGCACACAGTTTACAGAACAGGCATCCAACCTCCAAATAAAATCAAGGCAAAATCACTAGCAATTAAACAAAATAACCAAACCTAAAATTAATCGTTTACTTCGAAAAGGTCCTAAAACCTGTCAGAGCCATGTACACTGTTTAATAGAATTCATTCAAGTGATAATTGAGGAATAAACAAGCATTTAATGTCACTCAATCTTAAATCAAGCTTCAGGCATACCAACATATTCAAAACTGAACCCAACAATAATAATTAGGATTCACATCCAATAACCACCTCAAAATCAATACTCAAACTCAGAATTTGGTCAAACCTTTTAAATATAGTTTATTTCACGGTTGCACCTAGGTGAGACCCCAAGCCACCTACGTACCCTTGGGCAAGGGATCAAGCCACACGTAGTTCTTATTTCAACAGTCATAACTCCGACAATATACAATTAGTTAAAGTAGAACCAATGATACATTTCAGATTTATCACAACTCCAATTCCGACAAAACACAATGAACACATTCTCAATCTCTTCTTTTATATCAGTTCAACCCCGCAACCATACCCTATCCAAGGCGTATGTTGCCGTACAACACTTTCCAATCCAGGGCTTAAACATTCATACATGTACAAGGTACTCACAAAGTACAATCTCACAAATCTCAATCCAGAATTCAAAACCACATATACCAATATGTAACATGTATGCCTATAAATGAGTATATATATGTATACACCCACCTCTCACCATCATCATGTACCAGGGGAAAACAATCCAACCGAGGATCATTTGACTAGTCCATATGAAACCATACTCAAATGACCAAGTGGTTAGGGACGAGCAGTCCAACTGGGGGACTAACTCTTAGCTAGCACGTACGGACGAAAAATCAAGACTCGTACACCTGTAAACAGTCCTACGTGCGCAGACTATCCAATTAAGGGTCTACAGCGACACTCCGTTAAGGTATGCCCCGGGTTCTGACATGTGAAGACCTGTATTTTAAAAGGATAAAAGAAGATATTTATCATTTGGATAAACTTGGATGATATTATCTTTTTCAGATATTTATCTTTTGGATAAACTTGGATAATATCATCTTTTTAAGATATTTATCTTTTGGATAAACTTGGATGATCTTATCTTGTTAGGATATTTATCTTTTGGATAAACTTGGATGTTCTTATCCTTTTAATATTGAAGTTTATCCTATCCCTATAACCATTATAAATAGGAGCATAACCTTATAGTTTCAAAATTGAGAAATTAGAAAAGAAATTTAGAGAGAGAGAGAAAGAGAGAGAGAGAGAGAGAGAGAGAGAGAGAGGTGATTCTTGGAAGAGATTTGAGGCTTAGTTTGTATTTTCTTAACTTGGAGCAATGCTTTGGAATCGAGGAAGGGATTTCGTGGGAGCCTTTACGGGGATTGATCTAATTAAATTTCGTGAGCACTATATTATGCATGATATTATTATTTGAAAGGCATAATTATATCATGTCATGGAAATTGGCTGGAATTCTTGGGTTGATAAAGAAAGTATGGAAAAGAGGGTAATGGGAAGGATCTTTTGTGTAGTTGAGTCTAACTATTTGCAGGTACCAGGTCTCAGGGATCCCACAGTGCACATGGTTTTTATTGGGTGATTCGGGACTGGCGACAGGGAGTTAGACAAGATGACTAACAAAAGGGGAATTATGGGACGGTTGAAATGGGTGTTAGTTCATATTAATGGGCATTCAGGACCAAGTGGTATAAGCACGGTATGGGACATGCAGGTCTGCTTGTCCAGTTATATGAATTAACGGGAGTAGATGAAGAGCATTCATTCATGCATTATTATTATTAATGTGATATTTGGCTATGTGATTGCATGTCACTTAATTTAGTTATATCAATCTATTGTGGTAAGGTCTCATGTCCCTACTGAGCGGTGGTTGCTCATCCCTCACCTTGTTTAATTTTTCAGATGAATTAGTGGGCAAGACAAGGACTAAACCAGTTGAGGCTGAATTAGATGAGAGTGATAGAGCTTTGTTTATTAATTGTAAAGTTGTAAGATTTTGGGAGCTATTTTTATTAGAAAAGTTTACTTTATGTTTTGGCTTTCTTTGTATTTTGGCTTTCTTTGTATTTCTCTTTATTTTATTTTATTTTACTTTCTCACGCACCGGGCACGGGGTTTCTACCAACCCCCGGGTCCGGGGCGTCACACGACATATCCACGTATCCATATCTACTGTGTCCATGTATCAGTATCCAAGGGGAGGTACATATGATGATGCACATCATGTACTGGGGGAAACGATCCAACGGTTCTAACGTATCGAACCCGGAAATCGCACAATAGGCAAAATCCGTTTGGGGTTCAAATGTTATTCAAATTGAGATCCGTAAATTTTTACGTGCTTGTGATCATTTTAGGACACAATGCCCCTCTGCTACAGTACCCATGCGCCGCCACACGCGCTGGCAGCGCGTGGGTGCCCAAAGTGATATCACTTCGCCGGAAAATCTCATAATCATGGCTCAAGACTCCTACCCTAGGTAATATACCTAATTTGGAGTCACTTTTGTTCTTGGACATACCCCGAAAAACAAGCAGAAATGGTCGGAATGGAGCTTCCAAAACCGGCCAAACCCTAAATCCAAAATTAACTCACCTAAGCTAGAAATTTCTCAAATCCTACCCAACCATCAGCTAGATCAGGAAAAATAGGTACCTTACACGTTAAATTTGGTGGAGAAATGAGATAGAACGAGAGCCTGGAAATTCTGTCAAAAACCAACGCCATTTCTGCGTTTTCCGACGAGATTCCGGAGTGTTCAAGGGCGGGGGGGGGGGGGGGGGGGGTTCACGACAGACATGGGAGAGAGAGAGAGAGAGAGAGAGAAATGGGAGGGTTTTCTGGTTTTTAATTAAAACCAGTTTCAACTTATTTATGATTTTGCCACAGATGATGTTTTGCTCGTAACTTTCTCGTTACAACTCCGATTCAAGCCTACCGCATGTCTACGGACTCGTCTCAGTACTACCTACGTAAAGGTTACAGCCACTATCCTGAAATCCTCTCGGATAAAAAAATTACCAAATTACCCCTACTTTGAAGGCAAAATTGTAAATTCATAATTCTTGAAATTTAATTAATTCACTATTCCTTTTATTTTGGGTCGGGATGTTTCACATCATGACTTGTCACCAACAATCTCCTGATAACCTGCCTATTCACAACACCCGCACTATTCTTCAATATTCTTAATGCAAAAACAAACGTAGTATTACCAAGTGCGAAGAGTTCGATAACATAAGAAGAGATTATTTGAATTTTACCAGATAAAACCATAATTGCAACATACCTGACCAAGTGATCTTCATTGGATTACTTTCTTCATTTCCTTCGTTTTGAACACTTACATGAATATCACTAATGGCACGCTCTATGTGTATACCTATCAAAAAATGACAGTAATTAACCTCAATCAATATATTTCGAATTACTATTTCTATTACAATTATGGATATCTCATCATAATTGATTTGCATATATATATATATATATATTTATATGTGTGTGTGTTGTGTTGTCAACTTTTTCCATGTCCCCTCATCATTTCCACATCTCATCTAGGTGTTCCATTACGTTCTTTGTCTGATGTTTTGAACCCCTCCCTTCGATAAAGTCACTGAAGTTGCCATTTCTTAGCTGTTTGTACAATATCTGGCCAAACACTCCCAAGCCAATCCAAGCAAGGGGAAGAGAGTCACACATCGACAAAATGCAAGAAGAGGGGACTCCTCCTCACTTATAAAAAGAGACCTCTCTCCTACAATAAAGGGGGAGTTAGGCAGGCTATTGGGCTTCATGGGCTTACCCATGAGCCCATTTACAAGCCCACGGATCATTGGCCTTCAGCCATATCCTCAGCCTTCAGCCTTCGGCATTCTTCCTCTTCCCCTTGGGTCTAACCCTATGTGCAATGTATACAACTTTATCATAATGAGAACATCCTTCTCCGTGGACGTAGCCTATTATTCGGGTGAACCACGTACATTTGTCTTATGTATGCATGTCGATTTACTTACCGAATGCTCTCACATACTGAGGGTTCTCACCTTCAACATCCACTTTATCTCTAAGTTGGTGCTACAACTACCTGTTTAGTTTTTGCGCTAACATATTGGCGCCGTTTGTGGGAAAATGACACAAAAGGCTATGTCGTTCTCCTTCTCGAATGCCCTCGGCACCCTACAACAAGTGCCCCTCGACACCTCCTTCAAATTGGCATTTGGCACCCGAGTCTACAAAGACATGCACCATTTGATGCACGAGCTGCCATCGGCACCCCATCACCTTTACATCATTCGGCGTGCGAAGTCTTCACATCCCCCAAAGATTCGGCATCTGCATTCGGCACCCTTACATCATTCGGTGCATGCGATGTCTTCACATCCCCCCAATGATTCGGCATTAGCCTTAGGCACCCTTACATCATTCGGCGTGCGATGTTTTCACATCCCCCAATGATTCGGCCTCTGCCTTCTGCACCCTTATATCATTCGGCGCGTGCGATGTCATCACATCCCCTCAATGATTCTGCATCTGCCTTTGGTACCCTTACATCATTCGGCGCGTACGACGTCTTCACATCCCCTCAATGATTCGGCATCTGCCTTTGGCACCTTTACATCATTCGGTGCATGTGATGTCTTCACATCCCCCCCAATGATTCAGCATTCGCCTTCAGTACCTTTACATCATTCGGTGAGTGTGATGTCTTTGCATTCCCCAATGATTTGGCGTCTGCCTTCGGTAACCCCACATCATTCAGCGCGTGCAAAGCCCTCAACATCTCTCCAATGATTCGGCGTCTACCTTTAGTATTCTTAGATGATTCGGGGTGCTCGATGCCTTTGGCATCCCCCAGTCATCATTAGGCACTCCAAAATTATGTGAGTATATCATTTTGCCTTTTCTAATTGTTGCAGCTTCTCCATTGGTAGGTTCAGCACTTAAGGAAGCTTCCATACGACAACTCCAAGTTTACGGCAGCTCCATACATATGCCTCCCCAAGCTTACGGCATCAGCTCCCAAGCTTACGACATCAGCTCCCAAGCTTACGGCAGCAGCTCCCAAGCTTACGGCATCAACCCCCAAGCTTACGGCATTAGCTCCCAAAGCTTATGGCAACTCCCAAAGCTCCACATCTCCTAAAGCTTACGGCAGCAACTCCTAAGATTATAGCATCAACTCCCATGTTTATGGCATCAGCTTCCAGCTTACAGCAACACTGCGTTGCCGAACGACACCCCACATGTGACACTTCTCCAGCACCTTTTCTCAAGGCCATGCCGAACGGCACCTTCCAGGAGACATCTCTTCATTCCGGCACCAAGGTACCTGCCAAACGACGCCTCTGAAGAATTTTCTCTCTTACAGCACCAAGGCCACATGCAGAATGGCACCTCTGGAGACATTTCTCCCTTACGGCGCCAAGGCCACATGCCGAGCGGCATCTCTGAAGAACAAGCAGCGTATGGTGGTTCTCATCTGTAATTGGTATGAACTTTTCCAATATTTTCTAGGAGTGGCATATAGAAAGCATGATATGTCAGATTGTATGAAGCACCTCGCAAAAACATCTTCAAAATTTATATGTTGGTGATTAGTGAGGATGTTGACGATATAAAATTGATGTATTACATGTGATCTTAAATAGTTATTGGCAGACAAATATGCATTTTTTTGTTTCTGAGGTTTCTGCTTCGCATCGTCATTAAGTGTCTCTCCATAAGCATCGATGATTAGTGCAGAAATTGGATCATCTCCCATCAGCTTTTCAATGTTATGTTTGTACAATATTGTCCTATTGTTTATGTAAAAAGCGCCCCTGCAAGAATAGTGTTGCTCAAATAATAATTCAGTAAATAAAAATCTCATAACTGTTTAATAACAAGACAGTTCTATGACGTAGTATTAACAGTGTAATTCTAGATAGTTCTACGACACAATATTAATAGTGTAATTGTATGACAAATTTGCTTACTCATCATAATCAGATGCATATTTCCAGTAATTTTCCAACTTCTTCTTTGATATTTCGTCTAGCCTGTTGTAGACCTCATGCACCTGCAATTGAAGGTATGTATCTTTGTCCTTCTTTTTTTTGTTGGCTAGTTCATCCTCGCTTTGCCTTTCTCTTTTTCGGGCTTTCTTATGTGCTTCAGGGTATGTGTACTTTGGTCCTTTTGCAGGCTTTCTGTCTTTCTTCTTCGATTATTTTGATGCCAGAACGGAGTTGCCGTGTTCCTACTTCTTTCGCTTGCACGATAACTGATTTTTTAGGAGTTTTCTCATCAACATTCTCATCTTCATCATTAGGAGATTCTTGCATCTCCAATTCACTTCCTTCCTTCTTTTCTTCTATTGTGTTGTCATCCTTCTGATTGTCTTTTCCATCTGCTCTTTCACTTAGAAGGTTCTCTACTAGTTTCTCAATTTTCTACTCAATCTTTTCTGTTGTTTCAGCTTCAACTACTTCCTTGTCGTGTTGTTCTTCTGCTATTCTCTCATCTCCTTTCTGCTTATCAACTTGTTGTTTCATTGGAATTTCTCTTTGTTCTTGTTTATTTCTCCCCATCATATGTTTCAGAGAGGCAATAACAATGTCTTTTTCTTTGATGCTCTCAATGCAAGACAACTTTCCCGCTTCAAGTAGTTCAAGTTGTTCCTATAGTTGTCTCCTGTTTGATTTTAGTGCATGAAGTTCCCCTTGTAATTTTCTACTTTTTTTTTGCTCTTGGTCATGCTGCTTCTTCAGTATTTCAATTTGTTGCTCCAAATCTTTTTTTTGAGCCCATATTTGTTGAATGAATGAATTTTTCCTGATGCAGGATTCTATAGCAGTCTGCATCATATACTTTCAAGTATCTGCCTTTTCAATCCAATAGTCGACTACTTTCTTCAGCTGTTGGATTTTCTCATGAGTAGGGACTATTTCATGCTTGTAGTACTCTGGAATTGAACCCACGATGTCAAAAATGTTGTTGAAGTTGTTTTCCTGGTTGTCAAGTTCTGGATCCTGTTGCTGGACATTAATAGTATTATCCTCTGTCATTGTGTCTGCACTAAGGTCAACTGCTTCTTCTTATATTTCATCATCTGCTTCGCATCCCAATGATAGTGCATTGTCTTCATTTTCCTCCTGAAGCACAAGAGTTTTTTTTATTGCTTAGGTTAATAGTAGTACGTTCGCAACTAGCGTTTATGGTTGCTTTTGGATATTTAAATGATTTACATTTGTTTTTAATTTGTGGAGATATTTTACCTTTTCCTCCTGTTGCGGAGTTTTTGTCTGTGTTGCACTTTGGTCCACATTTTGATGGAAGCTGAAGTTTTGTTTCTGGGTAATAACAGTCTGCTTTTTTCCTTTTTGTGTTTGACTCTTTAACTATCACAAATATTAGAAAGGAGAAAAAAAAGGATTAGAAAACTTATAAACTTGTATATGTGTTTGTACACTGTCAGTTCAGTTTTCAAATATAAATGTTGGATCATTGTAGGTTATCTTACCCAATCTTTAAATGTGATAACAAAGTCATCATCCTCTTCATTTTCCTCTGGTTCTTCATTGTCTGCATGATCAGTCTTTGTTGCTTCTTCTTCTTTTTCATTGTCAGCAACTTTTATCTGATCAATGATTGGAGTCAGTTGTAATTATGGTGTATTAACATTATATATGTCTAAGGAAGTAAGAAAATGCCTTAATGTTTTCATATTCTGTAATATTCAGCTTGATATTGAGCTCCGGAAGGCTCCATTTGACAACTGCTGGTTTGTGATGTTCCCTTCCAGGAATTGGACTGATCCGGTTAGTTCTTTCACATAGCCAATACTACACACATGTTTTTCAATATAAAGTGTTAATGCACAAGAAAACAAAATAATATAATAGGATTAACGAATGGATGTAGTTTCTTACTAGGATTAGCACAAGGCAACCACTGACACTTGGTTGATTTGTCTTGTCTTTTTTATTTTTTATGGCTTGGTCTAGTCCAAAATACATGTAATCTAAAACTCCTTGCACCCACTTGTAGTTGTTCATTGCTTTTATGGTGTCTATCATAGTCAAAAAGGTCCAAGCCATTGTCACCCCTGAGTTGTAAAAGAGATTTGTAATGAAGAGCTCTAGGATTAACAACCTCACAACATCCATTGCATTCTTGTTTCTGTCATCTGCTATTGCTGTGTTCAGACACCTATCAAGATCAGTTTTGGTGATTTTTTTTGAATTCTTGAAGTATTTCTCTTCAAAGTCCAAATTTGTTCTTGTGGAAGTTGTTGTGCTTGGCAACTTGTTTCCTTTGTTTGGCAATCCAAAGATCTCAGACACATCATTGCTTGTAATTTCATATTCTTTGCCTTCACTGAATTTGAATTTTTTGGTTGCAGGGTTGTAGAGTTTGATTAGTCTAACTATTTGATAATTAGACTTCTGGCACTCTGTTTTGGTGAACTGTCTGACCATGTAAGCCTTGATGATGCTCCAAGCGTTTTTTGTAGGATCTTGAGGACATCCTTTCTTGCTGCAAGCTTGTCTTTCACCTTTTGCAAAGTGTTGTCAAATGTGAGCATGTTGCTTTTGATCTGCACATAATTTGGGTTATTGCGTCTGTTTGGTTTATGTTTTTGTGTTTGGGATGGTGTTCTTTTGGTCTCCGTTGTTTTCTTTGGTTTCAATGTGTTTGTGGATTTGGGTGTGGGTCGTTTTGGTGTTTGTTTAGCTTTGGTTTTTAGTAGGGGTGGGCATTCAAACCGGGAAACCGAGAAACCGAGCCGAATCGAGCTGAATCGAACCGGAAAAAACCGAGTTGAGTTGACCAAAACCAAACCGGACCGATTCTGTGCGGTTCTGGATCCGGTTTACCATTTCTAAAAACCGGACCGGCTTAATTAATATATATTTATATTATATATATATATATATATTTAATACATTGCTCTTTTTTATTGGTTGTGTAAGGACTTACCGTAGGTGCACACACACACAATTATCACCTATACTACTATACAATTCCTCTCTCGCACTTTCTTTTTACCCTTTCTCCTGATTCCTTTTTATCTTTTTCTTTTCCTATCTCTCTTTCTTCTTTCTTCTTTCATCTTCTTCTTCCGTCTTCTTCTTCTTTCACTTTCTTCTTCAACCCTTTCTCTCTTCCCATTTCTGCTGGTTCCAATTTTTATTTTCTATCCCTCTTTCGTCTTCTTCTTCTTTCTCTTTCTTTTTCTTCCCTTTTCTCTCTTCCTCTTTCTTTTTCCCCTTGCTGCTGGTTCCCTTTTTTTTTTCCTATCCCTTTTGCTTTTTCTTCTTTCTCTTTCTTCTTCTTCCCCTTTCTTCCCCTTTTTGCTAGTTTCGATTTTTTTTTTCTCTATCTCTCTTTCTTCTTCCCCTCTTTTCTCTCTTCCTCTTTCTTCTTCCCGTTTATGTTGCTTTCGAATTTTTTTTTTCTATCTTCTTCTTCTTCTTCCTCTTCTTCTTCATCTCCCTTATGGTGGTTCTGATTTTTTTTTTTCTCATCCCTCTTTCTCCTTCTTCTTTTTCTTCTTCTTCCTCTTTCTGGTTTGTTTTTTGTTTCTACTTTCTATGCAGTGCACATATATGTGTTAAGTTCTTGTATATTTTGAATAAGATCTTGTTGATCTGGGGATTCTTTTTAAGTTGTTATTGTGAAAACGAGGTATATGATTTTTGAAGATAAGATATTTTCTTTTGTTTTTATGGTTTTTTTTTCTTTGATTTTATTATTTTGTGTTATTTTCTGTTTTGAAGCTTCAAAACCGGGAACCGCAAGAACCGAGCCGGAACCGGTAGGTCTGGATTGGGTCGATTTTGTTTATGAGTTTTTGTCAGAACCGGACCGAACCAGACCGGATGAACAGTACGGTTTCGGTTTTAATTTTGCCTGAGAACCGGTCCAAATCGGACCGAATCAGACCGGATGAACAGTACGGTTTCGGTTCTAATTTTGCCTGAGAACCGGTCCAAACCGGACCGTGCCCAGGCCTAGTTTTTAGTTTAGGTGGATTTGGTTTGGGTGTTGATAGTTTGGCTTTTGCTGTTGTTGGTGGTGTGCCTTGTGTGTTTGTTGATGCTGTTTTGTGCCTTTGCTAGCTTGGGATCCTTTTGTATGCTTTTTTTTTAATTTTAATTTCAACCCGGTTTTCTCTTTCCATATGACTAGCTGCTAAGTGAAACAAATAGTTTAGTTTAACTAAACAAAAGAGAGATGACACGTAAGTATTAGTACTTCTATGACATGGTATTAACTATTTGCTTCTATGCATTTTAACTTCACGGTTATCTTTCTAGTGCACTGCAATTTTTTTCATATGCATTTCTAGTGCATGTTGCACTAGAAGAGGAAGATGCTTGGCATTCCCAGATTTTCAGCAAAAAATGCATGCTATATATTTTGGTCTTCAAGTGCACTGCTTCGCAGTGCACTAGAAGAGCAAGACGCATAGCAGTCCTAGATTTTGATTAACAAAGCATGCTATATATATATTTTAAGATGCATAGCAGTCAAAACAGGTCAACTTCTATATACATTGCTGTCAAGAGATGCTTTTGCTATTGGACTTTGAAGTTAGAGATTTTGTAATACCTGGTTGTTTGTGGTTGTTGCATCTTCTCTGTATGAAATGGGATACTCTTGCATTAGTTAGCAAAATCTAAAACGAAAGTGTAAAGTGAGTTTGAGTTTTTGAGATTGTACCTTCTATCAATCTTTGTGGATGAAATTTTCTTGCTTTTTTCCTGGGTTGTCCTTGTGCTCAGTTGCTTTTTAAGGGTTTTGCAGTGTGGATTTTCGAAGACTTGTGGCTATAGGAGATTGTAACTTCTAGTCGCCGGTTTTCTCGTTATGGAGTTTCTGGTTGAGTGGTGGTTATGGAGTTTGTCAACTATCTGGTGGTTATGGAGGTTGTCGCCTGCTTTTGGAGTCGGTGTCACAAAGATCGAGGTGAGAGGTGAGTTGGTTTTTCGCTTTCAGAGTCGTGCATCTACTTTCACTATTGTTCTCTGGGCTTAGATTTTTGTTTTTAGATGGGCTTGGTGAAATTGGGCTTTTTTGGTTTGTTGAGTTTTCTGGGTATTTTTTTGTGCTTTCGTTTGGTTAAATTAGATTGGGCGTTTCTTGTGTATTTTGCGATGGCTTGTTTGATTTTTATTGGGCTTTATTTCGTTTCTCACCTTGTTTTTGTCAACTTGAACTGGCCTTTTTGAAAGTCACTGTTAATGCGCATTTTGAAACCCGCTGTTAATGCGCAGTTTGAAAGTTAGAAATCTACACACTAACATTTTTTTTAAATTTGAATGTCACTACACAGTAACTATTTGACATTTGAAAGTTAAGAAGTAGCAAAAGATTTTGTTTAGAAGCTAGATATTAAGAATTTGACATTTGGAAGTTAGAAGCTGTATGTAAGATCCCACATCGACCAACGGAGAGGGGGGTGATGTGCCTTATATGTGCACACCCGTATCCATCTAGCACGAGGCCTTTTGGGAGCTCACTGGCTTCGGAGTCGTAGGAACTCCAAAGTTAAGCGAGTTGGGGGCGAGAGCAATCCCAGGATGGGTGACCCACTGGGAAGTTGTCGTGAGCTCCCAAAAACAAAACCGTGAGGGCCAGAGAGGGGGGGCCCAAAGCGGACAATATCGTGCTACGGCGGAGCCGATCCGGGATGTGACAATTTGGTATCAGAGCCACTCTGCCGTGTGGTGCGAGTGTGCCGACGAGGACGTCGGGCCCTTAAGGGGGGTGGATTGTAAGATCCCACATCGACCAACGGAGAGGGGGGTGATGTGCCTTATATGTGCACACCCGTATCCATCTAGCACGAGGCCTTTTGGGAGCTCACTGGCTTCGGAGTCGTAGGAACTCCGAAGTTAAGCGAGTTGGGGGCGAGAGCAATCCCAGGATGGGTGACCCACTGGGAAGTTGTCGTGAGCCCCCAAAAACAAAACCGTGAGGGCCAGAGAGGGGGGGCCCAAAACGGACAATATCGTGCTACGGCGGAGCCGATCCAGGATGTGACACTGTACATTTCCTATTTTGTGGTTCTGAAATCTGTGAAATCCATGCTTTCATCCTCTATTTCCTCCTGCAAAATTCCAACTTTTTTCACTTTCCATTATCTTCAATAAAACTTCCTTTCTCATTTCCCACACATGCTTTGTACTCAAGCTTTCTTCAATTTGTTTTCCTTGTGACAACTGCTGCATGTAGTACATCACAAACACACCACAAATTTTTCTGCAAATTCACACACACACACACACACATATATATATATATATGCAATATTTAGTGAATCTAAGTTGAATTTGAATTGGGGAAGAAAAGTGTTATTGTGACACTTACGAATTTACGGATTGTTGGGCGCATTCCCTGTCCTCCTTAAAGTTGAATTTGATGGGATCATGTTTCATCAGATATTGTATTGTTTGAGCAATTGCTGGTGTAACTTTCAGGTTCGGAAGAAGTTTTGCAACCTCGTTGGTGAATTCTTCATTGTAGATTGGCTTCTTGAACTCAGGAATTGTGAAGTTGTTTTTTTTTCTAAAATTGTTGGAGCACATTCCTTGATACTATTGAGGAAAACATTTTATGCGTCTGCCTGCATTGTAGGCAAGTATTTTTTTAGATTCACTAATTTTTGCAACTGGTTTGTTAATGCTATGCATTAACAGTTTATAGTGGGAGTCTGTCTTACCAAAATTATTGCTTTTTTGTTGTAGTATTCAACGGTTTGCTCCGTTTTCCCTCTCAATGAGTTGTAGTGTGTCCATTCCAATGAATTGGTATCAAAGACAAGGAGGGTGTGGTGGCCGCCATCCATTATTCGTATGAACAGCTTTGAATGCATTCGAGGAGTTTGACAAAATAGTCATCGAATGTTCTTGCATGCATATTATCTGTGAGATACCTCTGCAAGATTAATAGTTTTGGCATTAGAAAGAATGTGAAAAGTATAGGAAGATGAATAATTTGTGATATTTACTAGAAGTAATGAGATAGCTATGATCTTACGTAAGTGTAGCACGTGATGTATGCATTCTGTTGTCTTTTAGGGTCCTTCTTTGGTGAAGTATCTAGGCTTATGCATCTATGATTTGTCCAAAAATTTCAATTATCTCTTAATAAGCTTTGTATGTCATCTTTAAACAAAATGCTTTCCCCTTGCCAAAAAGCAGTGCTATAACAGTAATTGTAGTTAGAAAAAATGTAAATAAAAGTGAAAGAACTGTTCAATAAAGTTCCAGTATAGGGTAATAATACTGCTTGTTTCCTATAAATCCTATTTTCTAATGCATGTCTACTAGCGTGAAGTTCTAGTATAGTGTAATAACACTGCTTGTATCCTGTGAAATATTATTTCTAATGGATTTCTACCACTCTGAAGTTCCAGTATAGGGTATTAACACTGTTAGTACCATGTCTAGGCCTGCAAAGTTCCAGTATAGAGTCATAACACTGCTAGTTTCCTATGAAATCATATTTCTAATGCATGTTCAATAATATTGTCTTCCATTGAAAATGAATGAAATAGATTACCTTACCCATCAACTAAATCTTTCCAGTAATTTCTCAGTATTTCTTGTGAGAGTTCATCCAGCATGTTGTAGACTTATTATGTATCCATTGCAGGAAAGAACCTTTGGCCCTCTTCTTTGATTTGGCTGGTTCTTGACCCTTTTTTTGTGCTATCGTCTATGCTTTATGGAATGAGGAATCTGGTTTTGTTGCAATCTTTTGAGATATTGTTTCTTCTATTTTTTTGGCCCTCGGACGCAAGTTTCTTGATTTTATTTTTGCTGCTTCACCTTCCTTCTTTTCTCCTTTCTCCAATTCACTCTGCATTTCTTGTGCTAATTTTTCATCTCTCAACAAGGCAATGAAAGCTTCCTTTTCATTTATAATATCCAAGTAGGAAATCTTCTCCGTAAGAAGTTGATCATTTTCTAGCTGCAGCTTTTTCATGTAGCATTTTTTCTCATAAACATCATGTTGCATTGAATTCTTGTGATATGCTTCTTCCTTAACCAGCTTCTGCAACTACTGCTGTTGTGTCCTTAATTCTTCTTTTTCATTGTATAGCATCTGAATCAATTTATTCTTTTTTATGTAGGATGCTATTGCATCATGGATCTTTTGATGCTCTCCCTTCTTTACCCAATATTTAGCAGCATTATTGATCTCCATTGCATACTCTTTTGTAAGTTGTATTTCATCCTCCTTGTATTCCGGGATTGATCCAACAATTTCCTCAAACAATGTTGAATTCTTGAATTCTGGGATTTCAGTTTGGAGGTAATCATGTAGCTGGTGGTGTTTCTGGACACTATGTTCTTGGTTCTCTTGTTGACCAATGCGAATCTCACGGCCTGGTGCTCCGGGCCGAGGGGACTTGTTGCGTCGATTCAGCTGCACCAAAATGGATTCAGCTGCATCCTCAACTTGTGATACTCGCAAGTGCACGAGCCGTTTGGTAGTATAGCATATGTAAGTGCGAGGTCGATCCTACGAGGATTGGTGATTGAATGATCCAATTCATTTCCCCTACACAAAACAGAAATGAAAAAGAAAATAAATAAAACAAGAAAAAAGGAAATAACTCAAGCAAATAAGTTCCCAAGTTCAATTAGATTAACGGATTGATTCTAGCTAAAGTATGATTAAGCCATGGTGTTTGGTCCTAACCTTGTGTTCCTAATTCCTTAATTTGATCATTTGTTGTCTAACCTAAAATTAAGCATTAGGAACCCATTAAGCATAGAAGAATAATTTAAACAACCAAGCATGTATCTAATCCCTGTTGTCGAATGTCCATATATACTCTTCCTATTCATAGTTCAATTCGAATTAAAGCATGGTGTCTACTCTTAACTCAAACCTAGATAGCTAACATGCAAGCCTAAATGGTGATCAATCATTCAAACTAGCATATTAATTTATAAGCATAATGAATAAGAACAAAAACCATAATTGAAACTTGGAAACTAATTAAACTTGAATACTTAAGAAAGAATGTACATTACAAATAAAATTAAAGTAGAACTTGAAAACTTGAAGGAAAATTTAGTAAAATCATTTTGTTACAACAATTGACAACTTGAAAGGAAACTAAGAGAATTTGAGGGAGAGAAGGGAAGGGATCTCTAGAGAAGTGTTTGAGAGCTCCCCCCTTGGGGTTGATTTATGAAGCTTGAAGACTTCTCTATTTATAGGGTTAAGAGGGAGGAACATCATGATGAATTCCAACATCACCATTCCTCTTTTAATACAACCCATAACTCCCACTTCATCTAGTCTATGTTAGTGTGGTTGGAATCAAATCCATCCTATACTTCTTTTGCTGCAACTCAAGCTTTCTTCACATGGGACTTCAAAGGTGTTCAATTGTGGCTGCCTTTTTGCTGCCAACCCATGTGGGTTTTCTTCACCTTTGCTTGAAAAAACGATTCTTCTGCACCAGGCTTGGTGTAGAAAGGCCTGAGGTTTCAATATGTATCTAATGGAGCTCAAATTTGGATATGTCATAATAGACACCCATTGGAACAACCTTTATGAAGAATGTATTCCCATCTGAGCAGTACAAGTATACGTTTTGGGCCTTGCAAGTTGACTGCCGAAAATAGACTGGAATTGACTTCATTGCAGTCAACTTGTGGGCTTGTTTTGGGCTTGATCTTCCCTCTTCCAAAATCTGGAAAAATCTGGATCTTGAAGCTCTTTGAATTATCTTTCCAAGCATATGCAGCCCAGCTCAAGGAAAAATCGGAAAGCCCTTCAAATATGATATTTGGCCCAGTAACGCAGATGCTACCGAATTTGACCTTAAGTTGCCAAAACTTGTATAACTTTCTCTAGAAGACTCGGAATCATGAACCGTAAAATGCTCCAGAAACTAGACTTCCGCATCTTTCCAACGATGTATGGTTCGTTATCTGGTTCCTCTTGAGCAAGTACAGTCCAATCCGTGAAGTTGACTGATCTACAAACACCGTTTTGAGCTAACTTGTCTCCAAAATGCATTTAATGAGTCTCAAGCTTATTACACTGAAACAAACACAAAATTTATTAAAAGCACAAGTTTAACATAATCAAATCATAAGTTAGATGGGTACAAAATGATATATAAATATGCACCAATCAAATACTCCCAAACCTAGATTTTGCTAGTCCTCGAGCAAAACAACGGAAAACAAAGATAAAAATAAAAGAAGAAGTTAATTAGACCACTTTCGTAGGTAACTCGATTGCATTGAGCGTATGCAACAAGCCTTTAAACCTCTAGGCATCCCTAGTAGGAGGAGTTGTGTCTCCTGAGGGTTTAACAGATACGATACCCACAAACGTTTTACTGACTCAATAAAACAAAGTAATTAGAAAACTTAAAACAATTGTGTTAGTCCTTTAAGCAAAACAACAAAAATAAAAATAAAAACAAAAACAAAAACAAAAATAGAAATAAAAACAAAACAAAAATAAGACTCAAAACAATCTTCACGAACATTTTATGAAGAGAAATGACTCATACAAAGCACAAGTTCAACTTCAAATCTCACCAAAGTTGTCCTCTCACAAATGCATCACTCAGTTATAAACATGAGATTAGAGTTAAACCACTACTACAAAAAGAGGAAAAGACGACCAGAAAAAGACGACGGCAGAACATAAAACCGTCGTTGTATTTAAAACAACGACGGTATAAAAAAAACCGTCGTGGATAAGTGCCTTACTGTTGAATATTTTTAAAAGACGACGCATACAAATAAAAAAGCGTCATTTTTTAAAAAAGGATTTCTTCAAAGTTAAAATGTGACCAAAAAACAACGACAGCAGGTATGAATCCACCGACGTAGAAAATAAAGACGACAGTTCACCAAAAAACCTGCCATGTTAACTCCTAACTAAACACGACCAACTGTTCTTAATCCGCGTCGTATAATATAATGGAATCCACGTCTGTATACTACGACGGTACCTACAACACTACTGTCGTGTTTATTTACCATGTCCTAAGTTCAAATTACCGTCGTATTTTTTCAATTTATACGTCTGCCTTCTCTGTAAACCGCCGTCTTATTTTTATAGCTTTTTAAAATTAATTAATTTTTCTTTTATTTTGGTAATATCTTTCTTAACACAAAACAAAATTTAATTCTCAATCCTCAACAACATTTTCATCTTAAAAGGCAAATCTCAACAACATTTTGATCAATATTTACACAATATATGTACACAAATTAGGCAAATACATCGTGGTTTGTTTTCTGCCTTCACCCTCAGCTTATTCAACTATTTCTTCCTCTCATATGCAAGCTGGGCCCTCTCCTTCCTCTTGTTCTCAAGCTCCTGCACAGCCACAGATGAATATCTAATAATTTGAAAAAATCAAAATCAACAAAGTGTGAAAAGCTCACTTTAGAGCATCAGGAATGACCATCCTCTTTATCTTATCATAAGGAGCATCAGGAACACTCTCGTATGCCTTCAAATGGGCAAGTGCGGCTGCAAACCCATGCTTGGTCTTGTGAGGAATCATTATGCAAACCCATGCTTGGTCTTGTGAGGAATCATTCTGCAAACCCATTTGCTTTCAGAAAGACAATTTTTTAGAATTTGATGAGACAGAGCAAAGGGCAAGAAGAAGTTGGAACCCTAATTGAAAACTGAGAGTTAAAAAACGCGTGAAAAAATCATATTTAAACAAATTATCGTAAATATCCACGTCGGTTCTAATATACATAGCGACGTCATATTTGAATAATCAACGTCAGTTTAGATAAACAAGCGCCGTCATAACTACATCGGAAATCCAAAAGTCATTTGGCGCGTCTTAAAAAGAGAACGACTTCGTTTTCAGAACCGCAAAGTAACCACGTCGGTGTATTAAAATAAACAGTCGTTGAATTTCGAAGTACAACCTCAGTTTAGATAAAAAAGCGCCGTCATAACCACATCGGAATTCCAAAAGTCGTTCGGCAGTTGTGATAACCACGTCAGTTATGAATTATTTATCGTCGTTATAACTAAATAATATGGCGGGTTTGTAATAAAAACGTCGTTGTATTGAACTCTGGGAAAATATATAAAATTTTCGTCACCTGACCTAATATTCTACGATTTTCTCTCACCGATAAAGTATCGTAGTTTCCCTCTCATTTCCCAAAAGTAGCATCATCGTCTGAATCTTCGTCTTCATCTCCAAATCACCATCTTCGTCTGAATCTTCGTCGGAAGGAAACTTTCTTTGCACGCCAAAGGTTTTTTCTCACTCTCTTCCCTTTTTTTACATTTCATTTGAATGCCGTCGTTGTCTGGAAACAAGATTCTGTCAAATTGAGGAAATCTTTCACTGGTTTTGATTAAATACATAAGTCGATACTCTCACGACGCCAAAAGACGACAGTTCTGTCTTGTTTTCGACGATAGATTGGACACACCACGACGGCCGTTAAATTCTACCGAATGCAAATTGCACGACGGTGGTTAAAAACCGTCATGGTGTGACAATTAAAAAGTCGGAAACAAGATAAACCCATCGTCTTGTGGGAGAAGAACAATCGTTTTGTGTTTTTCTTTGTAAATTTTAAACCACGTCGGTTCTTATGATTAACCGACGTAGTGTATACACATTTACGTCATGAAAGATATACAACCGTCGTCTTATTTCCATACATGGTCTAAGAGACTGTTTAATAGGACGTCGCTTTTTTAGTGTTACCGTCGTTGTTTTATTATTATTACGTCGTTTCTTTTTAATAACCGACGTTGTTTTCCTTGCAGATTAATTAAAAATGGTTTCGAAATCTCAAAACAAGGAAGCTCAATCGTCAAAGGCCAAATCAGGTTCAAAGGCACAAGGGGATGAAGCCAAATCAGTTTCAAAGGCTCAAGTGGAAGAAGAAAAATCAACTCAAAGCAAACCCTCGAAGAGGATGAGATTTTCCTCAACCTCCGAGAAAGACTCGAGCACAGCCACATTTGTTGAGGAGCCAAAATCTGGCCGCGGTATCAGCACAATGAGCCGTGTTGTGAAGAGGAAAATTGAGAAGGTTAAGCCTGTGGTTGAGTTCAATAAAAAGGGCAAACCACATGGTAAGGCTGCTGTTGAGATGCTGTCTTACATCGGTGTTTTGGCACGCACCAGAGTCCCTTTTGTGGACAAGAAATGGACTCAAATACCCAAGGACGTGAGGGAGCAGATTTGGGAAGCTGTTCAAATGTCCTATGTTATTGGGGATAGGTACAAGAACATGGTCTTGTCGTCTGCCGCCAAAAAATGGAAGGATTTCAAGTATAACGTAACTAAGCATTATATCCTTCCATTCACACATGACAAGGAGAAGTTAAAAGAAACCCCTGCGCTTTATAAGTTCATAGAGAAATCGCAATGGGATGCCTTCGTAGCTTCAAGGTTAACCCCAGATTTTGAGGCTAAGCATGTTGAGCAGAAAGAGAGGAGGGAGAAATTGGAGTACAACCATAGGTTGTCTAGAAACGGGTATGTTGGTTTGGAGGATCATTTGATAGAAATCATGCCCAATGTTGAAGAAATCGATCGAGCTGTTCTATGGAAGAAGGCAAGAGAAGATAAAACAGGAAACATCCCTGATCCAAAGGTTGCAGAGAAGGAAAAAATAATCGCAAGTCTCACTAACTCTGTTCTAATTTTGAAAAACAGAGTGTTTTATTTTGGTATAGACGTCGTTTATATTTAAATAAGCGACGTTATAAAATGAACACCACGACGAGCTTAATTTACCGACGTTTAAAAATGAATAGGACGTCAGTTTTTGAATAAAGTAGACGTCTATATATAATTAATACGACGGATTAAATTCCTCTATGAATTTACTCACGCACACACTCTCCCTCTCTCTGTCTATTTCACTGAAATTTGTGGTGCACAATTTCTGGAAAAGAATGCATATTTCAATCGAGTTTTTTCATTTCTTCATTAAAATTTACGACGGTTTTATCTTATCCAGACGTTAGAATGTTTATACAACGACGGTAATTTTGTGCAGCCGTATGAAATTAAGTTCTACGTCTGTTTGTTCAATAGTCCGTCGTCTTACTTTAAATACTACGACGGTCTTTGATTTATGTTTTAATCTGTTTTATTTTGAATATACGACGGCTTTTTATATCACGACGTTGTAAATTATTAACAACGACGGTATTTAAATACAAACGTGTTAAATTAATACTACGTTAGTAATTTAAGAAAACCGTCGTTGTATATAATTACAACGTCGGTTTTTTTTATCTGTTTTACACCCTACTCAGTTTCTAACAATCTCTCTTTCTCTCTTTTAGGATAATTTGCAAAAGCAAGTCTCCGAAGACACTCTGACTGTCTCCGGGACCAATGATGTCTTGACTCTTGCTTTGGGAACCCCCGAGCATGGTGGGAGAGTCAGAGGAGTTGGTGCTGGCATTACCCCAACTGAGTGAAATTTAGTGACAAATTGAAGGAAAGTGTGAGGGAGGCAGTCAGAGAAGAGACCTTGAGGATTGAGGCGAAGTCAAGGGAAACTATAATGGAAGCAGTCAGAGCAGAGAGGGAGGCTATGTTAGCATATTTCCGTCAACTAGTTCCTAATTTTGATCCCAGCCAGATGCTCAAAACCCCAATTTCTCCAATTCCTCCAATTAATTTACCCCCTCGAGATCAAAGCCCAAAAAATCCAATGTCTGATAAGGCAAGCTGCTCTGGGGCCACTGGTATCAGACCCCTAGCTTTGGAATTAGAAGATCCGAAGCTTGAAGCTGATACTGTTGGAAAACAGAAAGAGGACATGGTAAAATCTCTGCTATTTTCTATTTCTGCCTTTTAAATTTTAAATAGACATCGCTCCTTTTGTTATCCGACGTTAAAATTTAAAATAACGACGGTATATACGTCTTTTTCTTACAAGACACGTCGTGTTTAGTTAAATATCTGCCGTCGTCTAACTCTTTTATAAACCGTAGTCTATTTCTTGATTTCATTAACTGCATTTTAATTAGACGACCTTTCTATAGTATAGTGACGTTATAAATTCCACACAACGATGGTTATGTATTTGCCGACGTGTATAACCTTTCCTCCGTCAGTATTTAATAGAAACCGTCGTCTATATTATATACCACGTCTGTTTTTTGGGTTTAGTTAGAGTCGTTTATTTTAGTTCTCACACAAACTAACTTATATTTCTTTATTTATTTCATGTAACAGGATCTCTCAAAGCTAGACATGCCACCTCCTCTGTTAGCCTTATGCCAACATGTCCAGACCAAGTTGTTGCCTACTAAGGAGGCAGTGACAGTTCACATGCCCAAGGAAGTGTTTGGCTTTGAGCATGATACCTTCCTCTTACCTGAAGATATTTTGCAGTTTGGTTCCATGGTTGAGATTGGAACCACAGTGATATCAGTATACATGAGGTAATTCTAGAAATCCCATTTTGTTTTACATTTCCCTTTCTTTTAAATTAAAATCTCATTTAATTGACTTTCATATATTTAGGTTCCTATTTGACTATTTAAAAATGGCAAATATGGTAAACCTTGTTGGCCTCGTGGACCTTGGGTTAGTGAGCTCTCAATCTGGATCAATATCAGACCGAATAAAAAACCTGTCAACCCGCCTGAAAACAGCAGATGGGAATCAATTTTTCTTGATCCCTTATAATCTAGGGTTAGTACCATTTAAAGTATTTTCCTAAGCTTGTAATATTTTTCTTTGTAGTACTATTTAACATATATGAATCATTATGTGCAGGGGTCATTGGGTGATGGTAATTGTGAGACCATCAACGGAGACTGCCTATTACATGAATTCACTGCCAAAACGCATGGTTAACGACGACATGAAAAATATAGTGAATACGTAAGTTGATTTCTTCTGATCTAAGATTTTTTTTTCCTTTAAAGTATTTAAATATACGACTGTTTTTAATAATACCGACGTTATAATTAAAATATAACGACGGTAAGTTATTACCGACGTGTTAAATACTTTATTACGTCAGTATTTTCTTAAAAACGTCGTTTTAATTTAACTACCACGTCGTTTGGGTTTTATTTAAGAATGTTTTAATTTTTTGTGCTCAATTTTTTGTTATACGACGTTTTACTCTTACCGACGTTATAATGTTACACAACGACAGTAAGTTTTTACCGCCGTTTGAAACAAAATATCACGTCTTTTTTTAAAAAACTCCGTCGTTTTGACTGATTTACCACGACGGTTACTATTTGTATTTAAATTTTTTGTTTTGTCATTAACACCCTTTGTTTTCTTGTAACAGGTCAATTAAAATGTTTAACATTCATATAAACAAAAATTCACGTAAACAGTAGGCCATTTGGAAAAATCTACACGGCACTCCCGAACAACCAACAAGTTTAGAGTGTGGCTATTACGTGATGCGATTCATGAGAGATATAATTCATGATCCAGACCTAAATTTCGAGAAGAAGGTAAAACGCACTATTTTAGATATACTTTCTTTATTTTACTACGTCAGATTTTTGTTTAAAACCGTCATTTGTATCTCTATAACACGTCAGTTTTTTGGTTTATTTTGCAGTTTGAGAAGAAAAAAGATAAAGTTCAGTATAAACAAGAGGATATTGACAAAGTTAGGCATGAATGGGCAGAATTCGTGAACAACTTATTACCGAAGGATAATTGATGTACATAAATATTTATGAACAATGTTTAGGTTTATTTTAGTTTATTTAAAATGTACATAAATATTTTGTTGTAATCAAGCGAACAAACATAAAAAAAATTAAATTTTGTTTAAAAACTTGTTTAGTTCCCAAACACCGACGTCTGATTCTAATTTACACGACTCATACGTGTACACAATGGTCGTCTTGCTGTAACTGGAAATATAACATCGATGGCAATTATGAAAAACGACATGTAATAGTCATAAAAACGATGGTTTATAATTAATTCATCTTGTATAAATGAATTTTGTACTTATATACTACGTCGGTTAGTATAACCTTATCGACGTCTTAATAATATACAAAGGCGGATATTCTTATACATCAGCCTTTGTATAATTAAACAACGTCGGTTATATACACTAAAGTGACGTGGTAATACGATAATCCACGTCGGTTATCCAAAAAAAGACGTCGTTTTTTATTAATTTCGACGTCTAATAATTTTATGACGTCAGTTTGTGATGTTTAACGTCGTTGTAAAAGGATACAACGTCGGATATGTCATTTTTCATTTAATTTTTAATGACTTTTATATTTTATTTAATTCCATATTAAATTCAAAACTAAATCCAAAAATTAAACTGAAAACTACCAAGCATTGACATATTGTCTCTATCCTAAAGCTTTAAAAAATATAATTTTAGAAATATTTTTTTATTGTAATTAATTACTAATATTAATAATATATTCAAAGCAAAATCCGAAAAAATATACCGGCAAATTCTATGCACTGATTGAGACAATATCTTGCCCGTTATGGCCTGAAAAATGTAATTTTAGTTTTCAAAGTTCAAATGATAACAAAATTCAAACAAATTTAGAGACAAAGCATGGTACTCCTTATACTTTACATAACATAACCCTAAAGTTTATGTGATCCATTGGTGCCTATAAATTCAAAATTATGAAATCCATATTTTAGCCTACTATTGTAGAAGGCATTTTTGTAAGGAGTCCATAGCAATTTTCGGTTCATTTTTTTAAAATTATTGTAAAATTTAGGGTTTAGGGTTTTTTGAAATGACGCCGGTTTTCTGGGTTTTGAAACGACGCCGGTTTTCTCCCGCTGTTTTTGGTCAACTACATAAATGGAGACTAATTATATTCGGTTTACGACGTCGGTTATTAAATAGCGACGTCCGTTATGTTTATAACGTCGGTCTTGTATGGAAACCGCCGTTTTAAGTAAGAATTAGACGTCCATGTAAGTTTTGACCGTCGTCGTTGAAAAACACGGTACTTAAAAAATTTTGACCGCGACCTAAAATTTTCAGAATTTCCCTTTAACCCTCAAATAGTTCATTCTCTCTCTTCAACATAAATTTGTCTGAGAGTTTTCGCTCTCTCTCAAGCAGTTGTTATGTTCTCCCAGCTCTCTCTCAATATCCATGTAAGTACAACTCTAGTCCCTTTAACCCTAATTCTCTTAGCTCTCTCTCAAGCTTTTGTTATATTCTCTCAGCTCTCTCTCAAAGCATTGGGTACGTAGATTCTCCAAGCTCTCACTCAAAGCATTGGGTACGTAGATTCTCCAAGCTCTCTCTCAAGCAGTTGTTAAATTCTCGCAGCTCTCTCTCAATATCCATGTAAGTACAACCCTAGTCCCTTTAACCCTAATCTCTTCTTAAATCCATAAATGTTTTTGTTGGTAGCTATGGGTTCTTAATTGGTAGCTATATTAGGGTTCTTTTATGTTTTGGTGTTTGCATTCTTGTAATAATTGCTCTCTGTTTGAGTTCTTTTATGTTTGTTTGGCCATGGGTTCTTGGAAAAGGAATGAGGATGGGAGATTTAAGCTGTTTTTTTTTTTAAACTACGACGACGGTTGATGAATCAAACCGTTGTCCAAATGTTTATTATACGTCGGTTGTTCATTTTACCCCCGTCGTCTGAGTTTTAAGTCGCAACTGGTAGCCTAAAGACAACTGTTTCTCCATTAAACGTCGTTGTTAGGCTACCAGAACCCCGTACAAATTTCTGGGTTTGGGTATCTTAATGACGACGGTGACTATAGATGCCGTCGTGTGAATTTATATTAAACGACGATTATTTTGTTCAAACCGTCGTCTTGTCCATGTTTTATTTTTAATTTTCATTTTGTTCTCTGCTATTTGAATGAGGTAGTGTTTCATTGCTGGTCTTCCACTTTAATATATATATATATATATATATATATATATATATATTTATATGAATTTTATAGAGTGTGAGGTGGATAAGTCAAGGATGCATGCGGATAGAAGATCGAAGGCATATGAGTTAGGGGTGGAAGGATTTTTGAATTTTGCGTCAAAAAATCTTGGAAATACAACTGAGATTCGTTGTCCATGTGTTAAATGTAGGAATATTCGATTGTTTGGGGTTGGAATTATAAGGGAAAACTTATACTTTAATGGAATTGACCAAAGCTATAAGATTTGGACATCGCACGGAGAACCTTGGGAATGGACTACCAATGCTAGTATAAATGTGGAAGAAGATGAGCAAAGTAGGTTCAGTTATGTTTCTCAAGAATTAGGGATGGATGATAATGATTTTGCCAATATTGGATCTGATCCTTATGAGTTTGCCAATGTGATTGGGGATGGCAATGAACCCTTGTACCCTGGTTGCAGTAAGTACACGAAGTTGTCGGCTTTGGTGAAGTTATATAATTTGAAAGCAAAACATGGGATGAGTGATGTTTGCTTTACAGAATTATTGATACTTCAAGGAGAATTTCTTCCAGAAGGAAATACACTACCTTCCTCTATGTACAAGGCAAAAAAGACTTTGTCTGCTTTAGGGATGAGTTATGAGAAAATTCACGCATGTCCCAATGACTGCATTTTGTATCGGAAGGAGTATGAGAATGCAACTAATTGTCCTACTTGTGGTATCTCAAGGTGGAAGGAAACCAAAGATGGGTTCTTGAAAGAGGGTGTGGCAGTGAAGGTGGTGTGGTATTTTCCTCCAATTCCAAGGTTTAAAAGGATGTTTCAATCACATAAGACAGCTAAGAGTTTGACTTGGCATGCTGCAAGAAAATCAGTTGACGGTTATATGTCTCATCCAGCGGATTCCCCGTCTTGGAAACTTGTTGATGAAAAATGGCCCGACTTTGGTAATGAGCCAAGAAACTTGAGATTGGCTCTCTCATCTGATGGATTCAATCCCCACAGTTCTTTAAGTAGCAGATACAGTTGTTGGCCAGTTATGTTAGTTACATATAATCTCCCACCATGGCTATGCATGAAGTGGAAGTTCATGATGTTGACCTTACTAATTTCCGGTCCTAAACAGCCCGGAAATGATATAGACGTCTACTTAGAGCCTTTGATTGATGATTTGAAATCTCTGTGGGATGGGATTAGAGGAGTGTATGATGCCCACATAGGAGAATACTTTACACTCAGAGGTGTATTACTGTGGACAATTAATGATTTTCCTGCCTATGGAAACTTATCTGGTTGTGTCGTTAAAGGATATAAAGCTTGTTCAATATGCGGCGATGATACACCTAGTCACAAGTTGAAAAATGGCCACAAAATTTGTTACATCGGGCATAGAAAGTGGTTACCAATCAATCATCCATATAGGAGGCAACGTGCAGCTTTTAATGGGAAACCTGAATATGGCATGCCTCCCGAGCCATTAACCGAAGAAGAAGTGCTGCATATGGTTGAAGATATTAAATTATTCTATGAACTGCATTTTTGTTTTAAGTTTACTCACGCACACACTCTCCCTCTCTCTGTCTATTTCACTGAATTTTGTGGTGCACAATTTCTGGAAAAGAATGCATATTTCAATCGAGTTTTTTCACTTCTTCATTAAAACTTACGACGGTTTTATCTTATCTAGACGTTAGAATGATTATACAACGACGGTAATTTTGTGCAGCCGTATGGAATTGTACATCTACGTCTGTTTGTTTAATAATCCGTCGTCTTACTTTGAATATACGACGGTTTTTAATTTATGTCTTAATCTGTTTTATTTTGAATATACGACGTATTTTTATATACCGACGTTGTAAAGTATAAACAACGATGGTATTTATATATAGACGTTTTAAATTAATACCACGTCTGTCATTTAATAAAAACCGTCGTTGTTTATAATTTACAACGTCGGTATATGTATCTGTCATACACCCTTCTCAGGTTCTAACAATCTCTCTTTCTTTCTTTTAGGATGATTTGCAAAAGCAAGTCTCCGAAGGCACTCTGACTGTCTCCGGGAGCAATGATATCTTGACTCTGGCTTTGGGAACCCCGGAGCATGGTGGGAGAGTCAGAGGAGCTGGTGCTGGCGTTACCCCAACTCAGTTCTTCAATTTGCCGAAGCAGCAGAGAGTGAAATTTGGTGACAAATTGAAGGAAAGTGTGAGGGAGGCAGTCAGAGAAGAGACCTTGAGGATTGAGGCGAAGTCAAGGGAAACTATAATGGAAGCAGTCAGAGCAGAGAGGGAGACTTTGTTGGCATATATCCGTCAACTAGTTCCTAGTTTTGATCCCAGCCAGATGCTCCAAACCCCAATTCCTCCAATTATTTTACCCCCTCAAGATCAAAGCCCAAAAAATCCAATGTCTGATAAGGCAAGCTGCTCTGGGGCCACTAATATCAGACCCCTAGCTTTGGAATTAGAAGATCCGAAGCCTGAAGCTGATACTGCTGCAAAAGAGAAAGAGGACACGGTAAAATCTCTGCTTATTTATATTTCTGCTTTTTAAATTTTAAAAAGACGTCGCTCCTTTTAATAGCCGACGTTAAAATTTAAAATAACGACGGTAAATACGTCTGTTTCTTACAAGACACGTCGTGTTTCGTTATATACCACGACGCTTTTATAAACCGTCGTTCATTTCATGATTTCATTAACTGTATTTATATTAGACGACCTTTCTATAGAATAGCGACGTTATATATTCAATACAACGTCAGTATTAACGAGAAACCGTCGTTTATATTATATACCACGTCTGTTTTTTTTGTTTAGTTAGAGTCGTTTATTTTAGTTCACACACAAACTAACTTATATTTCTTTATTAATTTCTTTAAACAGGATCTCTCAAAGCTAGATATGCCGCCTCCTCTTTTAGCCTTATGCCAACATTTCCAGACCAAGTTGTTGCCTAATGGTAACGAGGCTCTAACAATTCACATGCCCAAGGAAGTGTTTGGCATTGAGCATGATACCTTCCTCTTCACTGAGGATGTTTTGCAGTTTGGTTCAATGGTTGAGATAGGAACCACAGTGATATCAGTATACATGAGGTAATTCTCCCTAATCCCATTTTGTTTTACATTTTCCTTTCTTTTAAATTAAAATCTCATTTAATTGACTTTCATATATTTAGGTTCCTATTTGACTATTTAAAAATGGCAAATCTTGTAAACCTTGTTGGCCTCGTGGACCCTGGGCTAGTGAGCTCTGGAGCTGGATCAATATCAGACCGAATAAAAAACCTGTCAAACCGCCTGAATACAGCAGATGGGAATCAATTTTTCTTGGTCCCTTATAATCCAGGGTTAGTACCATTTAAAGTATTTTCCTATTACATGAATTCACTGCCTTATAATCCAGGCTTCTAATATTTTTCTTTCTAATATGAATCATTATGTGCAGGGGTCATTGGGTGATGGTAATTGTGAGACCATTAACAGAGACTGCCTATTACATGAATTCACTGCCAAAACGCATGGTTGACGACGAAATGAAAAATATAGTGAATACGTAAGTTGATTTCTTCTGATTTATGATTTTTCCTATAAAGTATTTAAATAAACGACGGTTTTTACTAATACCGACGTTATTATATAATATAACGACGGGAAGATATTACCGACATTTTAATTTAACTACCACGTCAGTATTTTCTTAAAAACGTCGTTTTAATTTAACTACCACGTCGTTTGCGTTTTATTTAAGAACGTTTTAATTTTTTCTGCACAATTTTCGTCATACGACGTTTTTTACTCTTACCGACGTTATAACGTTACACAACGACGGTTAGGTTTTACCGCCGTTTTAAACAAAATATAACGTCTTGGTTTAAAAAACTCCGTCGTTTTGACTGATTTACCACGACGGTTACTATTTGTATTTAACACCCTTTGTTTTCTTGTAACAGGTCAATTAAAATGTTTAACATTCATATAAACAAAAATTCACGTAAACAGCAGGCCATTTGGAAAAATCTACACGGCACTCCTGAACAACCAACAAGTGTAGAGTGTGGCTATTACGTGATGCGATTCATGAGAGATATAATTCATGATCCAGACCTAAATTTCGAAAAGAAGGTAAAACGCAACATTTTAGATATACTTTCTTTATTTTACTACGTCATATTTTTGTTTAACCGTCGTTTGTATTCTTTTAACACGTCGGTTTTTTGGTTTATTTTGCAGTTTGACAAGAAAAAAGATAAACTTCAGTATACACAAAAGGATATTGACGAAGTTAGGCATGAATGGGCAGAATTCGTGAACAAGCAATTACCGAAGGATAATTGATGTAGATAAATATTTATGAACAATGTTTAATTTAGATTATTTAAAATGTATATAAATATTTTGTTGTAATCAAGAGAACAAAAATCAACAAAATTAAATTTTGTTTAAAAATTTGTTTAGTTCCCAAACACCGACGTCTGATTCTAATTTACACGTCTCATACGTGTACACAATGGTCGTATTGCAGTAAACGACGTGTAATAGTCAAAACAACGACGGTTTATAATTAATTCATCCTGTATAAATGAATTTGTACTCATATACTACGTCCGTTAGTATAACCTTATCGACGTCGTAATAATATACAAAGGCTGATATTTCTAAATATCCGCCTTTGTATAAAAAAAAAACGTCAGCTATATACAACAAAATGACGTGTAATAGAAATAACAACGACGGTATATAATTAATTCATCCTGCATAAAAGAATATGAATTCATATACTACGTCGGTTAGTATAACCTTATCGACGTCGTAATCTTATACAAAGGCGGATATTCTTAAATATTCGCCTTTATATATATAAACAACGTCAGTTATATACACTAAAATGACGTTTAATATTAGTAACAACGACGGTTTATAATTAATTCATCCTTTATAAATGAATTTGTATTCATATACTACGTCGGTTAGTATAACATTAACGAAGTTGTAATATTATACAAAGGTGGATATTATTAAATATCCGCCTTTATATATTTAAACAACGTCCGTTATATACACTAAAATGACGGTTTATAATTAATTCATCCTGTGTATATTCTTAAATATAGTTTCAACGTCGGTTTTTTATGTTTAATGTCGTTGTAAAGGGATACAACGTCGGCTAAGTCATTTTTAATTTAATTGTTATTGACTTTTATATTTTATTTAAATCCATATTAAATTCATAACTATATCCAAAAATTATACTGAAAACTACCAAGCATTGGAATATTGTCTCTATCCTAAAGCTTTAAAAAATATAATTTTGGAAATATTTTTTTATTGTATTTAATTACTAATATTAATAATATATTCAAAACAAAATCCGAAAAATATACCGGCAAATTCTATGCACTGATTGAGACAATATCTTGCCCGTTAAGGCCTGAAAAATGTAATTTTAGTTTTCAAAGTTCAAATGATAACAAAATTCAAACAAATTTAGAGACAAAGCATTGTACTCCTTATACTTTACATAACATAACCCTAAGGTTTATGTGATCCATTGGTGCCCATAAATTCAAAATTATGAAATCCATATTTTAGCCTACTATTGTAGAAGGCAATGTTGTAAGGAATCCATAGCAATTTTCGGTTCATTTTTCTCGTACTTGTGTATTTTTTAAAAATTATTTTACAATTTAGGGTTTAGGGTTTAGGGTTTAGGGTTTTTTGAAACGACGCCGGTTTTCTCCCGCTATTTTTGGTCAACTACATTAACAAAGACTAATTGAATTCGGTTGACGACGTCAGTTATAAAATAGCGACGTCTTTAGTGTTTACAACGTCGTAAATGTATTATAACCGCCGTTGTAAGTAATTATTAGACGTCATTATAAGTGTTGACCGTCGTGGTTGAAAAACGCGGTACTTAAAAATTTTTGACCGCGACTTAAAATTTTCAGAATTTCCCTTTAACCCTCAAATAGTTCATTCTCTCTCTTCAACATAAATTTGTCTGAAAGTTTTCGTTCTCCAAGCTCTCTCTCAATATCCATGTAAGTACAACTCTAGTCCCTTTAATCCTAATTCTCTCAGCTCTGTCTCAAGCTTTTGTTATATTCTCTCAACTCTCTCTCAAAGCATTGGGTACGTAGATTCTCCAAGATCTCTCTCAAAGCATTTGGTACGTAGATTTTTCAAGATCTCTCATTGGGTACGTAGATTCTCCAAGCTCTCTCTCAAAGCATTGGGTACGTAGATTCTCCAAGCTCTCTCTGAAGCAGTTGTTATATTCTCGCAGCTCTCTCTCAATATCCATGTAAGTACAACCCTAATCTCTTCTTAAATCCATAAATGTTTTCGTTGGTAGCTATATTAGGGTTTTGGTGTTTGCAATCTTGTAATAATTGCTCTCTGTTTGGGTTCTTTTATGTTTGTTTGGCCATGGGTTCTTGGAAAAGGAATGGGGATGGGAGATTTAAGCTGTTTTTTTTTTTAACTACGACGACGGTTGAAGGATCACACCGTCGTCCAAATGTTTATTATACGTCGGTTGTTCATTTACTCCCGTCGTCTACGTTTTAAGCCGCAACTGGTAGCCTAAAGACGACTGTTTCTCCATTAAACGTCGTCTTTAGGCTACCAGAACACCGTTCAAATTTCTAGGTCTGGGTATCTTAATGACGACGGTGACTATAGATGCCGTCGTCGGAATGTATATTAAACGACGATTATTTTTATAAACCGTCGTCTTTTCCATGTTTTATATTTAATTTTCATTTTGTTCTCTGCTATTTGAATGAGGTAGTGTTTCATTGCTGGTCTTTCCACTTTAATATATATATATTTATATGAATTTGATAGAGTGTAAGATGGATAAGTCATGGATGCATGCGGATAGAAGATCGAAGGCATATGAGTTAGGGGTGGAAGGATTTTTGAATTTTGCGTTACAAAATCTTGGAAATACAACTGAGATTCGTTGTCCATGTGTTAAATGTGGGAATATTCGATTGTTTGGGGTTGGAATTATAAGGGAACACTTATACTTTAATGGAATTGACCAAAGCTATAAGATTTGGAGATGGCACGGAGAACCTTGGGAATGGACTACCAATGCTAGTAGAAATGTGGAAGAAGATGAGCAAAATAGGTTTACTTATGTTTCTGAAGAATTAGGGATGGATGATAATGATTTTGCCAATATTGGATCTGATCCTTATGAGTTTGCCAGTGTGATTGGGGATGGCGATGAACCCATGTACCCTGGTTGCAGTAAGTACACGAAGTTGTCGGCTTTGGTGAAGTTATATAATTTGAAAGCAAAACATGGGATGAGTGATGTTTGCTTTACAGAATTATTGATACTTCAAGGAGAATTTCTTCCAGAAGGAAATACACTACCTTCCTCTATGTACGAGGCAAAAAGGACTTTGTCTGCTTTAGGGATGAGTTATGAGAAAATCCACGCATGTTCCAATGACTGCATTTTGTATCGGAAGGAGTATGAGAATGCAACTAATTGTCCTACTTGTGGTATCTCAAGGTGGAAGGAAACCAAGGATGGGTTCTTGAAAGAGGGTGTGGCAGCGAAGGTGGTGTGGTATTTTCCTCCAATTCCAAGGTTTAAAAGGATGTTTCAATCACATAAGACAGCTAAGAGTTTGACTTGGCATGCTGCAAGAAAATCAGTTGACGGTTATATGTCTCATCCAGCGGATTCCCCGTCTTGGAAACTTGTTGATGAAAAATGGCCCGACTTTGGTAATGAGCCAAGAAATTTGAGATTGGCTCTCTCATCTGATGGATTCAATCCCCACAGTTCTTTAAGTAGCAGATACAGTTGTTGGCCAGTTATGTTAGTTACATATAATCTCCCACCATGGCTATGCATGAAGCGGAAGTTCATGATGTTGACTATACTGATTTCCGGTCCTAAACAGCCCGGAAATGATATAGACGTCTACTTAGAGCCTTTGATTGATGATTTGAAATCTCTGTGGGATGGGATTAGAGGAGTGTATGATGCCCACATAGGAGAATACTTTACACTCAGAGCTGCATTACTGTGGACAATTAATGATTTTCCCGCTTATGGAAACTTATCTGGTTGTGTTGTTAAATGATATAAAGCTTGTCCAATATGCGGCGATGATACACCTAGTCACAGGTTGAAAAATGGCCACAAAATTTGTTACATTGGGCATAGAAAGTGGTTACCAATCAATCATCCATATAGGAGGCAACGTGCAGCTTTTAATGGGAAACCTGAATATGGCATGCCCCCTGAGCCATTAACAGGAGAAGAAGTGCTGCATATGGTTGAAGATATTAATTACATATGGGGCTCGAAAATCGGGGGAAGTGTTGGTGAGAATGATGGTGATAGAGTTTGTTGGAAGAAGAAATCAAAATTCTTTGATCTCGAGTATTGGAAATACCTCCCTGTGAGGCATGCCTTAGATGTTATGCACATTGAGAAGAATGTTTGCGACAGTATCATTGGTACATTGCTAGAGATCCCTGGAAAAAATAAAGATGGGATTGCTGCTCGGTTAGACTTATTGAACATGGGGGTAAAAATTGATTTGCAACCCGAGTATGGACAAAGACGTACTCGCTTGCCTCCAGGGCCTTGGAATTTGTCAAGAGCAGAGAAGAGAGCGGTTTGCAATTCTTTTTATGGTATGAAGGTTCCTGAAGGTTATTCTTCAAATATAAAAAATCTTGTATCTTTAAAAGATTCAAGACTTCTTGGCCTTAAATCTCATGATTGTCATACCTTGATGCAACAATTGCTCCCTGTGGCAATTCGTTCTGTTTTGGAGAAGCCTGCAAGGTATGCAATAACTCGATTGTGCTTCTTCTTCAATGCTTTATGTGCAAAGACGGTAGATGTTTCCAAGCTAGATAAGTTGGAAGAAGATGTAGTAGTTACTTTATGTTTGCTTGAGAAGTACTTTCCCCCTTCATTCTTTGATATCATGGTTCATCTAGTAGTACATCTTGTCAGAGAAGTTCGTCTATGTGGGCCAGTATATTTTAGATGGATGTATCCGTTTGAAAGATATATGAAAGTGCTAAAGGGGTATGTTCAGAATCGTACTTGTCCCGAAGGTTGCATTGCTGAGCGGTATATAGCTGAAGAAGCTGTAGAGTTTTGTACCGACCATTTATCTGATGTTAGTACAGTTGGAGTGCCTTCAAGCCAGAATATGGGAGTTTCAAAGCCATTATCAGGTTGCACAGTGGGCTTAGTTGATATGGACTTGTTGAACCAGGCACATCTATATGTCTTGGAGAATACGGAGGAAGTCCTACCTTATATCGAGTACGTATGAGTTTAATTTTTCATATATATGTAGCCATGTTAAATATTATTACTCCTTATATTTATCTTATATATGAGGGACCGTAATGCGTGTTTTTTTCGTGTCAATTGTAGGGAACATATGATCCACATCAAGACCACTTATTCGAAATTTAGAAAGAGAACAAAGTGGCTACAAGATAAGCACAATAGCACTTTCATTCAATGGCTACGTGTTAAGGTATATATGTTATTGAATGACATATTCAATTTATTATTTTAATTTTCTTTCTTTCTATATATATGTTAGATTGAATTAATATATATGTTTAATTTGTAGGTTCAAAGTGAATTTAATGGGGAAGATTATAATGGCATATCAGAAAATTTGAGATGGTTAGCAGCTGGTCCAAGCATGGTAGTGCCATCATATAGGAGCTATCTTTTTAATGGTGTCAAATTTAGCACCAAGGCACAGGATGATGTGCGAACTGTCCAAAATAGTGGAGTTTATTTACTTGCACATACTATGCAAGTTGCTAGTGCCAAGGATAAAAACCCTATTGTCTCCAATATGGGTTTTTATGGGGTTATTCAAGAAATTTGGGATCTTGACTACCAAAAGTTTAGAATCCCAGTCTTGAGGTGTGATTGGATAGATAACACTTCGGGCCTTGTAGTCGACGAACTTGGATTTACCCTTGTAGATTTGAGTAAAATTGGACATAGGAATGACCAATTTGTTATGGCTTCTCAAGTCAAACAAGTATTTTATGTTGACGACCCAATGCATCGTGGTTGGTCGGTAGTGTTATCAATGCCTAATAGAGAATATAATGATGTTATTGGTGATGATGTGCTAGGTGATATTAGAATTGAGTGTGAGCCATTTTCTAGAGGGATACCAAATGTTGACACATTTGATGACCTAGTGGGTGAGTTTGGGAGTGAGAACATTAGAGATGGGTGTGAAGATATATGGATTGATTGATTGTTGTAATGTATGACATTAGTTATGCAGTTAATTGTATGACATTAATTCATAGCTCTGTATATCATTTTAATTCCGATCACATTTTCATTCTGCAAGCTTTGTATGACATTAATTCATAGCTCTGTATATCATTATAATTCATTTCAACCGTCGTCTATTACAGTCGTCTATTATAGTCGAAAGGTCTCTTTTTTATGCGATTATGTACCAAATCGACGTCGGTTTTAGTTTTTTACTGACGTGTACTATATTAACCACGTCGTTTTTTTTGTGTTCAAGCCGTCAAAATAATTTCAACGTCTGTGGTGATATAAATGGTCGTGGTTATTGTTGTTTTTACGTCTGTTCAAGTAAATATATGCCATGTTATATGTCTAAGACGTCAGTTTTTCATTCAGTGAACGTAGTATTTATTAACCACGGCGGTTTCTAAGTTTTATACGTCGGTTTTGTTTTATTTCGAGACGTAGGTAAAACCATTTACGTCGGTTTTATAGTTGTTTTTGACATTTAAAATTATTTAAACGTCTGTGTTTTAATAAAACCGTCGTCTATTATAGTCGAAAGGTCTCTTTTTTATGCGTTTATGTACCAAATCGACGTCGGTTTTAGTTCTTTTGTGACGTGTACTATATTAACCACGTCGTTTTTTTTTTGTGTTCAAGCCGTCAAAATAATTTTCAACGTCTGTGGTGATATAAATAGTCGTGGTTATTGTTGTTTTTACGTCTGTTCAAGTAAATATATGCCATGTTATATCGTTAAGACGTCAGTTTATTCAATCAGTGAACGTAGTATTTATTAACCACGGCGGTTTCTAAGTTTGACACGTCGGTTTTGTTTAATTTAGAGACGTTGATAAAACTATTTACGTCGGATTTATAGTTGCTTTTGACATTTAAAATTATTTAAACGTCTGTGTTTTAATACAACCGTCGTCTATTATAGTCGAAACTTCTCTTTTTTATGCGTTTATGTACCAAATCGACGTCGGTTTTAGTTCTTTTGTGACGTGTACTATATTAACCACGTCGTTTTTTTTGTGTTCAAGCCGTCAAAATCATTTTCAACGTCTGTGGTGATATAAAGGGTCGTGGTTATTTATGTTTTTACGTCTGTTCAAGTAAATATATGCCATGTTATATGTTTAAGACGTCAGTTTTTTCATTTAGTGAACGTAGTATTTATTAACCATGGCGGTTTGTAAATTTGACACGTCGGTTTTATTTAATTTAGAGACGTTGATAAAACTATTTACGTCAGTTTTATAGTTGTTTTTGACATTTAAAATTATTTAAACGTCTGTGTTTTAATACAACCGTCGTCTATTATAGTCGAAAGGTCTCTTTTTTATGCGTTTATGTACCAAATCGACGTCGGTTTTAGTTCTTTTGTGACGTGTTCTATATTAACCACGTCGTTTTTTTTGTGTTCAAGCCGTCAAAATCATTTTTAACGTCTGTGGTGATATAAATGGTCGTGGTTATTGTTGTTTTTACGTCTGTTTATGTAAATATACGCCATGTTATATGTTTAAGACGTCAGTTTTTTCATTTAGTGAACGTAGTATTTACTAACCAAGACGTTTTCTAAGTTTTACACGTCGGTTTTTGTGTATTTAGAGACGTCGATAAACATATTTACGTCGGTTTTGTAGTTGTTTTTGACATTTAACATTATTTCAACGTCAGTGTTTTACTAAAACCGTCGTCTATTATAGTCGAAAGGTTTCTTTTTTAGGTTTTATGTATGAAATCTACGTCGGTTTTAGTATTTTACTGACGTGTACTATATTAACTACGTCGGTTATTTTCCGTCGTTATTTCATGTATGAAAAGACGGCGGTCGATTTCTCGTCGGTTGTAAACCATGATACACGACGGTGGATTACCGTCGTCTATTTCGTTTTTTGTAGTAGTGAAAGTCCAAGGAACTCGCAATGTAAGAGCATAAAATAAATTGTTTACAAGACTTCGAGTCATCACGGTTAGATTTTTTCTTTTACATGATCAAAACTCCTTATACCTCCATTTACAATGATTCACACTCCTTTCCAAACACCAATTTATTTTGAAGGCCCAAAAATGAATTTTCAATCAACCACCACTTAATCACAACTTTTTTTTTTCTTTTCTTTCACCAATTGAGTGAGGTTTTTTTTTTTTTTTTTTTCTTTTCTTTATGTAATATCCCTTCCCAAACTTAGCATGAAAAACACATTCGAATTAGAGCTCATGAGTTCCTTAGAAAGGTAAATATTTATTTTTCGGGCTAAGGCGAGGAAATATAATTGGTAAAATGAAAGAAAAGGTTTACTTGTAGGCTAAAAATGGTTAACAATGGAAAATCATGCTTAAGCATGCATAAGGTTAGCTTGAAAGGCACAAACGATCCAAAGAGGGCCTTAATATCACTTCTTAAATGTCATGAAATCAAATTGCATAAGAATGAATGACTTTTAAGTGTCCAACAACTTTGATGACAAAAAAATAAGAGTATGTGTATAACACTCATGAAATGAAGCACAAGGCTCAAAAGCTCACTTTATATGGTTATGTAATTCTAATTTATGCTTGATACAATTCTTTGGGTCATGCAAATCCTTTAATTGGAAAATTAAGAAACAAATGGCAAGTGCAAAGAAGGTTTCGAACATATCATGCTAGAACGAGCCAAATTAAATTTTTTTAATTTTTAATAAAAATAATAAAAATAATAATAATAAAATGAAATCCAATTTTTATTTAAGTCATACAAACATTTATCACAATCTCATCATAAGTGTTCGGAAAGTGACTCAAAACAAAACAAGACTCAAAATATAGAAAAAAAGATAAACAAGCAAGAAATTAATTAATTATTTATTTTTTTAAATTTAAGAAAAACCAAATTTACTTGCTAAACTCCAATTCCCCCAAACCTAGAAATGAACATTGTCCTCAATGTTTAAAAATTAGGAACAAGCAATGTCATAACAAGAAATGAAAGGTACTAAAGTAAATATAAAATCACAAAACACACAAGAATTAAAATACAAAAATAAAATAATTACAAAATAAAAATTACAAAACAAACAAACAAATAAAAAAGAAACGAAACAGTAAAACACTCGAAACAGAAAGCCCTAAACAGACAGTCTTACGCAAACTAAAACCCAAACGATTGAAAGCCCAACCCAAAAGAAGTTAACCCACTTTGAAACCTAAACAACGGTGAAAACCCGACCCACAAAGAAATCCGAAGCCCACACGTTTAAAATTTTTTTATTTTTGAATTTTTTATTTTTTATTTATTTTTTAAGATGACACGTGAATTGGGAGCGCAAAGGCAGGATTTTTGAAAAGAGAGAATGTGGTCCCTGATATCTTGGCTCCTGTGAGTCACGGGCAACAAAGTGAGGGACATGTCACAAGCAGAGGCCTCTCACACATTCCCAAGTCAGAATTATTGGCATCTTGGGTGAAGCGGGACGACTTTTTCACTTTGAAGGTGGTGAAAGGTGAAAATGCAATTAAGGGGGGGTTGGGGAATGGGTGCGGCGACAAATAGAGATAAGCCGTAAGGGCCGCGCAGAACTCAGAAGCGCTGTGGCTAGGGTTAAGCAGAAACTAACTCTATAAAAGAGAAAGAGAAAGAAGGGGGGGGGGGGGGGGGGGGGAACACACAACTCAGAAACACACAAAAGAGAAAAGAAAGAAGAAAAGAAAGTGAGAAATCAAATGGCCTCTTTCTACCCATTTTCATTGGATCTTAACCTAGCTCCACCGACTCAGACACGAGGCCAAGCAGGGGCACCAATATGGATGCCCTACTTTGCCTCCGCACGGGGGCCTGTGACAGTAACTGACTCAATACTCTTGGACAACGATGTTGCCATTAGAGTGGCTAGAAATTTAGTGACTCCTAAAGATATACGTGTGCTGGGGACAAGGGATGACAACCGGGTCGTGAGCGATGCCCTGGCACTGAGCGTGCAGAGTACGGCAACAGTCGCAAGTTTGGGTCATCGCCTACTTGCGAAGTCCCATGAGGTAGAGGTGCTGAAAGGTCAGTTGGTGGTGGAGCGAAGTATGGTTGAAGAGTGTCAGAGTGCTATAAAAAGTTTGAAAAGAGAGAGGGCAAGGATAGTGGAGGTGAATCTACACCAGCTAGAAGTATTGCGGGACGAGAATAAAAACCTATCAAAGATGGTAGAGTTGTACTCTCGCGACATGCGAAAGCAGCTGGAGGACCTAGACCGACCGGGTAAACGCAAGCAAGCAGATCGCGAGAGAAGTTACACTCAAGCTAAGAGTGCGATCTTTGGGAGCTCGAGTGATGAGCCCCAAGAGGCTGTGTGTGAAAGCCCATAAGAGGACATCCAGAGGGCCAAACTAAAGGCTCCTATGATCGAGACACCGAGCACTGTGAAAAAGTGATTTCCAATGTATTATTGGTGTTTTTGTTTTTGTTTTTTATTTTTTTATTTTGGTTGTTTTTGTTTTTGTTATTTTGTTTCGGAAATAAAAGAGGAAAGTTGCAGAAGGAAAAAGAAAAAGAAAAAGAAAACACACTTCCCAAATTAAATAAAACAAAGACGACAAACGGAAAAGAAAGCATAGTTCCCTAACTAAAATAAAACAAAGATGATAGCCGAAAGGGAAAGGCAAAAACACAAAGCACCAGAAAACATGGAAGTAAAAAGAAAAGTAAAGTGAAAGTAAAGGTGCTCCCCTTGGAAGCGATTAGGTCGAGCATGCCCGGGAAATCCGAAATGGTGTCGACTCCCTCATCAGCATATGTCTATTTAAACCACACCTCGGCAAGTGGATGATACCCTACATTTCTTCCTGCAAACTCAAGGAAAAACATCAACAAAATCCAGAAACAAAACAATGGCATCCTCATGCAGTCACCTTGATGACCTCAACCTTGAGTTGTCCCTTGCACCACCTAATGCCCAAATAAGGGCTCCTCCAAACACTGTCTTCCCAAATTCCTCTTATCATCATGGCTCAGCCTCAAATTTCTCTGATGCGGTGCCGATTAGAGCTTTACTGCCGGAAGGCATGATTGTGAGAAGGCTCACACCGGCGGTTCATCTGCATGTGGCACAGCGGTCGGACAAGGTGGCAGTGGAGGAGTCCCACACTTTAACCGTGCAACACGCGGTCTCCGCCACAAATCTAGGCTTGCGCTTACTAGCGAGGACACAGGAGTGTGTAGCGCTGACTGAGGAAGTAGCTTCCTCAACTTGAGGTTGTTGCGTCGATTCAGTTGCATCCTCAACTTGTGATACTCGCGAGTGCACGAGCCGTTTGGTAGTATAGCATATGCAAGTGCGAGGTTGATCCCACGAGAATTGGTGATTGAATGATCCAATTCATTTCCCCTACACAAAACAGAAATGAAAAAGAAAATAAATAAAACAAGAAAAAAGGAAATAACTCAAGCAAATAAGTTCCCAAGTTCAATTAGATTAACGGATTGATTCTAGCTAAAGTATGATTAAGCCATGGTGTTTGGTCCTAACCTTGTGTTCCTAATTCCCTAATTTGATCATTTGTTGTCTAACCTAAAATTAAGCATTAGGAACCCATTAAGCATAGAAGAACAATTTAAACAACCAAGCATGTATCTAATCCCTGTTGTCGAATGTCCATACATACTCTTCCTATTCATAGTTCAATTCGAATTAAAGCATGGTGTCTACTCTTAATTCAAACCAAGATAGCTAACATGCAAGCCTAAATGGTGATCAATCATTCAAACTAGCATATTAACTTATAAGCATAATGAATAAGAACAAAAACCATAATTGAAACTTGGAAACTAATTAAACTTGAATACTTAAGAAAGAATGTACATTACAAATAAAATTAAAGTAGAACTTGAAAACTTGAAGGAAAATTTAGTAAAATCATTTTGTTACAACAATTGACAACTTGAAAGGAAACTAAGAGAATTTGAGGGAGAGAAGGGAAGGGAGCTCTAGAGAAGTGTTTGAGAGCTCCCCCCTTGGGGTTGATTTATGAAGCTTGAAGACTTCTCTATTTATAAGGCTAAGAGGGAGGAACATCATAATGAATTCCAACATCACCATTCCTCTTTTAATACAACCCATAACTCCCACTTCATCTAGTCTATGTTAGTGTGGTTGGAATCAATTCCATCCCATACTTCTTTTGCTGCAACTCAAGCTTTCTTCACATGGGACTTCAAAGGTGTTCAATTGTGGCTGCCTTTTGCTGCCAACCCATGTGGGTTTTCTTCACCGTTGCTGGAAAAAACGATTCTTCTGCACCAGGCTTGGTGTAGGAAGGCTTGAGGTTTCAATATGTATCCAATGGGGCTGAAATTTGGATTTGTCATAATAGACACCCATTGGAACAACCTTTATGAAGAATGTATTCCCATCTGAGCAGTACAAGTGTACGTTTTGGGCCTTGCAAGTTGACTGACGAAAATAGACTGGAATTGACTTCATTGCAGTCAGCTTGTGGGCTTGTTTTGGGCTTGATCTTCCCTCCTCCAAAATCTGGAAAAATCTTGATCTTGAAGCTCTTTGAATTATATTTCCAAGCATATGCAGCCCAGCTTAAGGAAAAATCGGAAAGCCCTTCAAATGTGATATTTGGCCCAGTAACGCAGATGCTGCCGAATTTGACCTTAAGTTGCCAAAACTTGTATAACTTTCTGTAGAAGACTCGGGATCATGAACCGTAAAATTCTCCAGAAACTAGACTTCCGCATATTTCCAATAATGTATGGCTCATTATCTGGTTCTTCTTGAGCAAGTACAGTCCAATCCGTGAAGTTGACTGATCTGCAAACACCGTTTTGAGCTAACTTGTCTCCAAAATGCGTTTAATGAGTCTCAAGCTTATTACACTGAAACAAACACAAAATTTATTAAAAGCACAAGTTTAACATAATCAAATCATAAGTTAGAAGGGTACAAAATGATATATAAATATGCACCAATCAGGACCTGCGTCAACACGGGTCGTCCTCCTTTGGTGCGGTGCGGTCGTGCGCGGGCGTGCCATCACGTTTTACTGTGCGTTTGAGGGTGAATTGATTGGGGAAATAGATAAGCGGTGCGCCTGTTTGAGTTTAACTTCTAATCAAAACGACTGTCGCTGAGAGAGGAACTGATCTCGGCCGTCAGGTTCACAGCCTGAGCTACAAGGCCGTTAATGGTGGTGTTGATTGTGGGTTTTTAGGTGGTGCTCCGACGCGTTGCTGGGAGGCAACGGTCGTATGATATATGAGATGAACGAAAGAATAACAAAGATGGTGCTCCGGCGCCTTGAAAATCAAGGGTCGTATGATATATTAATGAATGGATTTTCCTACAAACTGTCACTACTCCTAAGAAAGCAGGTAAAAGTATTGAAAATGCATTACAAGAAGATAAATGACAAGAAGTAAATGACAGGAAAATATAATCTGCTCCATGGGAGGCTTGTGTTTTGGTGTTGAACCCTTCAGATGTAGTTGGAGCCTGGTATTTATAGGGAGGGTCCTGAGAAGACAATGAGGCTGAAAATCTGCATGGTGAGGTTGATCAGAGCTAGTGTGTAGTCGAATCGACATTTGGGAATGTGAAGCATAGTGGTGTGACCCCCAGAAATCCCAGCCGCCGTCCTGATCATGGGTTTTGGCCTTCGGGCTGGGCCTTGGAGGAGCATTTAATGCTTTGGTCCGACGGTTGGTGACTTAATCTTACAAGTAAGATTTTCGTAGCTAATCACCCTGATTTTACTCACCATACCCTGACCTCAATCACGTCCCCTCTTTCCTGGCTTATTAAATGCTCCTACGTGGATCATGGGCTTTCTGCCGTGGTCAAAGACGTTACTTCATTAAATGAAGCGTGGGGCCTTGACGCCATGTGGCGACGTCGCTTGATTTCTTGTCTTGACTGTGCTTTTGAGGAGTTATCACACCCTTCGTCCTCGGCTGATAAAATCGAGGCCGCGAGGGTTTTTTCTTCATAGCTCATCTTTGTTTTACGAAAGAAAACGAACAATGAGCTGCCACGTTCGGCATGTGGGTAGGTGCTAGGGTCGAGAGGAAGCCCATTCGGTCAGCTTTTACAGCCGAGATTTATTAGGCACAAACATCTCTTGGTGCTCTTTCTCCATTTGCGGTGCAACAAGATCATTACTCTCTTGTTCAGCAGCATCATCATGGTCTTCATTCACTTCTTTAGAAGCATCACCCTCCTCTCCATTTTCTTCTTCAGCATCATCATCATTCTCTTCATTCACTTCTTGAGCAGCATCATCCGGCTCTTGAACTTTAGTGGTTTTTATCTGTTTATTAAGTAGAGTTAGTGTTAAGAATGTACTTCTATGACATGGTATTAATAGTTTACATCTATGACATGATACTAACAATGTTGTCCTATCAGCTGCATATTATTTGAAAGGAAAGAGTACCTTTATCTAGTTGTTCTTTAGATGATGAAGCTTCGCACTCAGCTCTTGGAGACTCCATTTGACAGCCCCCGGTGTCATTTGTTCTCTTCCAGGAATTGGAGTGACCAGGTTAGATCTTTGACAGAGCCAATACTGCACAATTTTTTTTATTTTTTTTATTTTTTTGCAATAGCACTTGTCAATTTATATTATTAGAATAATACTATGAATTTTCAGTTTGGAGGTTTGTGTTCTTACCAGTATTAGGACTAGATAGCCACTCACGCTTGGCTGCTTTTTTTTGTCCTTCTTGTTCTTCTTGGCTTGTTCCAATCCAAAATACATGTAGTCCAAAACTCCTTGAGCCCAATTATATTTCCCCATCTCTTCTAAGGTGTCTATTGTGGTTGTGTATGTCCAGGCAAGTGTACAACTAGAGTTGCAGAAGAGATTGGTCATGAAGAGTTGTAGGATTATCAATCTTGTTACATCCATAGGACCCTCTTTTGTTTCATCTTCAAGTGCTAAGTTCAAGCACTTATCAATTGAAGTCTTTGTTATCTTCTTATAGCCCGTGAAGTATTTCTTGACAAAATGGGAATCTGGCCTTTTTGAGGTTGTTGTGCTTGGTAGCTTCTTGCCTCTGTTTGGCAAGCCAAAAATTTCAACCACATCTTGGCTTATCATCTCACTGTGACCATCATTAAACTTGAACTTCCTTGTCTTTGTGTCGTAGTCTTTTATGAGTCTCACGATGTCATAGTTGGACTTCATGCACTCTACCTTTGTTAAACTTTTCTGAATATATGCTTCTATCAGTGGCTAAAAAGGTGTCATCGATAGCAGTGTCAAGACATCGTTCCTCTGTTCAAGTCTTTGTCTGATGTTGTCAAATGTGTTGTAAAAGAGAGCATGTTGCTCTTTATCTGCACATAGTTTAGGTCATCCCATCTAGCTGGCTTCTTATTTGTTTTTGTTTTGGATGATGAGTGTTGGCCTTTTGGTTTGGAGGTTGATCTGGTTTGTTCTTTCTTCATCCTTTATTTGGTATACCTGCATTAGAAATAGCAACATGACATCCGTCAAACAAAGTGACAGTAAAGTAGCCGTGTTAATACCCTATACTGGAACTTCAGAGTGGTAGACATGCATTAGAAAAGCAGCCATCAATTTGGAATACGCATATTAGCAAACACCTTATGAGCAAATTCGAAACCTTGCAAAATGCCAACAAAAAAGCACAATACTTGCAGTATATTCATCAGCTAAAGTGAATCAAGTAAACTCCACAAACCAACTTGATCAACTGCTGATTGTAAGTTCTAAAACTGCTTGAAAACATCACCCTTTACAATATATGATCTATTTATGTATAATATACGAGATGAAGTCAAAAAGAAAACAAAACATATTTGGTATTTCAGTTTCAATTATTGCTAATTAGGATCACATAGGAAACAACCAGTGTTATTACCATTTACTGGAACTTTGCAATGGTAGAGATGAATGCGTTAGAAATAGGATTTCAGAGGAACGTAGCAGTGTTAATACCCTATAGTGGAAGTTCACAATGGTAGAAATGCATTACAAATAGGATTTCATATTGTTATCACCCTACATTTGAACTTTATAGCCATTAATCAAATGACAGTAAACTAGCAACTAAATTATTGACTATTTTATGGTCTTATGCAGTTAGTGCAATGGTGAAATCCAATATAGTTTCAAGTTTTGTCTTTGATTCGAATCTAAAATACTGTTATTACCCTAGACTGGAACTTTATAGCAATTTATTAACATTACAGTAAAGATCGGTGTTGTAAATGTCTTACCTTTGAAGTGTTTTTGCGTTGAAATCGTTCTCTGAAGTTTTGTCTTGGTTTTGTAGGCTGAGGTGAGTGTATGTTGTTTGTTCTTGGTGCTCGGTGGTGGTTATGGAGTTTCGGTCTGATAGAAGATGAAGACGCTTTGATGAAGATGGTGAATGAAGCGACGTGTTGCAGGGAGGGTAATTAAAGCTCGTGTTGGAAGTTAACTTACAGTTTTTTTTTTTCGGAACAAAAATTACGGTGTTCTAGGTGGTTAAACTTTTTGGGCTTTTTATGAATTTGGGTTGGGTTGGTTTTGGGCTTGATCAGTGGTAGCTCTGTAATATATAGGAACTTCAATACCAATTTGTTGTATAATAAATGTATTTTGGGTGTGTTTCTAAAGTTAATTTTATGTGGGGTTTTTTTATAAATTGAGCTCCCATTTTGAGTATATTAGTGAAGCTCCCTATATATATATATAAGGGGGCAGATCCGTGGCACCATATTTTTGACACAAGTTTTGACACAATTTTTGGGCCATTAGATTACTCTACTTTTAATGGTTGAGATTAAACCTAACATGACAAAATAATATTTTTCTCTTTAATTAATATTTATACATTGAGATTAAAATTCTGATATTAATTAAGAATTCATTATCTCTTATCTCATTAATTATCTTTAAGTCATTCATTCTCTTTCTTTCTTGGTAATCTCTCTTCTTTCTCACGCACACCTCTCTCTCTCTCTCTTTCTCTCTCTCTCTTTACATAGATGATTTAGAAGATATGTTGAATGAAGCTATGCACAATCAGCTTTCCATTGGAGGTGGCCAGGAAACGGCTGATGGTTGGACAATGACGAAAAGGAAAAAACCCCCACTGAGAATGTAAATGGAACCACGCTTACATTCACACCAAATTACAGTCTCTTTGAACAAACATTCATCTTCTTGGGTATTGGAGAGAGGTTTTTATTAAAATCCAAATAAAAAAAATACAAGGGCTTTTCAAAAGAGTTGAGACTCAAAACAAGTATATACAGGCAACTAGTATCACTTATACAACATCATGCCCTCAAGGAAAGGCATCTTTTATTCATACAACACTATTCCTATCAGTTTCCCTTAATCCGTCAGTCCAGCCACCCTCCAAACTACGTAGCCACGGCCATTCACAATGCCACTGAGAAATAACAGAGAAGCAGAACAACACTGCACATTCGGACTTTGGACACAAAAAACAAGCAAAGCTCATGATTTTTACAGAATTAGGAAAACGTGAGCTTAGAATTGTCTTTCAGAGTACCAATACCACCACAACCACCACAACAACTGAAGCACAAGAATAGAAACACAACGTAAAAAATTGAGAATTTAACAATAGGTTCCCCAGATATAATCCAAAGAAGAACCAATTGAGGGCACATAAATGACAGTTGTAGATGCATAAAAGGTTGTTAATTAGTAAGACCAGTATAATGATATATCACTCAGAAATAAGATATTTCAGAGGGTTGGTGGAAAATCTTCGAGGGCAAAGAGTGCCTCAGCACCTCAGGAAGCACGTCAAGAAAATCAGTTTCAGACATAGAAGAATAGACAGGGTCGGGTGGGGTGGGCTAGCGATTGACGGGGTCAAAGAGAGAGAGGCTGTGTTGGGGACAAATCTGGGTTATACGATGGCTTTGTAGGTGTTGACTGGCCCTAGGTGTGCGATAGAGTTGCCGAAGAGGAAGGGGAGAGAGAGAGTCCCTAGGATTTGTGGTTTAGGTAGGATAGGGGTTGGAGTGGTGGTGGTGGTGAGGGTGAGGGTGGCTTTGGGGATGAGAAGGGGACGGGAGAGTGAGAAAAAAGAAGCAAAGGCAGAGGAGGCGTCAATTCTCTATAGAAGAAAGAGAGAGAATGAATGAATTAAAGATAATTAATGAGATGAGAGAGAATGAATTCTTAATTAATATCAGAATTTTAATCTCAATGTATAAATATTTGTTGGGGTCTTTTTCTTCCAGAAGCCAGACGAATGGGCTTGGGCTGCTGTAAAGGATGAGCGGAGGAGATTGCCCCCGTTTCTGAGTTCAAAAACCGGGCTCCAAGAGAGTTTTGAAAGGAGTAGTGACAACCTTAGAAAACACCTTGGATTCTTTCACCAATCAACCAAATAAATGTGACAGATTAGCATTGGCTTGGCTTAAGGAGCTTGTGGCATGGGAGCTAAGCCTTCACGAGTTTAGCAATCTGAGAGAGAGAGACAAAAGCTTGAATTTCTTATGGAAACAAATATTCAAGGCAAGGGGGAGAGAGATCTGAAGAGATTTTTGACTAAGGAAGAGAGGTAGAGATAGGAATAGAGAATGGGGCGTCTTGAGTAAATTCCCAGCTGCTTGACAAAGCTTGGTCGCGCTCTAGATGATTTACCAAAAGAGAAAATGGGAAGAGATAGAGGAATGGGGCTCGAAATTGCAGAGGTTTCAGGGATGAGAGATGAAGCTTGCTCTCTAAATGTGGTTGTTTTGCTGGGTAGAGAAAGCTCCCTTTTATAAGCACTTAGAACCCTAATTCTATCGATCCTCCATTCCCACTTTTCCTTTGCTTCTTTTCATTCACTCCCTTTTGGTGAAATTTATTTAACTGGAGCACATGGGTAACAAATCCTTTGGGGTTCCAAGATTTCTACGTAGCTAGACCTCTTCATGTGGTTGAGGCGCCACCTGCTTTTTACCTTGGTTTCCCCATTAGAGCTCGCAGAGGAAAAGGAGAGTGGATGGAGTCGTTTGTCCAATGGGTATTCCTCATGTCCTATAGATTTCCGTTGATTTTTGCGATGACCTCTGTTTGACTTGGTTCTGGAGCTTTGACAAGGGTGGAATACGATGCTAGGTTTTTAACAAGGATCTGGGCTGCGCTTTGTTCACAAGTATTGTGTTATTGGTACTTTCTTTCCAGCGGCTTGCATGTTTTCGTCAAGCTGCTGGAAGTAGCCTATTTGCTTTATTTTGGGTGTTTTAACTAACATGAGATTGTCTAAGTGTGGCAGCAGACTATGAGATATTTTCCTAAGGCATTGGATCACTTTTCTCTCTCTCATGCTTACCTATGTGTTTGGGCCCAAGAGATGGGCTTGAGTTTTAGGGCTCCCAAGCAGCCCCAAAACTTTCCATCCCTTGAACCCTCAATGGGCCTTGTGAGTGCTCGTAACCATCCGTACCACAACCTTCTTGGCAAGCCCCGGGCATTTGCGTGGCTTGGGCCCACTTAAGCTTATAGCATGGCATGTTGCTTATTTGCTTGGCGTGGCATGTGTATAAGCGCATATGACGAACTTTCATGTGCTTCAACCGGGTTTTTTCTCAATAATGTATCGCACTGGGCCAGGAATATGTTTTGGGCCTAGCCCTGGTTTTTTGGGCCTCAACATTAGCCCCCTTAATTATTAGGGCCATGAATGAGTGATGGAATGGGCCAAATAATTGAACTTGATTTAAAAAATCAAATTCATGAGCTCCAGCATTTATTTGTGGTTTCCCAGGTACAAACTTCTTCCTCCATTCTTTTCATTTTTTGTTTTCTTCTTCTTTTCCTTCATCTTTTCCTTCAGAGCGAGAGAGAGAGTGAGATCGCGAAGAACCGCCCTTCTAGAGCCGCTGGGAGAGAGCTCAAGCCAAACCCGACTCCGTTTTCCCCCTTATGAAGAAAACCCACTTGTTGTTGGAAGAGATCTCTTCGTGCAGACTTTTTTTTCTAAGAATCACTGATTTCCCTCTTTCTTGGTGCATCTGAGGCCATCCTTTGAGGGGATTAACAAGGTATGCCCTTTTCTCATGCAATTTCTTGAATCTATTGAGGGGTTTGTTGGCCTCACACCCATAAATTTTTCTCTTTGTTTTGACAGCCAAGCACCCATTCCTTTTGACCCATCCATCTTTTGTTGGAGTAATCGTTAGGAAGGAAGGGTTTGCATCAGTTTTTGGGGTTCTCCCCCTTTTTGATTTATTTCTTTTTGCAGGCTGCTGGAAGAGTGCGAACTTTGTGAAAAGAAATCGTTGGTATGGATTGCATCCTTTTCTTTTCTCCATTTTTTTCCCTTTTTTATCATATGTTGGCCCTCTTTGTGTTGGTGAAAAGGCTGAACTTTGCACGATGTGCTTTTTCTATGTAGGTGTATACGTCTTCTGGCACAAGCAGGGGAAGGTTTCGGAAGCCTGCATCGTATTCCCTGCTGCTGGAAGCTTTGAGTGTACCAATTTCACAACTTGGAAATTTGGATTTCTATCTCGATTTATCGGTAAATAGTTCTGCTCCTTTGCTGGAATCGTGAGTCTTTCTTTTGGCTTTGTAGGAATAAACAGAGACTGGTGTTTGGCCTAGGCTCATCTTTCTTATGAACACATGCTTGATTAACCTTGGACCTTCGTTTATGTCGTGGGAAATAGAAACTGACAGAATGCATGTTTTGCAATGCTTGAATTTTTTGCATTTTTGAGATAGAATTTTGCTTGCCATGGGAATTGCTTGTCGATCATGGAATGAGAATTTTGCTTGCCATGGATAATTTGCATGCTACTTAGGCATTTGCTTAAGCGTTCCCTTTGACGTGAGCTTGGCTTGCCATGCTTGGTGTACATTTTGCGTGTGCTACGTTCTTGGCCCCCTTCTTGATTGTTGTTGAATTGTATGCATCAAGAGCGTATGCTTGTAACCGCATGATTAATACGTAAGATCAAAGGCTGTTTGAAAGCTTGAGGAAAACACAATTGACTTCATTTTTTATGAGCTTAGAGCTTGGTCATGGATAACTGTTTATTTTTTGGTTCTATAGGGATAGACAGAAACATGTGTATGATGGGTTGAAGAAGAGAAAACTACCTTCATCACTTAGAAACACTTGCCTAGACTTGATCATAGGCACTCGGTAGGCTTTGGAGGCTATTCTCATTTCCAGGTGCTATATAGAAGAAATGCATGTTTCCGGCGGCCTCTTGATTTTTTTGAATACCCTTCCAGCATCACTAAGGGCTGGCCAAAGTGGTTCGATTGTGAGTGGGCAGACCCAACTACCGAACATGTTTTGCGAATGATTGCAGGTTGCAAAGGAAACATCGTTTTTTACCTTACAGCAGTGTGCTGAAAGGGTTTGAGCATGTGTCTTATTATGACCTCGTGTCGATTTCCAGCTCGATACTTAGGAGAAGTTATAGCACACACTGTTTTTAGAGCACAAGCTGCTTGTAGCATAAAGATGTATGCCGATCCCCTTGAGCAAGAGTTGTTGTTACTGCGTTGAGCCTTAAGGAACACGAATTGGAGAGCCAGTGCCGCAAGCTACGAGACCTTCTCATTAACAAATGAGCTACTGATAATGGCGCTTGGTGCACGGTGGAAACATCGAAAGTATCATCTCTCCACGCTTCTTCTGTTATGCTTTAGTCATGCACCGTGATCTAATTGAGGTACCCAATTCTCCTCCTTTGCACCGTGATATATATATATATATATATTTTAGCATGGCTATATCTTCCAGCACTATCTTTCTCTAACACATGTCCTTATTTCGACTTGCAAGTCGCATTTCTTTGTTGTGGGGGGCTGGCTGGCTTGTGCATAGTAGCTTTTCCTTTTGAAACCGCAGGGTGTATCGATCTTTAGCATAGTTGACTGCACTTGGGCTTGAGTTGCACCCCCCCTTTTTTTTGGAGAGCCTAAAGCTCATGTTGTTGGAACCTTGAAACACAGCATTGTTACATACTTTCTACTGGAACTTTTGATTTAGAATGCTTGAGATATTAAGTTTCGGCTTGTTTTGTACACTTTGCTTGGTTGGAAATGATGGAATACATGAATTGTTGGGGTTTGGAATGCATTGAGATAATGATTTCTAGCTTGTTCTGTACACTTTGCTTGGTTGGAAATAATGAAATGCATGAATTATTGGGTTTTGGAATGCATTGAGATAATGATTTCCAGCTTGTTCTGTACACTTCGCCTGATTGTAAATGATGACATGCATGAGTTGCTTGAGATTTTAACAGGTTGGATTGTGGTAGGTGCAAGGCATATGCTGTCATTTTTTTTTTTAAAAGATCACAAAGATGTTTGCCTTATTGCCTCTATGTTTTTTTTTTTTTTTTAAATTTTATAAAAAGAACATGTTTTTGCAAAACAGAAGAAGGCAAAAGTGAGGAAAGAATTCTAGAGGCTTTTTCCTTTTTCCAAAATACTCCATTGTCATTGCAAATATCATCTTACACCTTGGCATGCCATAATGGTGGTACATTCTACAAAAGTTGTGAAAGCATATGGTGAAAACACAAAAGGAGTTCATCTTTGAAATAAATTTGAAAAGCCAAAAACAAAAGGATAGGTGCAAAAGCAACTCAACAGTAGTAAGGCTTTGAGCCACTTTGCATTGATGAATACTCCAATCAAATCAAGCCCCTAAGTATGAAAGGGCCAAGGAGTGTGCATGACTTGCAATAGCATGAAAGCTTGTGGCTTAGGTTGGCATGTGTTTGGCATGCGTTGTACTAGGATGCCATGCTCTGCAGAGATATTTAACAGAGCCACAGCTGCTGCTTTACTTGCCTACGGCTTCTAACCCAACTAATCATAGAGTGATTTGTGGCTCATAACCCATCACATTTTCTTCAACTTATGTGAGGTTATGAGAGGTTACGGCAGCTGTCTTCTGATAATCTTGCTGACCAAATAAAGCCCCCAAGTGGCGTTCTTCCAACATGTCCAATGTGAATACTTTGCTACTGGAACAGCCATCTCCTTTCCCCTTCGTTTTGGCAAGGGGTCTTCATCAATAGCTTGCCTCTTAAAGGGTAGCTCAAGAGTTCCGTCATGTATCTCGGCGTGTAAGATCTTCCTCAAAGTTTGACAAGCAGTGGTTGGATGGCCCACAAACTGATGATAACGGCAGTACCAAGGATCACCATTTTTCTCTCCGGTAGGGACTTTGTAGGGCTTGGGGGTTTGATTGCACCATGAACAAACATTGTATCAAGAATGGCATGGAATTCTTCATCTTTGTACGGCAGTGGTAGATACATCTCTCTATCTTTTCTTTTGCATGAATTGTAGTCACTGGATGATTTGGCATTCTCATCTAATGTCTAGTGTGCTTCTGTCTCTTCACTCCTCCAAGCTTCCTGTCCAGTTAGTCTGACATGCTTGTTTTCCTCACTACTTCCAGTAGCCGAGAAAATTGGCTAATGCCAATATTCTCCAAATAAACTCTATAGTATACCAAAATGTCGCTTATGCAGATCTCTACAAGCGCTTCTTCATTCTTCTCATTATAGCAATCTAGAGACATGTCCTGGAACCTGCGCACGAAGTCCACGGGGTCTTCCCTATGCTTTTGGTGAGTGTTGTTGAGTTGAGTTGTACTGACTCTCTCCTCATGCTGGAAGTATTTCTTACAGAACCTGTCTGCCAAATCTTCCCAAGAGCGGATGGAACCTGGTGCCAATGTTGTGTACCACGTATAAGCACGATCAGTAACACTTTTTGAAAACTCCAGGAGAAGGAGATTACAATCTCTAGCGTGTGGTCCCAAAGCATCAATGAAACAGTTGGCATGCTCCTTCGGGCTTCCTTTCCTTCCGTCAAAAAAGAAAAAGCTTGGTGCTTCATAGCCTTTGGGGTATAGCTGCTGGAGTAGGCTTGATGGATATGGTGGCTAAGGGACATACTTCCAATCCTCCTGGCTTTGGCTTAGTTTCTTCTCTAGCATGGCGATGACATCTTCGTGGGTGACAAAAGATGGCCTCTTTTGTTCAGAACCCCTTCCGGCAACGGCAGACTCCTCTTGGTGTGGTCTTTCGTTTTCTTCGTTTGGCTTAGAGACTGAACCTTTTAGTTCTTTGATTATGTCCACAATCTCCCTCTGGGTTTCTCCCATAGCATGGATGGCTGCAATGAGGTTTGTGAGGGTGAAAGCTCCCTCACTTGCATGTTCTTCCTCTCTGCACTTCCAGAGCTAGAGCTGCCAAGTTTTAAAATTGTCATTTTTATGATGATTGTATTGCTTGAAATACTTGATATTGTGATATCTGGTTTAGTTTGCTTGAAATGATTGCATCAAGTGAAATTCTTGAGTTGCATGGTTTGTGTGGATTGATTCACAAATGCTTGTATTGATGCATGGTGGGTTGAAGAAGAGACACGGGCTTGAGAGAACATAAGAGAGCTGGGCGCGTTGTCTCCTTGACTGGCTTGGCCTTCATGTGGGCAAAATTATGTTGCCTCTTCCTTTTGATTTTGTTTTTTTTAATTATTTGCAAGTGGTTGCTTTATTTCCTTTCATTTGGCATGGCTTGCTTTATTTTATGATTTTCTCTAATTCTCTTCTTTCTTCTTCTTCAAGACCCAAACCTGTGGGTATTGTTCAATGGTACAGAAGTCAGATTTTGGAAGCTCGGATCAAAAAACTTCCTTGATAAAAGTTGTTCATCTGCTCGAGTACTTTAGCCTGTAAAAATTTGAGAATTTTCTGAATTTTTGTGATGCCTCAAAGTTAGTCTGTAACCTCTGTGTTCATCCATGGCTAGTGAGTTTTTTCAGGTTCGGTTTCTACACTTGTTTTGAACTTGTGATGCTTGGATGATTGTGCTTGCTTCATTAAAGTTACTCAACAATGTGTTGTTCATAACATATCCAAAATTAAGGATAATCCAACCATTGAAGTGTTCTTTGTCTTCATTTTTCTGAAGTATGTTCATGATGTTGATTCCCTTATTGCATGCTTGTTTTCTATGCTTGAATGCTTGAGTTCCTCTGTATTTCCTAGAATTGTGAACTATAAATCAAATTCTGAGGTTGATCTTTTGACTAATGGTTTTAACTGGGTGACAAACAAACTTCACAAGCTTACTTAAGTAATGCATGCTAAGTGTTTGTGAAAATGACTCAAAGTAGCTTGCTGGCTTTTTTTTTTTGAACTTTTGAAATGTTTCTTTTTGAATCTAAGTTGGAGCTTTTGAGACATGAAAATGGACTTCTCAATGGTTATGTTGGAATTGGTCTTGCGTCACTTGAAGCAAAAATGAATTTTCGGTGGAATTTCAAAGTAAGGGTTAAGTTGCTGGAGCTGTGCAGTTCCTACTGCATGGCCTGTTTCGGGAATCTATTTGGCATGATTCCCTAGCTCTAAATGCAACGAAATTTTAGAAAAATGAGGCTTGGTTGTTGCATTGCATAGTGACCTTTCTTTTTTTCTTGAAAGCTTGTCATCACTTCAAAAATTTTGAGTGCTTGGTAAAAGAAACTTCATCTTGATAGCGTTTAGGTTCTTCTGGCAGTATCATAGCACAACCTTCACAGTATTTTCCTTCTATTTGCCATGAATTGAGATGTTTTCCTTATTGAGTAAAGCATAGTGCTTGGATTTCTTGAATAAGGCTTGATGCTTGATGATTCTTGATTATGGAATTGTGGCAATTGAGACATCCCGATGGCCTTTTGGCTTTGACTCCTAAACTTGGTCATTGGAATGGTCAGGACTTAGAAAGTGTTTGAGGCGTTGGAGCATATCAGTTATGGCAACTTAGGTATTGTTTGTTGCAGCTGTTGTGAGCATGTTTTAGGAACCAAAAGATTGGGCTTGGCTATTGAAGCTTGAGCTTTGCATGTGGTCACTGCAGCAAATGTGTTGGGTTACAACAACAAGTGATGGCGAACTTGGAGGTCATAGTGACATAATTGGAATTTCAAGGAGATTTTTGGTCTGGGAATAGTGGTTTTGGTAACAATGGATTTTTAAGCTCATTTGGGGTTTTGGAATTGCTGCTGGTGGTGATTACAATGAATTCCTTCCTCAGCCCCCAAGTGCACCATAATCATTAAAAAAAATATTTGATTGGCATAAGCTGCAAAAACTCTTGCAGCGTGGCCTTCTTAGTATTTGCTTGGGTCATTGCATGGCATGTTCAACTTGGGATATCCCTTTGTTGCAACTGTGACAATTTGGCATGATACTGTGATAGCATGGCTTCTTCTCTATGCTTCTTGCAGTAGCTCTTCCAGCAGTGGTGTTTGGATTTCTACGACAAGCTTGGCTCTGTTCTTCTTTCAGCCTCTCTTTCGGCGGCTCTTCCAGTGATGTTTGAATTTCTATGACATGGTTGCATGAGTTGATACATAGACTATATGAGCTTGGCATTGGGAATCAGAGCTTGGCTTGTGGTGTGGGAGCTAAGTGCCCACACGTTTAGCATCCAAGAGAGATTTGTCTGATGGGTACAGGAACATAGGGTCCTATGCTCCTTGAGGCTTGAAGTGTAGAGGGATGTACTCATCATCTTGGGAGTGCTTGACAGATATATAATTTATTGGCATAGAGAGGTGAGGCATTCTGTGGGCAGTGCCAAAGACAGAGACGATGCAAGCAGTGTTCCGGAGAGGACTTGTTCAATTTTGAGTTGAAGAGCATGCGTAGCTTTGTGCAAGATATTTTTCTTTTTGCACTTCAAGATACTTATGGCATATTTTGGCTTCTTCAACTACAGGAACATCTCAAGCAGAAAACTGAAAAAGAAGTTCAATTCTCTTTGTCAGATGCTTGGCTTGTGTCTGGCCTTTTCTTTTTTTTTGAAAAAATTTGCTTGGCACGAAGCCCCCAAGTATTTTGGGGCTTGCATGTGTAGTTTGGTCAATGGCACGAATAATGCATTTGCCAAAGCTTCCAGGGCCTTCTTGCAAGATCTTGTTTTGCTTGAGAATAGAGATCTAACGCTCAAACAAATTGAGCATGTGAGTAATCTATATTGTATTTGTTTTGCAAAGTAGATAGTTGACAAAAGGAAAAAACAAAGAAAGAAAGAGAGAATGTTCTTATCTCTTTATTTTCTCTGGTTTATTGCTTATGGTCCTCTTCTTTGGAGGCATTGGTGAAAATGGCAGCCTGGTCCCCAGCAGAGTCGCCATTTATGTTGGGGTCTTTTTCTTCTAGCAACCAGACGAATGGGCTTGGACTGCTGTAAAGGATGAGCGGAGGAGATTGCCCCTGTTTCTGAGTTCAAAAACTGAGCTCCAAGAGAGTTCTGAAAGGAGTAGTAACAACCTTAGAAAACACCTTGGATTCTTTCACCAATCAACCAAATAAACGTGACAGATTAGCATTGGCTTGGCTTGAGGAGCTTGTGGCATGGGAGCTAAGCCTTCACGAGTTTAGCAATCTGAGAGAGAGACAAAAGCTTGAATTTCTTATGGAAACAAATATTCAAGGCAAGGGGGAGAGAGATCTGAAGAGATTTTTGACTAAGGAATTGAGGTAGAGATGGAAATAGAGAATGGGGCGTCTTGAGTAAATTCTCAGCCGCTTGACAAAGCTTGGTCGCGCTCTAGATGATTTACCAGAAGAGAAAATGGGAAGAGATTGAGGAATGGGGGTCGAAATTGCAGAGGTTTCAAGGATGAGAGATGAAGCTTGCTTTCTAAATGTGGTTGTTTTGCTGGGTAGAGAAAGCTCCCTTTTATAAGCACTTAGAACCCTAATTCTATCGATCCTCCATTCCCACTTTTCCTTTGCTTCTTTCCATTCACTCCGTTTTGGTGAAATTTCTTTAACCAGAGCACATGGGTAACAAATCCTTTGGGGTTCCAAGATTTCTACGCAGCTGGACCTCTTCATGTGGTTGAGGTGCCACCTGCTTTTCTCCTTGGTTTCCCCATTAGAGCTCGCAGAGGAAAAGGAGAGTGGATGGAGTCGTTTGTCCAATAGGTATTCCTCATGTCCTGTAGATTTCCGTTGGTTTTTGCGATGACCTCTGTTTGACTTGGTTCTGGAGCTTTGACAAGGGTGGAATACGATGCTAGGTTTTTAACAAGGATCTGGGCTGGGCTTTGTTCACAAGTATTGTGTTATTGGTACTTTCTTTCCAGCGGCCTGCATGTTTTCGTCAAGCTGCTGGAAGTAGCCTATTTGCTTTATTTTGGGTGTTTTAACTAACATGAGATTGTCTAAGTGTGGCAGCAGACTATGAGATATTTTCCTAAGGCATTGGATCACTTTTCTCTCTCTCATGCTTACCCATGTGCTTGGGCCCAAGAGATGGGCTTGAGTTTTAGGGCTCCCAAGCAGCCCCAAAACTTTTCATCCCTTGAACCCTCAATGGGTCTTGTGAGTGCTCGTAACCATCCATACCACAACCTTCTCGGCAAGCCCCGGGCATTTGCGTGGCTTGGGCCCACTTAGCTTGTAGCATGGCGTGTTGCTTATTTGCTTGGCGTGACATGTGTGTAAGCGCATATGACGAACTTTCGTGTGCTTCAACCGAGTTTTTTCTCAATAATGTATCACACTGGCCAGGAATATTTTTTGGGCCTAGCCCTGGATTTTTGGGCCTCAACAATATTAATTAAAGAAAAATATATTATTTTGTCATGTTAGGTTTAATCTCAACCATTAAAAGTAGAGTAATTTAATGGCCCAAAAATTATGTCAAAACTTGTGTAAAAAATATGGTGCCATGGATCCGCCCCATATATATATATTCCTGATCCCATTGAAGGTACCAAAAGTAAGAGGAAAAGGAAGTGAAAAAGATTGGAGATGGTCCCATTCTTTTCGAAATTTAACTCAATTTAACTCAATTGTGCACATATTCATGGACCAATCGCTTTTTCACATAAACGAATAATCCGTTTCAGGCTTCCAGCTTACCTATAAAGTACTTCACTGAAATACTTGAATTATCTTTAACTTTCTGTTTTTCCTTTTTGACACTTTATTTGTTCTCGAGTATTAGAAAAGTAGTAGCTGCACCGCTTAAAAGAAAATGTAAAATGTTACTCACTTACAAACTTCTATTATCCAAATAAGAAAAAGAAAAAGAAATTACCTGTATGATGATTAAAAATGCCTAAAAGGGTGAATGGGCTAATTTGAAATTATTAACAATAAATAAAAATAGACTTTCGAAGAAGGATTGATATGGCTTATCAATCCTGAAATGTGCAAAGTAAAAGAACACATAGATATTTATTTTACATGGTAAAACCCCATCTATGGGGAAAATCCAAGGGACTCCTTAATCCAAAACAAATCCACTACAAAATGAAGATTACAAGAAGTACTCGCACACTTATTCTCGATGCAATCTAGATAAAGTTTATCGACTTCTTTAGAACTCAACTTCTGTCACGGGATGATCTTTGACACTCCTTATGTTGAACGCAATACTAGTCGCAATTGCTTCAAGTTCACTGGAAGATAAACGCCACAACAGTCTTGGTGCCCTCAACCATATGAGTCACCGACATACATATGAATGCAATATGAATGAGATGAAAGGATCTGATAAATCACCAAGCAAACAAAGAACACTTGATGACTTATCTGAAAAATATGCATAGCAGCTTTCTCTTAAAAATTCAATATGCTCAAAAAACCAATACGTTGAAAGCTCTACATTTGAAAAGCAAAGACACATGTTTTATTCAAGGCAGGTTTTCTCTAGAAAGAGAGAAAAATCCAAGAGACCACTAATTCTATTCAAGTATGACTCTCAAACCTGATCCAGTATGGTCTGTTAGTCAAGACGCCAAAACAGAATACAAAGTACTATTCAATTATGAATATTAGTTTTGATTCAACATGGATTCTAAGTGACACCAAACAACCACTTTTATGAAGAAACAATATCTCCTAAAACAAGTTAATTAGGAGATGAGCACGGTGCTCATCACTATAGGAAATGCTAATATTTTAACTTAAATTTAATAGCATTGAAAAGAACTTCAACTATAATCCTATTATGAATGCATGATTATGTCATGATTTACCTAAAATCAAGTTTCTCATATCAGTTAAGTCATGCCTCGAAAGAATGGGATTGAATGTGTTGTGCCAAAACGTCCAATAAACAATCCTTCACACACTAATTCCCAACCTACACTAGAGTCTTGAAAATAACAATAGAATTTCCGTATTAACACACTGGACTTATGTCCCCCTCCGCCTCCTTACCAACTTCAGCACCAGCGGCTTCGGCCTCTGCGCCTTTGTCCTCGCCACTGAGCACGTGAGCCCCACAAAGCGAGGCGCGGCAGGAATGTTGACATTCTACTTCTTCTCAGCTGGAATCATATCTTGCGTAGCCTACATTTTCCAACAATGGCGCGAACTCTATATTGCCTCCTCCATGAAAAGTAGAAAGGGGGGAAGAAGTCTAGCGCTAATTCTTACGGAAACCTCATCCCTGCTCTTCTTGCTCGTTGTCCTCCCATTTGTCTTTGAGTCAACAAAGTGGTACCTCGTAAGGTCGAAAAACAGAAGGCAGGAAACTAATGCGCGCCATTGCCAAGTCCATAACAAACACCCTTCTGAGGGAGTTGTCCTAACCCTAGATGAAGAAACAAGCAACGATAGCCCCACAACAAACGAGAAAGATCAAACTTAAAAGGAACTTGATAAGTGGGTCTCTAATTGTGTTTGAACCATATTTGGAAAATGGGTCAAAAATGGTTCTATTTCTCAAATAAAATTACATTAAGCTCAAGCCCAACTCTTTTTCTTTTAGAAACAACGAAAAGTGTTTTTTTGGAATTGGGCCAGTATTGGAACATTCTCAAAAGCCCATGGTACGAAAAGATCCTAGCTTTGGTCCACACTAAAGTTAAGAAAATAAGTAACCGTTACCCATTGACCCACGGGAGGGTCTAAAAGGGGTTATCACCATTAATGATGACTTAACCATCGTCTCTCCCAGTGAGAAAGCAAGTTGGATAATAGATGCTAGAACCAGAATGAAACGTTCCCTAACTGGATATCCAGTTGCGAAAGGACACAGACCACAAAGATAGATCAACAGCTAACTTTGGACAACATCCAAGTATTCTCCTCTAGCTTTCATCATTAGGGATTCTTCCCTATAAATACAGAAGCTCTACAGCAGCACAAGAGGACTCTCTCTCCAAAATCAGACACAATATTTTGAAAACACTTGAACAAACTTCAAGATCTTTTCAAAACCCAATTTACTATTCAGATAACCAGTTGACAACTCATGCATTTATCTTTTATTGCTCTGCCATATTCATGATATGATTCTTGTTGAAACAATCAGTTTGAGTTTCTATAAACATATTCTCTATATGAATTTGATAAAGAAATTTCTAATTCACTCTATATTGTAATTCGTATTTAAAAGTAACTAAATGGAGAAACCTTTGGCTTTTGTTCCAACTTGTCATCCTACTAGAGTTGGATAGAGAAATCTCAAACATCTGGAATCTTTTTCTTTAAGAAGTTTACTTTAGTTATTCTGTAAATATCTGCCTTTATATATTTGAGTTTCTTGTTATTCAGACCCAAGCTAAGACTAGTCCAAGATTGAATTATGCTATTGGGACTAAACTAGCTGAATCTTGACCCGACCTGAGGTCATCTCAAGCCCAAACTAGGTTTATGAACCCAATCAAGCAGCATTAACCTCAACATTTGGGTTTCTTCTTATTTGGGTAGTGCCATCCATATCCATCAAACCAACAACGCACGAGTGAAAGAATTTTGAAGTCCTCTTGATTGAGGTGTAAAAAAGAACTCATCCAAGTCAGTACCCTTATTGGAGCACAATAGCTTGATCAGAGGCCCAAAACAAGCGCAAATCCATCAAAAAAATTCTCCACATTACACACACCAGGTCAATTAGGCTAGTCTCATTCCTAATAGTGACATGCCTACGCAACTCACAACTGGATCAGAAGAAAGGAGTCATCAAGGCCCATTCCAAGCTCGCTTGCTCTTCTTAACTTGATCCAACTTTCAATTTTACCCAAAGTTGAAGGAGATTTCTCACAAGCCAAGAATCCAATCGGGGCATTGGTGTTGACCAGAAAAGGGCCCACAAAATTGATGTCGTCAAGCTACCAATGACTCAAATGAGGTTATTTCTAGCCGCGGCCATAAATTTCAGGGGGTGTACATTCAATTGAGATTATAATAGATTGTTTTGAAGCTTAAAAGTCCAATGGTATCTAATTAGGATTTTTAAGTAATCAATAAAAATATGGTCGTATTCAAGTAGGATTTTTAAATATTCAATCGAAGTCTTGTGATATTCAATTAGGACTTTTAAAAGATAAGAAAAAGTATGGTGGTATTCAAAAACTTACTGATTTTGAGGTATTTCATTGAATGGCGTATTGTGTGAGAATTTTGAGTGAGTGATACAAATACCAAACCCCATAAAAAAAATCCCACCCTCCAATGCCTGATTCTCAATTTTTTTTGTTTTTTTTTGTTTTTGTTTTTTTGTTTTTTTTTGGTTTTTTGGTTTTTTTTTTTGTTTTTGTCACGCCCCGGACTCGGGCGTTGGTGGAAATCCCGTGCACGGTGCGAGAGAAAAGAAAGAAATAAAAATAAAAATAAAGAAACCGAAACCTGGGTTTAAAATAAACTTCTCTTCTAAAAATAGATTCAAAATCTTACAACTTTATAATAAATAAATAAAGCTCTATCACTCTCATCTAATTCATCCTTAACTGGTTTAGTCATTGTCTTGCCCACTAATTCATTTGAAAAATTAAACAAAGTGAGGGATGAGCAACCACCGCTCAGTAGGGACATGAGACCTTACCACAGTAGATTGATATAAATAAATTATGTGGCATGCAATCACACAACCAAATATCACATGAATAATATTAATGCATGAATGCCCTTCAATTCTACTCCTGTTAATTCATATAACTAGACAAGCAGACCTGCACGTCCCATACCATGTTTATACCACTTGGTCCAAAATGCCCATTTATATGAACTAACACCCATTTTAACTGTCCCATTACCCTCTTTTCCATACTTTCTTTATCAACCCAAGAATTCCAGCCAATTTCCATGACATGATATAATTATGCCTTTCAAATAATAATATCATGCATAATATAGTGCTCACGAAATTTTATTAGATCAATCCCCGTAAAGGCTCCCAAGAAATCCCTACCTCGATTCCAAAGCATTGCTCCAAGTTAAGAAAATACAAGCTAAGCCCCAAATCTCCTCCAAGATTTTCACCTCTCTCTCTCTCTCTCTCTCTCTCTCTAAATTTCTTTTCTAATTTCTCAAGTTTTGAAACTACAAGGTTATGCTCCTATTTATAGTGTTTATAGGGATAGAATAAACTTCAATATTAAAAGGATAAGAACATCCAAGTTTATCCAAAAGATAATATCGTCTAAGTTTATCCAAAAGATAAATATCTTCTTTTATCCTTTTAAAATACGGGTCTTCACAGTTTTTGGGGAAGATGAACAAATGAAGATAAAACAAGGTGTCTTTACATGGGCTTGATTTAATTAGACTCAATCCTTCTGTATTTAGAGGATAGACTCAGACAGCTGTCTTTGTGCTTTCTCTAGTCTATCTTTGTTTTGTTGTAGGAGGTGTTAGCCACCTTTCTTTTGGCTTCATGTCTATGTTGTTTGTTTGCTTTAACTAATCGAGGAAAGATGTCTAACCCGAATCCAATCCACACTTTGGTGAAATCTACTTTGGAGAATACAAGAAAGTCCTACATGAATTAAAATCAGAAGTAAAATCTTGTAATTACATTTATTAAAATCATAAGAAAAATCATTTAATTACAAATCATGATGAAATCTATTACATTAAAATAATTTAATTCCAATCTATTAAAAATTCAATTCAATACACCCCCGGATTCTTGTGCTCCCTCATGTACTATGGGCTGAGCTTGAACATCGTCAACCACAAAACCAACCTCTACATCAACGTCCTGCTCAATGTGGTGGCTAAAATGCCAGCTTTCATGATCACGGCAATATTGCTTGACAAGTATGGAAGGAAGCCCTTGGCGATCGGGACGTTGTGGTTTAGTGGGGTGTTTCGTTTTGCAGGGAGCTTTGTGAAGAATGCTGGGGTGTAGAAAGTGGTTAAGATGGTGTGTAAACAATTTTTCTTTTCATATACAATGAACTATTTATTAGAAAATGTCCTCAGTTTTTTTACTAATTCTATACTAGCCTCTTTGCACGAGCTTCCGCGCCTGTGAGAGGTTTTTTTAAAAAAAATTTAAATTTATTTTAGGATTAAAAAATATAATGGGTAATTGTGTTCCATAAAAATAGAATCCATTATCTGATTTTTCTTTTAATTTTAATTTTTTAAATATAAAAATGTGTGAATTTACCATATTATCCTCATTTAATTAATAATTTCAATTCTTAATGTTTGCATTAACCAAGGGCATTTTCTGGTATTTTGAATGTTTCACCATTCTCTGCCTTTTACTTTATATATATAGATTACAAGAAAAATAATAACTCGGATCTCAAATTAGATAGTTCAGATGATTGAATTATTCGAAACAATGCGATTCTTTTCCACCCTCATCAAAATGAACCCCTCTCATGGAGCTTGACCATTTATTAAGCTTCACCTGTAGTAATAACATGTCGTAATCAAAACAAGAGTTTAAAGTTAGAAGGAACCAGAATACTTTGTTCATGTAAAGCGAACCAAACTGGTCATGAATTGGCTAATGTTTTTGTTGTGTGTGAATTTTCAACATCTTTACGTACATTTCACACTGCACAAAAGATGACTAAATATGCAAAGACACGTCATCGACGGCGACAAAAGATATCTGTGTTTGTATATATTACGGTCTAGGGATAACATTTCTGAGTGTGGAAATTATGACAGGATTGCTCAGATGTATGTGGATAATATTTCGGTACTGAATTGTCAATATGACCCCCTTGATGTCTTCTAAAAAACTTTCCAACTCTCAAAATTCAATGTAAGTAAGGATCAAAATTGAGGACCAAAAAGTAAAATTTTTAGTTTTCATTTGATCCTTGCTGGTTAGTGGGTTAATCGTTCTGTTGGAATAATTGCTCTGATTAATGCTCACCTATATTACCGTTGGACCAAGGTTCTCAACTGTACCACTATATTGGAATTGGAACAGTCTTCTTGGGACTGCATGCTAAGAGAGTTTTGCATCTTTTTCTGTAAAAAACACAGACAGACGAACGAATCTGGTCATTATCTATCAGGCAGCTTTTAGCAGATTTAACCGGTGAACAAAATTATGGCCGTTAAATATTTTTGAATTTCCTATTTGTCAAGGCTGTACATGTTTGAATATTTTTCTGAGTGTGGATATTATGCCAAGTTTGTAAGGTGCTAAGTGTGTGTGTGCTCAGATGTATGTGGTTAATATTTTCTGTATCGAATTGTCGATATGCCTCACTTGATGTCCTCTGAAAAAACGTGTCCAACTCTCAAATTCAATGTAAGAAGGATCAATGGCTTGATTTGTGGTTATTTTGAGTTTGCACTCTTAATTGGAATGTTTATACAAGAGTTTCTTCAATCTGGTATTTCCTCTCGCTTTCTCTTTAATATCGTTCTTCTTCTTTTTTTTTATTTCTATTTTCATGTGAAAATCCTTCTTGTGGCCTTCCTTATGCTAACGATGAAGATGATGCTCTGCACTCACACCCCCACCCAAATACACAATTGTAATTCTATTTTCTTTTAATTAACAAGTTTTCAATCCCCTTGATCTGCCCTACCCTTCACTCTCTGTTGTTTAGCTTTCGATCCGCTCTCAGCATCTTTCACGACTGGATTGTCTGGAATTCATGAGATGGATTTTAAGGAATATATATTTCTATTATTTATGAAAGAATTTCCTTTTTCGTTTGAGAACTGAAATGGGTAGTATCCCCTGAGAACCAGAAGAATGGAAAAAGCAAAGGACTAACAGGACCAACACCGACATAAAAAATAATAGCTCCAATAAGTGATTAAAAAGGAAAAAAAAAAACAAATGAAATTATGAGGAGAGAGGAGAGAGAATATATTACTTATTAATCATGTTGATTTCATTTTCAATGCCATACTCGCCATTATAACTGATTTAAAAACGTGTGTAACCTGCACTCAAAATAGTTACCAAGGAAATTATTGATTTGGAAATTCTATCTGCTATGCACGATTCTATTGTTGCTTTGCAATAATCATTATCCCAACCCTTGCCTATATATACATGTGAGTCTACAATCCATGTTTTTCATAGCAAAGCTCTAATAAGTGCACCGTCTGATTTCTTTTTTTTTCTTAAAAAACAATAAAACATGTCTATCCAAGTTTGTGCAGCAGCTCAATCACCAAAGGCCAAGCCTAAAATTATACGGCGGACAGCAAACTTCCCACCAAGCATTTGGGGTGATCGGTTTCTCAACTATGATTCCCAAGACATTGTAATCTCATGCAAATTATCACTATATTTCATGTTAATTTTTCTCAAAAAACTAATTTCACTCGTGTTTTGCTTATTTAATTAATTACTGGCCGCGGCCGCAGATAACAAATGCCAGGAACCAACAAGAAGTTGACAAACTGAAAGAAGTAGTGAGGAGGGAAGTATTCACAACTAGTGCAGGTGACTTTTCACGTCAGCTCAAGTTTATTGATGCAATCCAGCGCCTTGGGGTGGCATACCATTTTGAAAGTGAAATTGAAGAAGCATTGGAGCGTATGCATGCTGCATTTCGTGACCAGGACTTTAGTGATGATGGAGATCTACACAACGTTGCTCTTGGTTTCCGGCTACTAAGACAACATGGATATAAGGTTTCATGTGGTAAGTTAATCAACAAATTATAATGTAGTGTAATGTGACTGATTTTGGCCAACTAATGCCTGTTCATTTTTTTGTCAATCAAGCAGATGTGTTCAACAAGTTCAAAGACGAAAATGGCAACTTCAAGGAATGCTTAATTGCCGATGTTCCAGGGATACTAAGCCTTTATGAAGCCGGGCATCTAGGAGTACGGGGAGAAGAAATACTAGATGAAGCTCTTGCTTTCACCACCTTTCACCTTGACTCTGCTGCAAAAGCTCATGGAAGCTACGAACTTGCAGAACAAATCACCCAAGCCTTGGAGAGACCTTTGCGAAAAGACCTAGAGAGGGTATGTGCGAGGCGTTACATGTCAATCTACCAAGATGAAGCTTCACATAATGAAGCTCTACTAAAACTTGCAAAGTTAGATTTCAATCTTGTTCAGTCTTTGCACAAAAAGGAGCTCAGTGAGATTACTAGGTAACCCTCTCTTTTCAATGTAAATGTGAGCATATATACTCAACTTACGTATCAGCTAATGTTATTGCTCATTAGGTGGTGGAAAGAAGTAGATTTCGCAAAGAAGATGCCTTATGCAAGAGACAGGATCGTGGAGTTGTACTTTTGGATGGTCGGAGTATACTTTGAACCCCAATACGTCGAAGCAAGAAAATTTCTTACAAAAATGAGTGCCCTGCAATCAGTGATGGATGATACCTACGACGCATATGCTACGTTTGAAGAACTTGAGATCTTTACTGCAGCAATTGAGAGGTACTACTTTGAAATCATAATTTTCTTTTTAATAACTTATTAGAGCTGATTTATTGTAGGGGTCTTTCAATATAGAAACAATTTTGAGTTTGCACTATGAATCTAGTCCACCTCTCCTTGGACGTAGAATTCGGTCCAGCGACTCAATAGGGCTAGCAAAGTATGAAAGCCTTGGCCACTGTTTTTAAAACATTTACACATATTGCCATTGTATAGTCAATTCTCTAAATTTTATTATTTACTGCAATCAATAAATTAATATCACATTTCGACAATTAATTTGAATTTATCAAACGCTATCAACTAGTGGATCAAACGCTATCAACTAGTGGAGAAATTTTTATATGTTCCGAGTACACCACGTGTCTGGTGTACCATCCAATAGAAGGAGGACATGTGAAATTATTTTCCAATTTACTGCATTTCTTTTTATGACATGTGGCTGGCTGTATTGGAAATATTCCATATGTTCTCCGTCTATTGGATGGTACACCAGCCAATGGCGGACCCAGACTTTAGTTCATATGGGGGCTTAAAAAAAAAACCAACCGATATATAGCCAAACAAAAAATATTTGGGCTTAAAGTGAACTTGGTGGTTGAGTTATCCACAAAATTACAGTGAGTGAATTGGTGGGTTTTTCTTTTTTAATATAAGCTTTGGGCTTAAAGTGTATATATTGGATGGCCTATGCAGAGGCTCTACCTAAGAAGGACCTAAATAAAAAATAAAAAATTTGAGTTTGGGTGGGATTATACAACTGTAACTTTTTTGTAAGTGTGGGCAAGTGCCCACAGTAGTCCTTCATTGGTATATATGTCTTTGGGTGGTTTGATTTACCTGCTTTGCTGGTTTGTGTATATTTCCTTCATAGGTAATTTCATCTCATATATCTCCTCTATAGGTAATTAACATTCATTTGTATACCTCCTCCATAGATAAATAGCATTCATATGTACCTCCTCCATAGGTAATTTACCTATCCATACCTAATTAACAATATTCATGTATATTCCTAGTCCATAGATAATTATATGTCATCCATAGAATTGTAAGAAGAAAAAGAAGGAAGAAGAAAGAAGAAGAAGATGAACAAGATGAAGAATAAAGATTATAGGAATTTTTTTATTTTATTTTTAATATCAGCGCATGTTTATGGGATTTTCAAAATTAAAATAGATAGACCATAAAATATTTTATAAATTCAAATCATAATTAACTAAAAGGTCAAATATAGTACTTATTAGCCTAAAATTAATTTCTTACCTGTTTATGAATCACAATCAGAATCAATAATTGTATTAATTAGCAAATTATTATGATATAAATCAGTCTTTCCCGATTTAAATCATAAGGGCATAATTGGAACAGGAAAATAAATTTAAAAAGAAAAAAAATTATATATATGATTACATCATAAAATTTGAAAAAGAATGTAATCTTATGTGGCATTGAAGTCAGAAGACCTTGCGGATTGCACTCAAATTCTGTCATAAGAATTGAACTTATACCAAATTATTTATTTATTGTAATTACCGAAGTGCTCCTAAATAAGCCAACTTATAAGCTTAAGATATGAATGAATGATTTATCAATTTTTCAGGTGGGATATGAGTTGCATAGATGAACTCCCAGACTATATGCAAATATTTTATCGTACCCTTTTGAATTTTGTCGATGAAATTGAGGAAGAGATTGCAAAGGATGGAAGATCATACCGAGTTTATTATGCAAGGGAATCTGTACGTATATAATATAGGCTTATTTTTTTATATACCCCAAAAATGTATTTGAGTCTCACTCAAACTCATTCTTGTCTCCCCATTTTTTTTTTAAATATTAATTAAATTTTAAAAATTCATTTTTAAAACTTAAAATTTATTAAAATATTGTAAAAAAATTAATTCTTTAGAAAAAAAAAAGATTAAGACAGAGTGGGGCGGGAAGAGAGAAAGAAAGAGAGAGAGAAGCGGAGAAGGGGAAAAGGAGGAAGAAGAGGGTGGGTTGGGGAGAGAGAAAGAAAGGGACGGAGGAAGAGGAGGGTGGGTGGGGAGAGAGAGAGAGAGAGAGAGAGAGAGAGAGAGGAAGATGAGGTGGGTCGGGAAGAGAGAGAGAGGGAGAAGGAGGAAGATGAGGTGGGTCGGGAAGAGAGAAAGGAAGAGAGGGAAGGGGAGGAGGAAGAGGAGGGTGGGTCGGGAGAGAGAAGGAAAGAGACAGAAAGGGAGAAGGAGGAAGATAAGGTTGGTCGGGGAGAGAGAAAGAAATAGAGAAAGAAAGAAGGGGAGGACGATTTTAAGTTTTAAAAATGATTTTTTATTTTATTTTATTAATATTTTATGAAAAATATGGTAAAGTGATACAGAATGTAAGAAAAATGGGATAAAGTGAGACAAAATGAGTTTGAGGGGGCAAAGTGAGACTTAAATACAATTTCAGGTGGAACCTATAACGTTATGTTATGTCCCCTCTAGTTGAAAGCTTTAGCCCGAGCTTACTTTGAGGAGGCCAGATGGTTCAATGAAGGATACACCCCAACCATGGAGGAGTATCTACCTGCTGCAATAATTTCTACTGGTTACCACATGCTTTCAACTGTATCCTTACTTGGCATGGGAGATATTGTAACAAAAGACACATTTGAGTGGCTGTTCAGTGACCCAAAAATTGTTAGAGCTTCCGGGGCCATTTGTAGGTTAATGGACGACATTATGTCAAGCAAGGTATAAAATATTCTTGTCATGCTAGATTAGGTATGCATGTTTAAAATGCAAAGTTTTATATTGGAAATTTGATAAAATAAAATACTCTATATAATAATTGGTTCCACACTAATAGCATCATAGCCTTTGGCGTTAAAAAGCCACACTAGACTTTATTTGTGGTTAAGTTGGGAAAAACATTGGTGTTAGCAGTAGTAGTAAGAATAACAATCTGATTTTCTATAATATTATCGAATTAATATTTTGAATTTCTATATGCAGTTTGAGAAAGAGAGAGGCCATGTTGCTTGTAGTATTGATTGCTACATGAAGCAATATGGGGTGTCGGAGCAAGAGGCAGTTGATGCTTTGAACAAGCAAGTGGTGGATCAGTGGAAGGACATAAACGAGGAGTTTCTTAGACCAACTGCAGCGCCAATGGCTGTCCTAATAAGAGCTCTTAACTTTGCAAAAGTGATGGATGTCCTTTACAAAGGTGACGATGGCTACACGCGTGTTGGTAAGGTGGTGAAGGATAAGATTGCTTCACATTTTATTGATCCAGTGCCAATTATATGAGTTTTTGTTTTATGCCAGACTGGCTTTCGGTCTTTGCCCAAATAAGAGAGGGACCTCTATGCTTTGAGTTAGGTCCCTGCCAATAATGTCTGGTTATTGATTAGATTTTAGCCCTTATTGGGAGAGAGGGGCCAGGGGGCTTGAACTTTTTTTAAGTGTGTAATAATGTTTATCCTACATGCATCAATGAAAAACATAAACCGACACTACTTGGGTCCTGAATGTTGAGGATTGTATCTTTTCCTTTTTTTTTCATTTTTTTTTTCATGTGTCACAATGACTAAAGAAACTTACCTTGTGGATGTCATTAATGATGCACTGCTACATGCTTAACTTTTTGACATGACAGTGTGTGTGATCTACTTAGAGTATTAGTTTTTTTTTTTTTTTTGTGTGTGTTTTGTTGTTGTTGTTGCGAAGGGGTTTCCACATCTTCTTTTTGCTGACGATTCTACTAATTTTGTTGGGTCCATGAAAGGGAGACAACCAAAGATATTTTTCATGACAAATTGTGCAAGATTTTTGCTCTATCTCTCTCTTTTCATGACAAATTGTGGAGATATTAAACGAAGAACTAGTTGGTCGATCTTTCTACTTCAGACATATTAAATCCAGCTGCTACTTGTCAGGATTAAGTTATTCATGTATCTCGACCACGACAAAGCTACAAAGTATGTCTTCAAGCAAATTTCAGACCCAAAAAAAATAATATCTTCAAGCAATAAATCAAATGTGGAAAAAAGAACTTGACGGGGCTATAGCCTAGTTGATACCACCAAAAAAAATTAAAAAAGAACTCTGGAAAATTCATTTCTCTCGCCTAGTTGAAAGAAAGGCCTTCTGTAAAATCAACCATAGCCCACTACCACTAACAAAAGGCCCAGTCCATCCCTGTCTTGTTGGCAAGCTCTCTCCCAATATAAAAGGCCTTTTGGGAATACCTCCTTCTATAATGAGGGGGTTTAATGTGGAATCCATCCCACCATCCAACAAGAGAGAGAAAGTGTTGGAAATAAACTTTTTAAATGAATGAATGGTGGGATAAAGCTCCACATTGTCACCAAAATCCCCCTCATTATAGAAGCTCCCTACCTCTTTTGCCCAAGCAGGAGGAGGCCTAAGCCCAGCAGTTGGCTCCAGTGCGCAGTAGCAAGACCGAGCAGTTGGGCTCCACAAGCCTGGGTAGGCACAAAGGTAAATCTTGCTTGGGCTGTTGCGTGGGTTTGTTGACGTCATTGATGACATCAGCAACGAAAAAAAGAATTCTATTTTTTTTTTATAAAAAAAAAAACCAAAATTTCAGAATTTTTTTTAAAAATAAATACCTAGTCATATTCTTCACTTCCCACACCAAAATTAATGGTTTAAGTATTAAAAAATATAAAATAAATTAAAGTGAATAGTAATTTACTTTGTGCTTACCCTTTGAGGTGGAAATAAAAAAGGTAAGGGCTGCCACTATTCACATGAATAGTGACAAACCTTACGTTGCCTTGGCCTTACCCTTGCCCTTTTTGGTGGAGGTGCTCTGAAAGGTTATTGTGAGGAATTATACTGAGTTAAGGGAGTACTTTATATATATTTATATAATATTATAATATTTTGTGATACTTTGTCCTTGTTGTCATGATTAACTTTGTTTTAACATTTAGAAAACTCAAAAAAAGAACTTAACTCAAAGCTTGACTACATATCGTGTTTTAAGTGAATAGATTGTTACAACTGTTGAGATTTAACGAAATGAGGGTAAATGCATGGCCTCTAAATGCATAAGCTTGAGATCCATATCTGTACCACGGTAAAGCTACAAAGTATATCTTCAAGTAGGAATGCTTATGGTTCGACTACCGCAACTTTTCAATGAAATCTTGAATCAACCGACATATTGCAGTATGCTAAAAAGACAAACCATGAACCGACCAACAAATTACTATATACCGCATGTCAGTATATTGCAGTCGATATTTTCACGACACATAACCGTCATTGTCTAAGTAAGAAGTATTTAAAAACCACAACCATCATCATTAATCTTCACTTTTAAGATACTGAAAAAACAAATAAACAAATACACCTAAGATGCTTTAATTACCAAACCCATAAGACCCTTCAAAATCCATCATCACTTAGCAATATTCTATAGGAACTCCTGCAAACCAAATATCAAAGTCCAAAAAGACTCCCAAAAAACATCCTAGTCAAGAAAGCAAATGCAAAAACCAACTTGCAGTTGCAAATCACAAATATTCAACAAGACAGGTAGTTTGGTGGGGGATGTTCGTTGTCTTCTCACTTCTGTGCCGTCTTTTTTTGTTTACTATGTTCTCCAGACTGCTAATGGGATTAATGATCGTATTGCACATTATGGTCTTGGTTAGGAGGATTGACAGGACTCACCCCGAATATCCTTGGAATCCCGGACGAATCCCGTCTAGTTTCCGGCATCACTCGATACTGGCTCACATTCTAAGACCCGAGACTTTTTCCCAAAATTTCAACAGAGTCTCCTCTGTAATTTGAACAATCCCAAAAATCTCAACCTCCATAACAATCACAATGTATACCCAACCAACAACATACATATAAACATTCAATAGTTAACAGATGTATGGCCTTTGGCCTCATAATTACACCCTAGCATGGGCGATAATAGAGCATCTATAGAATGTGAATTACTATAACATGAAGTTTGACAAAAATGAAGAGTTTATAACCTATACTACTGAAACACACAACTCCAAGGCTTTGGATTTGGCTCCGCGGCTTTTCTTGAGCGACTATTGTCTGGGGGCGCAAAACAGAAAACATGTGAGTGGACAAAAATAAAGTTTGAACTAAAATTTGCAAAACAACATAATAACCCCACCATTTTTTATAAAAATGCTCAAAACATGCAGATTTACTAATTTTAATTTGATTACAATAGAACGTAGTATTTCCAGGAAGCGTTATACCTCATATCCAAATCCATTGGAAACCATCACATCATCTCTTGAATTTTATTCACAATGTTTATACATATATATATATATATATATATATATATATATATAAACACGTATGTGCAAAACCATTAATGAAATACAAGTTTAAAAAAATCAGAATTTTGTTCGTAATAATTTGTATCAGTTATTCAATGCCATTATACAAACTTTAAAACAAATTAAGATACAAATACATATATATAAAATATTTATTACACTACTTAGGTACTGAGGAAAAAATTCAATTAGGGGATTGTTTAGCTAGACCGTAGGATTTCCAATTTCTATCTTGCGTCTAGAGATGAGCAGTCCAATCGGGGGACGAAACTCTATAGCACACACGCCAAAAAATTTCCAACACCACGTGTGTCTCCAACACTAAGTTCTACGCGTGCAGACAACATCAACACTAAGTCCTATGGTACTTAAGATAGTGTACTATATAATATAATTTCGCAAAATAATCCACTTTATTCATTAATCCCAATTCTCACATAAATTCATCGCCAAAATAATTCAAACTTTCAAATCTCAAATCACACAAATTTCCAATTAAAGATTACTAATATAACTATATACAAATTTCTCAAATTTTTATTCCAAAATATATTTCATGCATATTCTGTTAATTATGGAAAATAATGCATATTTAAAATAAATGTCCACTCACAAATAGTCTCACGTTGCCCGACCTTAAGAGGGTCCCTCCTGTTGCATGCGAGCGGTCTAGGTACCTTTTTTTTGAGATACGAACATTTAATTAATATAAAAACACTTGGAGACGGAATTTTACAATCTAAATACTAATTTCCCCAAGTTCTCGGTGCGTGCATGTAAAACAAGGTATTCTAAGGTCCTACTATGTGTTTAGGACAGTGGAAAAGCCTCAGAAGACATTTGGTCAACCGGGCGGTCAAACTTCCCGAACCGGGTCAACTGGGCCCCCAGGGGCCACGGCCTCCGTTTCACAATCTGAGAGTTCCTTTGGGTCCCACTAGGTTTAGGAAACACATCCTGCAAGTTTGGTCCAAATCGAATGGTCAGATTGCTCACGATCACACAATCGGAAAGGTTATTGCAAACCGCAAACTTCAAGTTATTGAATCGGAACATCTGGGGTTTCAATTTACGATTCGAAAATTCCTATACAATCCTAGGAGTACCTGGATCAACATATATTAATTTGGACCAGATCCAACGGTCTGAACATATCGAACCCGAATAACGCACAATAGGCGTAATTCCGTTCGATAACCAAACGACATCCGAATTGAAATCCGAGCATACCTACGCTCTCGTGGCAACCATATTAGAAATGTGCCCTAAGAGCCAATACAGTTGATGTAATATCCTTAGAATACATTTTGTATATGATAAATAAAGGGCAATCTTATTTTGTTATCTTTTATATCGTGTAAAGAAACAAATGTCCATATCAAATATTTAAATCCCTGCAAGCCAAGAAGATAATTAAGTGACATCCTAGGCACTCAAAAGGACCTGTTAATCTAAGCATCCGCTATGCTAGCAACAACTAGGGTGATAGGTGTGTGAACATTCATCAGCATTTCAAATATAACACATACACTATTACTAGGCATATAAATAAGAGATGTTTGCCCAGAAATGTTTACCTAGAAACCCACCATTGGGAAAACTAAGGGTCATCACTCCGACCAGGCAATCCACAAGAAGATTCTTACAAAAAAAGTAATTACAAGCTCAAACAATCCTATGTCTATTTAGGAAATGAGTACTACCTCCATGTGCAACCTTCTTCTCCGAACTTAGTATAGCTAGTAGCTTGTTCTTCATGGAAATAGCAACTAGTCCATCAGCTTCTTCATCTCATGGCACCGCAACTCAGCTCTGGATAGTCATCGATGAATGAAATATAAATTCTAGAATGAAATGGTCAATTTCTTTAAGAAATCACCCTCTTGAAGAAATTAACAGAGAATCTGATCTACTTAGGATGATAAAGTGTTTAAACTAAACCCTAGATGCAGATTTCAAAAACCAATTTTCAGAATCTCAAAATGAAAATCCAAACTATTGTTGATCAATAACTATTATTTTGAAGTTTCAAGGTTCAAATTGAAAAGCGAGTCAATGTAACATTGAAAATATATAATTGTAATTGTAAGAGGGAAGAGAATATGGATACTAACAATTATAGATCCATCGTTGCTAGAATTTGAGGCATGTTCCACTCGGGAATGCAAAAGACATAAATCCTTCTATCGGGAATGCCCCATTATTGTCCTTAGTAAAGAAGGCATTGTCTTGAAATTGGTTTGAAGATCACTCTACCTTCATTCTTTGGTAAGCTCCTCCTGTGTAATAAGTTAAGTGGTAGAATTGGTTTAGTAAAGCCTCATGTAATAACAAAACAGACCTGGAAGTGAATTTGAGAAACTGAGAATAGAACATGTTAAGGAGTGAACGTTGATGGAATACCAGCAACAAAGAATGCACCATATGCCTTTGGAGTATTTTCAGCCATGCTCGTGGCTATAGAAGCCGTGCTAATTGCAGTTGGGTTGCTCCACCTTGGGTTGAAAAAAGCCGATCACAAAGCTCAAACCACAGAAGACACCTTTATTGGTCAACCCAACCCAGGTGCTCAATTTTGGAAATACATGGAAAATAAATAAGAAGTGCAGTTTTGGGTGTATAGAGCAATTGTGGTGGAATCCTCTCAATGGGCCTATGCAAAGTTGGTGATGGATGGCTGTACAAACTAAGGAGAGAGAGGGAGCCTCACCAGCCATAGCCACCCTCACCACCCTCGTCACCATAGCCACCTTCACCACCACCATTCCAACTAGCCCTAATGCCACCCAAACAATGACTACCAGGCATGGTTAGGTCTCATTTCCTCCTGCTCAGACATACGATGCCCAACCAAAGCATGGCTCCGCCTCTTTGTAACCCAAACACCACTCCAACCACCACCTGTACAGTGCACCAGTGAAGCATGGATCCCTTCGATGGAGTGGAGTTCCTCGCGGAACAACTAACCATCCACCTAGAAGAGTCCTTGAACCTGTCTGATGTACGTCATGGAGTCAGTCTAGCGGGCTTCTTGATAGCCGAAAAAGAACCTCTGATTGGAGGCGTGAAGGCAGCCCTTCGAAGGGAGTGGAGACACATCATTCACTCGGATGATGTGAAAATAGCGTGGGCCAACCCCAATGTCTATGTAATTACTGTGGAAACAGAAAATGTTGCCAAAAAGCTCATTGAACGTGGCCCCTGGCATGTTCACGACGATGTATTTTCTCTACAAATGTGGCCAGAATGTGCGGCTCTGGACGAAATCATTCCAAACTTGGCAACCTTCTGGGTCCAAGCTCACGGAATTCCATTAGGACAAATGACAGCAAAAAACGCCCGGATTATTGGCGACCGCATTGGTGAGGTGGTAGCGGTAGAGGATCCGGCAACAACGGGATCAAGAGGATTTCTGCGTATAAGAGTTACCATTAACTCATCCCGCCCCCTTCCCCTGGGCTTCTGGCTCCCCAGAGGAGTGTCTGGAAAACTATGGGTCAGATTCAAATTTGAAGGCATACGGAGATTTTGCTATCGGTGCGGTAGACTGGGTCACACAGACAAGCGAAACAACCCATGCACTTACCCTCTCTGTCCAGGGATGGCAAGAGATGGCTTGGCATATGGGCCCGGATTATGTGCAGAAGCGGTGAAGGGGCCTGCCCCCCTCCTCCCAGTCCACCCCATCAAACGGCATCGGCCACCAGGAGAAGATGCAGACGAGAAACACTGGAGAAGGATGGTCGAGAAAGAGGACGGAGGATTGTACGAGTTGGGACGAGTGAAACCGGGCCACTCGGGCTCTAATCTCGAGCTGGCACAGAGCATCAGCATGGCAAAACAGAGCTGTTTCATGTCTCCCAAGGTAGCGAAAGTGGCGGGTAGGAGGGAATCCCCACAGCGACCATTGGTGTTGAATGTCAATCCCCGGTTATTGCCCAACCTAATCGTTAGATTGGATATGCCAAATTCACATCCTGACACGACACTTCCACCAAGGTCAATGGTTCGTCCCAACGAGGTTAGAAGATTGGAAACCTTTCCTTCTCTTCCCTCTGACAATTCCATTCCTACAAGTGATCCACCTCTTGGGCATGTCGTGTCAAGGGTTGACTATGTTGCAGAGGCAACAGCTGTCACTGGTGTGGAGATCACGTCTCTGATCACGGGATTTTGTGTGGACTCAAAAGTGGAATTTGAATCAAGGAAGAAAGTCGTCCCCACTGCCCTTGGGCGGTCCGCAAAGAAACCAAAGGGTGATGGGCCTAGCTTTGGGAAGGGTGGCCCAATCAAAAGGGCAAAGCTACATCTGGGCCATAGCAGAGGCCGGCCCAAGAATAATAAAGGTGACCCTCATTACCAAAAGAAGTTTAAGTCCAACAAAGTCATTGAGATGGGTGAGTCCAAGTTAAAGGAGGTCAGTGTCGTGGCCTCAGAGGAACTACAGGTGGTGGAAGAGAAATTAAAAACTCTGGATGAGAAGACTGTTGAAAAATACAGGGGTTGTGGTGGCTGGCCCTATGCAGCCACACGGCCTCAATGAGACAACTACTATGGAACTGTCAGGGGTTGGGGAATACCCTGACAGTCCAAAATTTGGGAGAGTTGATTCGCTCTCACAATCCCTCTATAGTCTTTCTGATGGAAACCAAACAGAAAGCCTGTAGAATGAATCAACTTCGCCAGCAATTTGGTTTCGGAGATGGAGTCTCTATAGACCCGATTGGTACTGCTGGGGGATTATGTCTGTGGTGGACTAACGACGTATCCGTGGATGTATTAGGAACATCCAAAAATCTGATTGAAATTAGGATTACTCTAGGTGGAGTGCTCAGCTCGCTCCGATGCAGCTATATGTACGGCCCGCCTTACCGTGAAGAGAAACCAGCTTTCTAGTCATCAATGCAGAGCATAAACCTTGATGCTGATGAACCATGGGCAATCATGGGCGATTTCAATGAAATCCTTGGGTGCCATGAGAAGATGGGAGGTGTTACTTGGAGTCAATCTCGGCCTCGTTATTTGGAAGATTTCCTGAACTCTAATAGTCTCATCGACCTTGGCTTCCAAGGACCGGAGTTCACGTGGACAAAAACTAATGGGGGTGTTACGGAGATTATGGAGAGACTGGATCGCTGTGTAGCCAATGCAAAGTGGCTCGAAACCTGGCCTAACTCTCGGGTACTACACTGTGCGAGGATCGGTTCTGATCACTGTCCTCTGGTCCTGGACACGGCGATGGCTAAGACTCAAAACAAGAAGAGGTTTCGGTTCGAATCTTTCTGGACTGATGACCCTCAATGCCGTGAGGTGGTAGCAGATGGTTGGCGGAAAGGCATCGGAAGGGGCTTTGTTAACAAATGGCTATCTTCTCAGTTTCACTGCAGAAGGAGTCTCATTAGTTGGAGCAAATCTCGCTTCCCTAATAGCAGGAAAAAAATTAAAGAACTCATGATAGAACTTGAGGGTGTGCAGGGCTCCTTGGACCCGGACTTGCGTCGGGAGAACGAGATCAACCACGAGCTCTCCAACCTGTGGGACCAGGAAGATAAATATTGGAAACAGAGATCACGTGTCAGCTGGTTGCAAAATGGCGATGCAAATACAAAATTTTTCCACTTATCCACCATACAACGTCGTCGAAGAAATCGCGTCTCCAGATTGATGATCGAGAATGGGACTTGGGTCCACCAGGAAAGGGACATTCGCTTGGCTTTTGAAAATTACTACCAGGACCTATTCTCCACGGTGGGGCCAAGAAACTGGGGGTCCATCATTCAAAACGTCCCTGTGCTGGTTAATACTGAAATGAACGCGGACCTCTGCTTGCCCATTACTGAAGAAGAAGTAAAAGTTGCGGTCTTTGATCTAGGTGCTCTAAAGGCTCCCGGTCCAGATGGATTTTCAGGAAAATTCACCAGAGCTTTTGGGAAACAATTAATGAAGTGGTGTGCGGTACTACTAAGGACTTCTCTACAGTTGGTTTCAATTTGTCTACTCTGAACAGAACTCACATAGCTCTTATTCCGAAAGTCCAGAATCCCGAGAATGTCTCCCATTTCTGGCCCATTAGTTAATGCAATAACTCTTATAAGATCATTTCAAAGGTCCTGGCTAATCGGCTCAGAAAAATTCTCCCAACAATTATTTCTGACACCCAAAATGCCTTTGTTCTTGGAAGAGCGATCCAAGACAACTTACTAGTGGCCCATGAGATCTTCCATTACCTCAAGACGAAAAGAATTGGATTGGTCAACGATCTCGGACTGAAAATCAATATGAATAAGGCGTACGACAGGGTGGAATGGGACTTTTTGGAAGCAACTATGTCTCGGATGGGCTTTTGTAATCAGTGGATTCGTCTAATTCTGCTATGTATCTCCTCTGTGTCCTTCTCTGTGATTTTAAATGGAAAGCCAGGTCGTTTCTTCAAACCTTCTAGAGGCCTCCGACAGGGAGACCCCCTTTCACCATATCTCTTCCTCCTTGTCAGTGAAGTTCTATCTAGAAACATTGCTCTTGCGGTTAATGACAAATACCTGCGGGGTCTAAAAATCAGCAGAGGAGGCCCCTGTCTATCCCACTTGTTCTTTGCTGACGACTCCCTTTTTTTCCTCAGAGCAACTGAAAGGAATTGTCAGCGCCTAATGGAAATCCTGGAACAATTCTCCAATGCTTCAGGACAACAGATAAACCCCCAAAAGTCCACTCTGTATTTCAGCTCCAACACTCCCTTGAACATAAGAACGGAAATTGGAAACATCCTGCATGTACATGCCTCTGAGCATCCGGGAAATTACCTGGGGCTCCCTTCTATCTGGGGTCGATCCAAATGTGAAGCTTTGACTTTTGTTCGTGACAGGGTCAAACGGAAAATCCAAGGGTGGAAAGCCAAAATGCTCACTATGGCAGGCCGTGAAGTTCTCATAAAATCGGTCGCCATGGCTATTCCTACCTACCCAATGGCGTGCTTCAAATTTCCTGCCACCACTTGTAAACAAATTAACTCTGACCTCAGCAGATTCTGGTGGGGAGCAATTGATTTCAACAGCAAGATACATTGGCGCAGTTGGGATCGTTTATGCCTTGCTAAAGCTGATGGAGGTATGGGGTTCAAAGACCTTGAAACTTTCAACCTGGCGTTACTAGCAAAACAGTGCTGGAGGCTTTGGAATAATCCCGAGGCTCTCTAGGTGAAAGTCCTAAAGCATCGCTACTTCCCCCACTCGGACTTCCTCCATGCCGCTCGTGGCTCCCGCCCTTCCTGGGCCTGGACTAGCATCTTGGAAGGAAGGAAATGCTTTCTTGATGGAGCGATGTGGCAGATTGGGGACGGGAAAAGCGTTCGTATTTGGCAAGACAAATGGATCCCCTGTCCTCCCTATCAATTGGTCACTCCAACACACATCACCACAGGACCAATCCCAACTATGGTTAGCGACATTATCAAGGGGGACGAGCAGTTGTGGAACCTGGACCCTGTAAAACACATGATTAAAGAGGAAGATGAAAAGCTGATAAGAGCAATACCTCTGTTAAACCAAAATGAACCGGATCGTCTCATCTGGCCCTGGACTTTGGATGGCAATTTGACTGTTAACTCGTGCTACCGGAGGGCTACCTCGCTTTGGGAGCCAAGGGTGGAAAACTCTGGTCAATCCTCCCACCAAGTTGACAAAAAGCTATGGAAGATTTTGTGGAGCCTGCCTGTTATCCCGAAGATTCGGAACTTCCTCTGGAGAGTGATTGCCAAAGCTCTCCCTACGAAGGTTAACCTCTACAAACGACACTCAGGGCGCGATCCTTTATGTCCCTTTTGTGGCGCCTTTGAGGAAACTGAAGAACATGCCTTACTTCTGTGCCCGTGGGTGTCATGTGTTTGGTTTGGATCCCCTCTCAACTACAAACCTGATGGAGGCCGTATAACTACCTTTGACGCTTGGCTGCAAGCTCTTGAGATTGTATCTCCCAGGCAGACGACAACCCTCCCCCTTACAGCAATTGCTGCCATCTGTGTTGGGAGCTCTGGAAAGAGAGATGTCGAGCTGTTTTCAATGAGAAGGCGCCTTGCCCGGAGATGGTGTTATCCAAATCACAGGCCAGCATTATGGAACAGAGTAGCATCCACCCCCACACCCCCACCCGCACACCACCCAGATCTGAAATGATTTGGAAGGCCCCCATGGCTCCCATAATCAAAATTAATGTGGATGGGGCTTGGAATAAAGACACGCTGGAGGCTCGAACTGGCTGTGTGATTAGGGACTATCGAGGTCATTCTTTGGGAGGGGAATCTGACTTAAGCATCTTGTCCTCCTCAGAGGAGACGGAGGCAATGGCAGTTCTTAAGGGGCTTAATCTAGCTGCGGAATTTGGCCACCAGAATATTGTGCTTGAAAGTGATGCGATGAGCGTTGTGGAATGTATTACAAAGAAAAGGAAAAAGGCGAGTTGGAAGATTTTCCCGATCATCTCGGCGATATGGAGAAAGACTCATGATTTCCTGTGCATCCACTGGAACTGGGTGCCAAGAATGGCAAATCAAGCTGCCCATGCTGCAGCAAAAGTTTCGAATGCGAGGGTGAGTAACGTCCGTTGGATGTCGCAACCTCCTCCCTCTCTTGTTTCGGTGCTGTCACGGGATGGCCTCCCTTGTCCACACTACCTTCAAGCCTAGTGTGTGTCTTACCCCATCTTTTCTCTGAGATAGCTCTTGTTTTGCTTCTCTGCCTCTGCTGATGGTGTAAGCTGTTGTATTGGTTTCATGTAATGTTTCCTCCCCAGTTTTGGGTGAGAACTTGTTTCGAATGAACTCCTCTTTTGACCAAAAATAAATAAATAAAAAATAAAAAATTGTGGGCAACACTGAATTGATTCCCGAGCAATACGGTAGTAGAGAAAAACAAGTTTTAATAATTAAGAAAAAAGGGAGTAATCAATTTCACTGTTATAAGATTAAAACTCTTACCAAATTTCATGCCAATAATAAAGTTGAGAAGAAGTCAGCGCCGTATGTTCTTTTCTCTGGCATTAGATCTTGGAGGGAAGTGACGGAGTAAGGATATTGAACGACATCCTTTTTTTTAATTTTGTGTAATCTTGTGTGTGCACTACCTATGGTAGCCGCATACACATCCAATCAAACTTCGCTACATATAAAAATAAATAAATAAATAAATATATATATATATATATGAAATAAAAAAATATAAATTAATTCTATTGGATTGGTTCCTTAGGGTGAAAAACCAGAACCGAAATCGGTCTGGACCGATTCGGTTTGGATTTGTCTCGATTTTTGACTTTTTTCGGTCAACACGATTTTTTTTCCAGATTGGTTTGGTTCGGTTTTACGGTTTTGTAGTTCCAATGCCCATCCCTACCACCTCCACTTCCACATCCAACTCCACCACTTGCACCACCACATTCACTACATCCACAACCACTACCATCACCACCACCACCACCACATCCTCCTCATCCACATCCTCCACCACCACCTCCTCCAAAACCTCCACATCCACCACCGCCTCTACAACCAACACCACCACCACCACCACCATGCTGCCACTATCACCACCACCACCTCCACAACTGTCGTCCCTACCACCACCACTAGCACAACAACCAACTTCACCTTCATCACTACCACCACATAATTAGTACATTCATTCACAGTTACAATAATTTTATATTAAAATTTACCAAACTATTTTGACATTGTTTTTTGTACTAACAACACTTTAAAAATATTGTTTACCAAACATGGAACTGCTTTACTTTACAGCTAATTATTTTTTTTTTGGTAAAAAAAGGGGGCCAAAACCCAAAAAAAAAAAAAAAAAGGACTACACAGCAACCATCCTAGGACGAGCCAAGCTTCTGGCATCAGCAGCAAGAAGCTCAACAACCACACCAGGCGCAGAATCCAAAACTCGCAAACCCAAGGGGAGATCATGGCTCATAGAAGCCAAAGAATCAGCAACAAAATTTTGCTCTCGAGAAATATGCTTGATAGAACAGCTCCACTCCTTCTGAATAAGCAAATGGCAGCAATTGATAATGCTAAAAAGAGGATGAGTATGACTAATAGGATTCTGTAACAGAACCACAGCAGACTTGGAATCACATTCAACCTCCACACTTTGAAACCCACCTTCCCAAGCCAAATGGAGCCCCCAAAAAATACCCCATAACTCAGCCTCAATCACTGACCCAACACCCAAATTAACAGAAAAACCTTTAATCCAATTACCTGCATGATCTCTTAACAGACCCCCAGCTCCAATGTAACCAAGAGCAAGCTTACGACTACCATCAGAATTAACCTTACAACTCCCTGGCAAAGGGGCTTGCCAATGAAGATAAACTAAACCCTGATGAAGAGGAACAGAGATAGCCTTAGTGGCTTTAAGCCAATCCTGAACATACTGCAGAATCACCTGCTGCGGCTCAGAGGGAAGCAAAAAACCGTGCTAAAAAACAAGCTTACATCGCCATTTCCAGATGAACCAAAGGCTAACAGCAAACACCAAATTCCAAGCCAAACCAGTCATAAAAGATCTCTTGGAATGCAGATTATGGAAGAGCCAATCATCAAAAATAGGATAAGAAACACTGGATTCCTCAAACCAACTACCAAACTGATTCCAAATTAAAAAGGAAGAACTACAACCTTTAAACAAATGCTCAACAGATTCAACTGGATAAATGCAACGAGGACAAGAAGCAGAAACTGCCATACCTCTACGGTGCCTTTGAGCATTAGTAAGGAGCTTTTTGTGACACAGCACCCAAAGGAAGGACTTAACCTTGGGAGGAAGCTGCAACCTCCAAATAAGCTCCCATTGCCAATTAGAACTAGCCTCAACTCATCAAAAAGCAACCTGCTCAGCCTCAACATCAGAGGCATCAAAATCAATCGACATACTAGCCAAACCAACCACATCACCAACTAAATCATGCACATCCTTACGAGAACCACCAGACTTAACCAAATGAGACTCTCCACCATTCAACTCCATCTGACCAATATCAGGAGGCTTAGGGTCATGCAACACCACATTAGCACCCTGAAATTCAGCAGGCAGAGAGGCAGCATCCACATTAAAAGAGAACAAGCCTTGAACATCATCTTGCACATCAGAGCCTCGAACTTGCATACCCACCACTCCAACATTCAAATTACTACGAGTATGCCCAAACCTAGCCTTCCCAGTGTACTTAGATCCAAAACCAGGCTTCAAACCCACAGTACCACTCTTCTCCACCTTAGCATTAGTAATGTCTTTCAAAGGTTTTTTGAAAACCCACGCCTTAGAATCCTTAGCAAGAGCATTTCTCTTCCCAACCTCATTTCTGTTACTCCCAGTAGACTTAACAGGGGTAACCACTTGCTTTGTAGGCTTACGAACCTCATATTTAAAAGGATTTACAACCTGCTCATCTGTAATTTCAGCCCCTTGAGTAACATCATTGTCCAAAACAGCAAACCTTGAACCAGAATAGGCATTCTTAAAACCTCCCTCAATTTGAGGTGAAGCCTTAGTAGAATTACCACCAAGAGGTCCCTGCTCCTTCTGAAACTTCTTCTTAAAATTCTTCTGCTGCAACAACATCCATTGACCATGAAGTTTCGTAGAACTTCCCTCACCAACCTTCTCAGGACTAAAAGCATCCAGATCCTCCTCCTTAGCAGGAGTGTTAACCTCCATATCCTTAGCATTTTCAGTTTCAGCAGCCTGAGCCTTGGCTTTCAAAATAACAGGACAAGTATCCCTACCATGCCCATAGCAGCCACATTCAAAGCAAATCAACTTAATCCCTTCATACACAACACCATAAGATCGACCTTCAACTTCAATGAAAGGAACAAGAGGCTTAGACAAATCAGGTTCAACACAAATTAGTGCAAATTTACCTCTCGCTTGGCTCATAGTGAGAGCATCTACCTTGACAGTATGACCAATCAGATTACCAATTTTTCCCATAACATCAGGTCGGAAATACTCAACATTGAGACCATTGATTCTGACCCAAGCCGTCATGTGTGTAACACGCTCCTCCTTCGGATTAAACCCAGGCTTCCATTGTTGAGTCACAAGGTACTGACCAGCAATTTGCCAAGGGCCACCAGTAAGCACATACTGCATATCCTCCTCAAGCAAAAACTTAACAATGAAATAATTGTTTTCCAAATCAATCAAACTCATCGGACCCTTCAGAGCCCACCGTTGAACAAGCCGAGCACGAAGAAAATTAAAAGTCAACGGACGCCCCATAAGCTTGATGATTACAGAGGTTCTCCAAGGACGAAACAAACATTCCTTAATTGACTCAGAGAATTTAATGGAAGGAATATCCCCATTCATAACCACACAATCACCATCACCAATAACTAGATTATCTTCAGCCATGCCAGAGACACCAGCAACCTTGTCTTTAAAACTCATCAGCAAAGGAGGCACAGGAAGAGAAGAATCCTCACCATCGCTACCTCCAACATCACACATCTCATGGGTACGAGCTCGTTTCTCACCAATACACACTCCATCTTTACCAGATCCCCTAGATCCAGCAGAAACAAAATCCGGCATCGGAGCCGCCACCGTCAACGGTGGTACCAACCACTAGAAGTAACAGAAGAAACTTCTAGCAAATTTCATAAAGGTCTCAGTCTTTCATTCCTAAATTTACATGCCAATTTTGTATTTTCTGGATGAAATAATGAAATGAAATTGATGGAGGTGAGAGATAATCATATATACAGCTAATTATTTTCAAAGAATAGTATAAGCAACTTTTTTTTTTAAAGTGATAGCAATCCCAAACTGAGCCTTAATAGAAAATTGGTTGAAATGTTGAGAATTTAGACGATAGGGAGGAAATTGAGAATAAAATTTAATTCGAGTCCTTAATTTTTTTAAAACAAAAATTGATTGGTAAATTGATAATTAGGTACAAATTCAAAGGGCAATTATGCAAAATACTCTCTCTTTTATAACCAAATGTAATTTCATTCACGTAAGAATAACTTGCATAGCCACACGTTTGGCTTGGTGTACTACAATTGAAGCGGGACCATTACATCACAGCTAAATTGAACCTGTATCTAAGAACCCTATATTAAGGGATATTGGGGGAGAGGTGGGGAGAAGCGAAGCAAAAGCTTATCCAACAATTATAAGATCAAATAAAATAGATATTGTACCTTGAGTTTTCATTATAGGACGCCAAACATATAAGCTTCTAAGAAGTGACAACTTTAGGAAAGTTATACAATAACGTGTACGCATACAATTAAGAATTTATGTCCATTGTTTCACTTTCCTATCAAATATTCCGCTTCCATAAGTAGAAATGAAAATCTCAACGAGAAGAGGAAATTGCATCCAAATAAATAAGGTGATTGGAACACTAGCGAGGAAAATGATTGGAATAACAATCCACAATTGTTCATGGATCATAATGAAAAGGGCAGAAGAGAAGGCAACCATCATGGTGGCAATAGAGATGAATAAGGTGGAAAGACCTATTATCATCTTTGTTGGTAAAGATTTGAGGAAATCATCTTCTGCATAACGTGATGTAAGGATTCCCAAAAACATCAACACAGAAGTTGCGGAAGAAAAGAGCGATATAGCATCTGAAACTATAAACACCATGAATAACTTTCTACTCAAGAATATAGGAAGCCCTGTTTCTCCATTGTTTCCACCAGGAACTGTAAATACTGAAGCAAACATGATGGTAATAATGAGAGCACCTACAACTGTACAGGATGTTGCGGTTTCTTTCATCCACCTTTCTCCTTCCTTCACCAAGTCCTTGTGGTTCTTGGTAAACAAAACACGTGGTGTCAAATATTCCGCATTTAAAGCTTCTCTGAGCCTGGGAAATACCATAGTCTCCACCTCCTACATTTTGTTCAACAGAAGATCCATGTGATTACAAGGTTATTACTCTATTTTTAGTACCAACCCTTCAATCCTTGAATTTTGAGAGGCCATATAAACTCCATTAAGAAAAGAGGTACAAGAAGACTAGAATCCTCCTGACCATAGAGTAACCTTACAAAGTTTATCCATATTGAAAAACCATTTTTTATCACCAAGAAGTTGCAGTATTTACCGAAAGCAGTATGTTCGTTATTTATTTGTGAAAAGGTTAGTTCTTTTGCAAGGATGACCGTTGAGCGGACCATTATGATTAATGAATTATTAGTTTTTACAACAAAGAAAAGGTCATTAGGAGGCTATATATATATATATATATATATAAATTCTCCTATGTGTACATTCCATGTATTTTCTACTATCCCTCCCTCCATATAAATTCTCCTATGCGGACATTCGAATGAGAAAATATCATATATAGAAAAACAAATTAAGAAAAACAAGATAATCTATAGGGATATATTCTGACCTTAAACCATTGCAATTCTCTCTGCATCTGCAAAGCTGCACCTGAGATAGTATCAAGCTTTGCTAACGGGGATAGCATCCCTGCTACATGTAGCATGCCATTGTTAGAATTATCTGAAACATTTCCAATCCAACTTCTTTTTCTCTTATCAAGTCTGTAAATCAGGCTATAGACTTTTTCTTGACGACATTCAATGGCAAAATGAAATATATTCTTTCTCATTCGATTTTCAGCCCGCAAGAGATGTGGACATTCTTTTAATAAATGACTAACAAACTCAAAAATCCCTCGCTCGATAGCTCGGAAGATTGCTGCATATACCTCTTCCAATTCTTTACCATATGAAGGTCTTATCACTTCACACATACGATCTAGAATTTCCAGGGATTGGATATGCATCAATTTCATTTCACATATGTGGTTAATTCCTAGGTTGGCATTGAAAAAAAAAAAAAAAGTCAAATAACTACATCAAGAAAAAATCGATTGTGAAAACCATTAATGAGGAAGAAAACGGCAATACGAAAAGAATGTAGTATATACCCAAAAGTTCATGAAGATTCGAGATCAGACCTTGCAATAAACCTAGCACTGCAATGGAAATTCAAAATCCAAATATAATGGGAAAGTTATTTTTCCCATTATAATTTATTAGAATTAAATATAATTATAAAAAAAAAGAAAAAAAAAAAGCAGAGTTTGATTTTTGTGGGTCACAACATACCTGACCAAGTAATTTCCCTTCGATTCCCTTCTTCGTTTCCTTCATTTTGAACACTTAATCGAACATCACTTATGGCACGAGAAGGGTCTATGCGTATACCTTTCACGAAAAAGACAATAACCACAATCAATGCCTTAAATTACTGTTTCTACTACGGGTCGTTTCCGAAATTGACGACCGATCGCTTCTCCTTCCTATTTCCGCATCTTTAAGTCGAGCCAACTCAAAAAGGCTCCGCCACTATAGATGAGTGTGGATAATAGTGAACCAAAAATTGATTCAAAAAAAAAAATAAAGAGGAAAGAGAATGTGGATACTGACATTTATAGATACATTGTTGCCAGAATTTGAGGCGTGTGCCACTTGGGAATGCAGAAGGCAAAAATGCCAAAGCATGTATCGGGGATACCCCAAAGGTGTCTTGAGTAAGGACCAATTGCGGGCAACGCCGAATTAATTCTTGTGCCATATCTGTAGTAGAGAAAAGATGTTTTATAACGCAAAACGTATTAATAAAATTCGTTGTTTTAAGTTAAAACTTATACCAAAATTTTTGGCACAAATATATTGGCAAAGAAGTCCAGCGCCGTATGGGCCTTTCTCAGGCATTAGATCTTCAATTGGAGTGACGGAGTAGAGATAACGAACGACATCCCAATGTTCATTGAAACAAGCCAAGAGAATTGGAGTCAAATTGTTGTTCTCAGTGGGAATAGTAAGTATTTTCTTGCTCTTCCTAACCATGCATTCTACCATTCTAATATTTCCTCGATTTGCAGCAAGAGCAAGAGCGGTCCAGCCTAAATTTTTTATTTCCAAGTCTTCTTCTGTCATCAACTGCACAACCTCTTCCGCAATATGCTCGTGTTCTAGTTCTATTGCCATGTGAAGAGCTGTCTTGTTTGAGTACGGATGTATTGCTCTAACTGCATTGGGATGTAAGGTAAGAAACTCCTTCGCTTGATTCGGATCCCCATTCCACACAGCATCGAACAACGGCTGATATTGATGGAAGTCATTGTAATATCCTGCGCCAAGTTTGGTTAATTAATTATTTCAGAGAACATAGATATATTCATTTATATCTTGTTTTAACAATTGAATAAATTGTACCGATCCATTTATTGAATAAATATATCCTGCGCCAAGCTTCTTTTTTTTTTTTTTTTTGTTAGTCAAATTAATCGTAATATGTAGCTAGAGATGTAAACAAGTAGGATGTAGAGTCGATTAGCATGCATTCCGTTTATCCTATATGAAAAATAGTTTATCTGATGATCTGAAGTCAAACGCACATAATGTCACCCTGGGACTGAACTAGAATTGTAAAGTTAGGGGGTCGAAGTAGAAAATACAAGTATATAAAATACCTAAGTATTTAATAATTACATGTTTGGTGTTTAGAGCTAAATATTTATAATTTAGTCATGTCTAATTTGTTTTAGAGGGAACTATAACTTAAATTATAAGCTGTTTATTACAAATTTTATATTGGGCTACTCTAGGCATAGGAGTGGCTCCGCCACTGGTGTCACCCCAATAAAATATTATTGGGTGTATCCAATTCTAACTTTTAAAGACTTTTTGTAACTGAATGACTTTTATAGACTTGACAGATTCTTAATGACTTTTACATATTTTATAAAGTTAAGTGATATACTATCACATACTTTTATCATAGAGTTTTACATACTTTTATCTACTTTTTTTTAATATCTATTTTATGAATTGTATTTATCTTTTTCATATTTATCATAAAGTATATAACGAAAAAAGAAATTGCTTCTAATTTTATGTTTTGTATGGTGAATTAACTAGTCCACATATGGAACAAGTAGCCAAAAAAAAAAACAACAATTGGATACAATTGTGTAAAAGCAAAGAAATATTTTTCCATGTCTAAGAACATTTCACTTCAGAACAGTCAAGGATAAGGTGTGCCATCAATATTATGAATAATTAGTTTAGTTTGTAGAGCTTGGGTCTTGGGGAAGAAGGGACAGGTCATCTGAATGCTGAAAACGAAGTTAAGATCCTCAAGACCTTCTGGAAGTGTACTCTATCTGGGTGGGAGATACTAGTAAAGTGGCATGCTTGTAACACAATCATCTGTTCCTACATATAGACCTTAAAAATTGCAAATGGAGGCAAAAACAATTTATGGAAGAAACCAATGCACTCCCACCATAGCTCTTAGCATGTAGCAATTGTTTCAAGCATTGAAAAGAAAAAAAAACAAGCGAGAAACGACTCATCATCATAACAATTCCCATGACAGGTAATGACAGGACCCGCCCCGAATTACTCGAAACTCGAGACGAATTCTGTGGAAATTCCGACATCACACCGATGACGGGCCCACTTACTAAGAACCGAGACTTTCTGCCAAAATTTCGGCAGAGTCTCCCTATAAAATTAGCCTTTTCCCAAATTTTCAACCTGAAAATTAATCACAGTTTAAAACCCAACAGGCAGCACACACAATGTAATACACGCAATTTACAGAATAGGCATCACACCTCTAGATAAAATCAAGGCAGAAACCACGAGCTGTCATACAAAATAACCAAACCTAAAAAATCAATCGTTTACTTCGAAAAGGTCCTCAGACATGTCAGAACCATGCACATTGTTTAATAGAATTCAATCAAGTAATAACTGATGAATAAACAAGCATTTAATCTCGCTCAAGTTTAAATCAAGCTTCAGGCATATCAACATATTCAAACCTGAACCTAACAATAATAATTAGGATTCACATCCAATAACCACCTCAAAATCAATATTCAAACTTAGAACTGGTCAAACCTTTTTAAATATAGTCTATTTCACGACTACACCTAGGTGTGACCCCAGATTACCTACGTACCCTTGGGTGAGGGATCAAGCCACATGTAGTTCTTTCTCAATGGTCAAAACTCCGATTCCGACAGAACAAAAATGAACACATTCCCAATCCAGGGCTTAAACATTCATACATATACAGGGTACTCACAAAGCACAAACTCACGAATCTCAATCCAGAATCAAAACCACATATACCAATATGTAACATGTATGCCTATAAATGAGTATATAAGTATATATAATAACACCCACCTCTCACCATCATCATGTACCAGGGGAAAACAATCCAACCGGGGATTGTTGACTAGTCCACACGTAACAACCCTCAAACGGCTATGTGGCTAGGGACGAGTCCGTCCAACCGGGGGACTAACTCTCAGCCAGCATGTACGGACGAAGAATCAAGACCCGTATGCCTGAAAACAGCCCTACGCGCGCAGACTACCCAATCAAGGGTCTACAGCAACATTCGTCAAGGATGCCCCCGGTTCCGTCAGATCCATACCATATCCACAATTTCCATAAATCCATTTCCATGTATCCCAATATCCATATCCACTATTTCCAAGTATCCGTTTCCACTTTTTCCAAGTGTCATCATCCAAGGGGAGGTACATATGATGGTGGAGTTCGTAATCCCTTATATAAATATTATGAAACTAAGATTCCCTTCCTTAACTCAATTTTCCCACAATACCTATTCATAGTATAGACAATAAACTCTCAAGCATATTCTATATCCAGGGAGGTACCTAAGGTAGTGCTAATAGCACTCAAACTGACATTCTAACTCATGTCTTTCTAGCATCTCACATCAACAACCCAAGTACCCCACACATATCCAACATAGGTAGCAATTTCTCAAATATTAAACATATGACTCAAGATACTCGAATATGTCAAACCCGCATATATCACAAATACTTCATAACACATTAATTCCATTAATCAAATATATAATATATTTCAATAAACCATTAAAACAATATGCATAACTCTCCACATAAAACCGTACAAATAATCTCATAGACCCACATAATAAACATAAATCAAATGACGGTCAAGAATCGTCCAAAAGGGTTGTTCTAGTACTCCTCGAAGAGTGAAACTACCTCGAAAGACTCACGGTCAACTGAGGGTCAACTGCCCAAACTTGGTCAACCAGGTCCGCGGGGCCCACGACCTCCATTTTACAATTCGAAAGTTCCTATGGGTTCCACAATGTCTAGGATACACGTCCTGTAAGTTTGGTCCAGATTGGACGGTCAGATCGCTCGCGATCGCACAATCGGACGGTTATCGTAAAACACAAACTTTAACTTATTGAATCGGAACATCTGGGGCTCCGATTCACGTTTCGTGAAATCCTACACAATCCTAGGAATGCCTAGATCAACATATAATAAATTGGAAGCGATCCAACGGTTCAAACATATTGAACTCGGAAATCGCAAAATAGGCAAAATCCGTTCGAGGTTCAAACGTTATCCGAATTTGAATCTGAAAGTACCTACGCGCTCGTGAGAACTAGGAGATCATTTTAGGACACGATGACAAGCCAACACGTGGCCCACTCGCCGCAGAGCGTAGATGTCCAGAAGAAATTTCCGGCGATCGGAAAATCTCCAAACCGCCGGGCAAGCTTCCTACCCTAGGTAAAACACCTAATTTGGAACCACTTTTGTTCTTGGACTTACCCTAAAAAAATGGCCGGAAGTGACCGAAATTGGAAACCGAAACCGGCAGATTTCTATCGCTTAATACCAAAACGCAGAAATTTCTCAAACCTACCACAACCAACAGCTAAAACAGCTCGAGGGGTTCAAGATCCATACTTGGTTCGACCAAAACGGTGCCCAGAAACGCTCAAACGAGCTCCGAGAATTTTTCATGAAATTCAGCCGATTTTCTGCCAAATCCGGCGGATTTCGGCGGTTTCGACGGCTAGGCTTGACCGGAGAGAGAAGAGGGGTGGCTGCCGGTTCATTTGGGTCCAATCTCGGGGCAAAGCCATGGCCTGTAGCGGCGGCGGTCCGACTGTGCAGAAAAAACGGGAAGGGGAGGGGGGGGGGGGTTGCTCGTGGGGAGAGAGAGAGAGAGAGAGAGGTTTTTTTTTTTGTTTTTGTTTTTATTAAAAATAAATTTTGAAATAATTACGATTGTGCCACTGAGAGTTTTTTAGATTGTATCTCTCTCGTTACAATCCCTACTTCGAGGGCAAAAATTGGAAATTCAATATTCTTGAAATTAATTAATTCACTAATCTTTTTATTTTGGGTAAATCAAATTGGCGGTGTAAGTAGGCCATCTCTTGATAGTACACCGACCCAAGAGAAAGGGGGTCTAGAGACCCAAATATGGTGGCACACCCTGGCAATAATGGCCAAAGCTGCAACATGATTGAATTCATTGATAAAGTCTTGGGTATAATTAGCAAGACTTTTGGTGTTAAGAATTAGGCTTAAAAGTAATGAAATTCATTTAACGAAGTTTTCAAAAGTCATTAATTTTTTGGATATCACAAAAACTTTTAAAAGACCTTTTAAAATCACAATTGAATACCATTCAAATTTTTAAAAACTATTTTAAAGTCACAATTGGATACCTCCAAATTTTAAACTCATTAAAAATCTTTAAAAGTTAGAATTGAATACCCCCGGATTTAGAGTAATTCGTCATTTTCTCTCTTAAACTATATATATATTTTAGAACCTTTCCTATTGAGAGGGGCGATAGTATACTAAACTCACACACATTACACGGATGCTAGGACTCCGAACCCAGGACCTTACCTGAGGGAGTAAATACTCATAGTCAATTTACCCAGAACTGCATTTGAACAAATTTCACCTTGAATTATTTAGACTAGTTCAATCTACCCCCCACCGCTCATAGTCCTAATAATTTCATCGAAGATGTCACCAAATAAAGCCATGTGGTCAACTTGTGATGATTCACTTTTGAGATCTCTTGACCAATTCACGCCATATTCTTTAGGCCCTCAAAATTGAGTCACATGTTATTGGTTTAATAGTAATTTTCTTTCTAATTTCGAAGAAGTAAAAGTTCGAATCGCTACTGCGCATTGACTGTCAATTTGTTATTGGTCTATTAGCATTTTGTTTCTAATTTTGGAAGAAGTAAAAGTTCGAATCGCTACTGCCCCAGTGGTAAAAGAATAAGTAAATATCGTGCCTAAAACATTTTGTTTCTTATTTTTAATTGTTTTCCCTAAAAACATATCATCCTTGGTTTTATCGTTATTCCTTTTAGTACCTGAATTTCAATTTCAAGACAAACGATTAATGGTTGGGGTGTTTAAAAGAAGTTGCTAAAGGTTAAACATATGACGCCTATCTGAAAATTCGTTCATGCAGCTGTATTTAACAGTATACCTGGGTTGTTTGATGAGGTTGCAGTTTGAACAGGCGAAATTACTTGGAACAAATGGTTGTGGCTTGAACTTCTCTGCCAAAGTATCCCAAGCAATTTTGGCTGAACTAATCTCCTTAATCACGGAAAACGCATATGGCCCGCATGAAATTTGGATCGCATGTGAAGCCGCGCCAGTCTTCTTCCTCCAAGCCTTGACGAACTCATCAGCTTCTGATTCTGGTATAGGAGGTTCAGCCGCAGCCTCCACTACATCCCAAAGGTCTTGAGCCAACAAGTAATTTTTAACCAGTGCACTCCAATGCTCATAGTTACCTTTGTTAAGAACTTCCACAACAATTGCACCCTCAGGAACCACCATTCTTACTGCTATTCACCACCAGATATGAGAGGCCAAAAGCGGCCCAGGCTTGCTATTTTGTTTTCAGACCAAACAAAGAACAATAGCATTTTGCCTAGTTCTTCTTGCTTTTGCTTTTTAAGTCTTTGTTCGCATGTGATTCTTCATGATGGGAAATCTTACCAAAGATTTTACTTCATTATTGTAGGGAAAAAGCTTGGGGTGGGATTTCGACAAAAAAAAAGGGGACACCGAGCAAGATTGGTGTTGAGTCCCAATAATGAGTCACATGTCAATATCAAAGGGCTCTAATTTAATGAAAAAAAGCCATTAACTTGTCTCAAGTTCGAATCCCCATAACACGTGTGAGGACAAAAAAAACGAGTCACATAACAATTGTTATTTCTCCAGATGACATTTGATGGTTTAGAATCACAGGAGGCGGTTCTCCTTTTACAAGATAGTAAGGGTCGCATGGACAAATGTGGGAATTCAAACATTGTGGAGGATATCAAAATGTTTAATGCTCCAGACAAGGTATAAAGTGGCTCATATGCTCGTACAGTATGACTGAGGAACGTGTAGGGTCGCATTTGGTAGATGCTGCACCTTTTGGTTGTGGCCTACGCTTGAACATAATAGGGAAGATTGTTAGGGTGGTGTTTTAGTTTTGTTGCGCGCAGTGCTACTCTTTTTTTATTTATTGGATTTTCTTCTTTGGGGATTTTTTAAAGTAAGGTTTTACGTAGGCCACATAATTGCATTGCAAATTTTCCAATAATTTTGGCTACTTTAAGATGTTTATCTGATTTGAATGAAGTTCATTTGCTTTTGAATAAAAAAAACAATTGTTATTTTCTCTTCACAAAAGAAAAAAAAAAACACCATATCAAGCAGGACCGGTCATGGTACAAACAAGGCCCTTAGTTTATTTATTTTGTCATCATAGTAAAGTTGTCTTTAATTATCATTTTAATGAAAACTCCGTACTTTGAGTATTTGCTGCATCTTCTCAGACCTCTTTTTACTGACTTAGGCATCAAAAGGGTCTTCGGTCAACACCCACCCGAGTGTGCTCCGTTTGATCCTAATCTATTTTGCAGGGATCGAGAAGGAAGAGCTTCGAGTTCCAAGAAAGGGATATTATCTGTGAATATTCTCCAGTGAGATTATTTGCACAAACACATAGCTATCTTTGTTTAAGAACTTCGACAACAATTGCATCGGCAGAACCACAGTTTTCACCATTCTTACTGCTATTCACAACCAGATACGAGCGGCCGAAGCTGGCCAGGCTTGCTTTTTTTACAACTCAGTAGAAGAGTAAGGGATTAATTTCATCTTAAAGTAGTGTGGTTGGAGTACATTGGTGAATTAAGAATCAGGCTTTTCTTTATATATATATATATATATATATATATATATATAATTTCTGGTTTAAGTAGAATATTTACTTCTCACAGAAGAGAACCAAGTATACCGGGGGTTGTTTTGATGAATTTCAAGATTTGAACTAGTAACTTACTTGGTTTTGGCTTGAAGTTTTCTGCCAAAGTATCCCAAGCGCGTTTGGCTGAAGTGGTGTGTTTCTATGAGGAAAAAAGCTTCCCTCCCGCACGAAATTTGGATTTTCTGTAAAGTCGTGGCATTCTTCTTCCTCCAAGCTTTGAATTTACTTCTTCTTTCGTCCTCTTCCACTACATCCCAAAGTCTGTTGAGCCAACAAGTAAGTTGTGGGAGCAAATATTTTCGTCTCCAATCAGAGCACGTCACGTGGAAAAGAAGATTATCCCTTAAATTAATTAATTAAACCATTTATTGGGATAATTAATTAATCTGGATAATATCTTAATTATATGGTATTATCTCATAATTATAAGATAATATCATTAATTGGGATATTAACATAGATAAAGGGACATTGTCTTATAATTAATGAGATAATATCAATAGTTCGGGTATTATCTTATCAAATGGATAATATCCTAATTATAGGATATTATCTTATAATTAACGAAATAATTTAGATATTATCAAAGTCCGACTCAATCTCTACGAAACCCAAGCCCTGAGGCTACGAACCCCTAGCCCCGAGGCTCCTATAAATAGATGACTTCAGTCATCATTCAAGGTACTTCAAAAACCCTACGTCTAAACCTATTCCTCATACCCGAGAAAAATACCCGAAGCTCCCTCTCCCTCTCCACTCTCCATTCTCCATATTTTCTCCACACGGCTCCGGCCACCACACACGGCTCCGGCCGCCCGGTTCACACCATACATACAACTCCGTACCCTTTGCTTAGCTATTGTTTTCCTACAAACACTCGAACTAACTTAGGCATCGGAGGGCCTTTGGCCAACACCCCCTGGGTGTGGTCTATTTACTCCAATCTGTTTTACAGGAATTGAGGAAGAGAGAGAAGGAAGATCGAAGGTTCAAGGATCTAGAAGCGAATATGCTCAAGGAATCCGTTCCTCCTATTTTCCAATCCACCGAAGCCTTCCAAACAACCATGGTTGGAAGCAAGCGCACGAGGAGCAAGGCCGCCGCGATGGCTCAATCCGTGACAGCCCAAAGCTAGTCCTCCCACGATCCCATGATCGACATGGTGGCACCACCACCTTTAGCCACCATGAACCCACAACAAACCAACCCTCCACCTGCCGGACGCGCAGCTGGGACCACCGCACTAGCCGTCGTTGTACCATCTCAAGGCCCCGTGGCCAGATCTAGCCACCTTCATAGCACTGCCGCCGAGCATGGTGGAACCTCGCATCAGGGTGGGCTCACTACCACCGCTGACTTTGGCCCAATCTTGGAGCAACTTTAGTCATTCCCTCCATTGCCTCCATGCTCGACACACGCTCCCGCTCACACCTCTAACGGAATCCTAGCCCATGTACAATTGGGCCCCACACACTTCTCTCCTCCCGATCCACAAAGTCAAGTAGACCTTAATCTAAGGGTTGACCAGCTAACTCAGAGAATGGACGACCAAAAATAATTTGATGAGGCAACTCCTCAACAAAATAAATTTGGCTCAAAACCTTGGCCTTAGACAACAGGGCGAAGAGAGAAGAATGGACAAAGGCTCCGATATGCAGTTCAATGGGCACCAAGCAGGTCAAGCAGGAGTAACCAGACAAGGAGATGGACAACAATGTGGTCAACTTGCCAGCATGTCGCAAGCATCTGCAAGCCACACTCAGAGCAGATGAAGTCTCCCATCCAGACTGCATTTAAGGGCCAATGTGCGCGAAAGGCTAGGCCCACAACCTGACATCCGCACCTGCCTGGGTTCGCAGAGAAATGTTCATGAAAGGCTAGGCTCCCAGGGAGATCAACCTTACGGCCAACGCAATGAGGATCGCGAAGAAAGGCGCTCTGCTGCTCGCTCGCAGAGAAATGTTTACGAATGGCTAGGTCCTCGGGGAGGTCAACTAGATAACCCTCATAATGAGGACTGTGAAGGAAGGCGTTCCGCTGCTCGCTCTCGAAGAACCAATTCTCGTCACCAAGCTACAGAGAATCACTCGCAAGCGCAATCCACCAACACGCCGCCTGGGCAGCGCAGCCGAGAAGGTCGACCCTTGCAAACCAACGAGGAAGTCAATCAGCATCGTCCAAATCACCAAGGTCGCCCACGTGACCGACTAGCCATGCGTGTGGAAGATGTTGAGAAGCTTGTAAATAACTGACTTCGAGACTTAAAGATTGGCGGAAATTTCGAAGATACACTACGCATAGAAGTAGACCGAGCAAATTCCTCACCTTTCACTGCCGAAATCGAGCAAGTTACTCCTCCAAAATGATTCTCAACGCCCTCTTTCACATGCTTCAAAGGGGATTCCGATCCCGAAAGCCATCTGAAACATTTCAAGAGCCTTATGATACTCTACAAAGTCGAAGACGTGCTAATGTGCAAGGTGTTTGCAATGACTTTGCAAGGAGCAGCTCAGGACTGGTTCCATACCTTGCCCTCAGGGTCGATCAACAGCTTCAAGGAGCTTGCTTATGTCTTCACCAAAAAGTACACTTCTTATCGGACGATCAAGAAGAATCTTGACCACCTGTACAACCTGCGCAAAAAGCCCAACGAATCTCTTCGAGATTACATCAAGAGATTTAAAGTAGAAAAGGCTAACATCGTAGGATGCGATGACCGGATCGCGTCCTCTGCATTCAAGAAAGGTCTTCCAGCTGAGCACGACTTATACCGCGAGTTGACTATTACTCCCAGCCAGACTCTGGCAGAGGTCTTCACGACCGTAGAACGTTACGCGCTCTTGGATGACGATTGAATCGCCGCGAAGAAGTCCACCGAGCAGGAAGATCAACCGACCAAGCGGACAGGCCAAAGAAGCAACAGGTTTAGCAGCAAGGACAAAGACAAACATAGGTCGCGCCCACAAGGAGAACTACACCAAGTTCTCAATCCCTATACATCAAATCTTAGCCCAAGTAAAGGATAAACCTTGGGTACGAAGACCACCACCCTTGAAAGGAGATCCGAATAAGAGGGATACCATAAAATATTTTGCCTTCTATGCGACGCACGGGCACAATACGAATAATTGCTTTGCTAGGAAAGCGCACCTCGAAGAACTCGTAAGAGAAGGTTACTGTACGGAGTTCATCGCGAAGCAAGCCATCCAGCGAATCAAGGACCGCGATGCCGCCAAGGAGCCATCTTAAAAAGTCATAAGGATTAACACAATCCTGGCTGACTACAAGGAGTTTGGGCTGACCAGTAAGGAAAAGAAGAAGAAGATCAAACAAGCCACTGTGATCTCCCAGGTCTCCACTAATCTCCCACTGGCAGAGAGACGATCCCTTGATCGACTTCCAAAAGAAAGATCTAATCGGCCTCAATCTACCACACAACGATGCCCTTGTCATCAGCATTCAAATCGCTCAGGCCATGGTCAATCGAATCCATGCAGACGAGGGCAGTGCAGCCAATATCCTACAATTGGCAGTCATCCAGCAGATGGGCTTAGAGACAAAGATCAACAAATTAGCTAGGTCACTAACCGGTTTCAATGGCGCAACAACGGTTACCGTGGGCATGATAGATCTTGACGTCTACTCCCCACCTGTAATCAACTCGCAAACGTTCATGGTCATTGATGAAGTCTCGCCCTACAATGGCATTTTGGGGCAGTCCA